>CM021731.1:184630090-184730383 GCA_011075105.1 Heteronetta atricapilla | reverse complement strand
CGCAGCCCGCCGCCTCGCCTTTGTGTGCGGTGCCCCGCAGCCGGGCAGCGGCGGCGTGGCGGCGGCGGCGGGCAGAGCCGGCTGCCCGGCCCGCTGCGAGCGCGCCCGGCCGGCCCGGCGGCCCCCCGCCGCGTACTCACCCGTGTGAGAGTCGGCACGCAGCCCTCGCTCGGCCCCCAGCCCCAGAGACGCCCGCCCGGCCGCTCGCCCCGGCCCCAGCGCTGCGTGGGTCCCTGTGTAGCCCAATGCACCGCAATGGCTGTGAGAGCGGGATCGATACGCAGCCTCCTCACACTCTCGGCGCTGGTAACATTACTCTCAACACAGCCCCGCGCCCATTGGCTGCCGCCAAGCCAGCCGCCTCGCCCATTGGCCGCGGCCCTTCCATTGTCCTGACCAGAGAGCCGAGCCGATTGGGCGCGGCGCGGGACACGTCACTGAGGAGCGAAAGGGCGCGCAAATATAAAAGTGAGCGGAGGGAGCCGGCCGCCGGCGGGGCGCGGGAGCCTGGCGGGCGCTGAGCCGCCGCCGGCCCGCAGCGAGCCCCCGGGGCTGCGCCCGCCCGCACCGCCCTGCGCGGAGGGGCCCGGGGGGCGCCGCGGGGAGGTGGGGGGCTCGCGGCTCGGCCGTGCTGGGCACCGCTTTGGGCAGCCGCCAGCCAGGCTGCTGGGTGGTGACAGGCGGCGTTTGTCCCGCACGGGGCTTACGGCCGCGGAGGACTGGCGAAAGGAAGAGATTCCTGCTCAGGTCTCCTCCGCTGCTACAGAGAACCCTGCTCTTCCCGTGCCTTAATAAATCCCGAAGCACTAAGCCTGCTGGAAGGGTGGCACCAGCACGCTTACCAAAGTAACAGAAGAAAACACACGCTACACACTCTCCTTACCTCGCAACTCTCACTTCAGCTGGTAAGACAAGCAGCAGGCAACATTAAGAGATGATCCACACAGTCCTTAGTTTGGTAGGCCACCTAAACGTGAAAATACTTCAAACCCTAGTGTTCTAGGCTGCAACCCCTTCCAAAACTTGATAGAAGGCTTTAAGAGAACACAGTAATGAAGCACTCCATCAAAATGAACTAGCTTTAAGAGAACACAATATAGAAGCACGCTGTCAAAATTAACTATTTACATGTTTGTAACCAACACCAAAATTTAGCTATTAAGCCATATCATCATCTAACAAAATAAATCCATAAAGTCACTACTTTAACCCTGGTAGAACCATGGCTAATGGCACTCAGTAGAATGAGCCGCAGTGAAAAGGGAATCCTAGCAAGACCTATTTCAAATCCCAAACAAACCCAACCCCTCACATCCAAGAAGGATAATACATCATACAATGTCCCCTTTTTAATTTAGCCCTGCACTGCTTAATTCTTACTCAGATAAACTTAAGAGAATGGTAGTCTGTTAGTGTTAGGCCTATACAAATGGAAAGCTGTACAAATACTGAAAAATTCTAAAAATAAGATAAAAAAGCCACAAACCCACATCTTAAAGTCATAATTGTACCAGTTACCAGGGCAGCCAGGTCTAAGGTCAATAACTTAGCCTCCTCTGCTTCCTCTTTCTTGAGATACAAATGTGATTTAAAAGATGCTCATTATGCCGGTCCTAGCTCACTGCAGACACTTTCTTTGGGTGGGAGGATGGCTCAGTTCTCTACTCTTTTGCATCTGCCAGGTGGATTGAATCGTTTTAGTTGCATCAGTAGAAGCGTCACTATGAAACCCCGTGACAATTCAGCCAAGCGGTCACCTGGCATGGTTCATCTCAAGGAATTAAGCTCCTGAAGGGACCGCAAGAGATTGATTTTCACAGACTTGCAGTTCGATGATCCTCGGACTAACCTTGGTGCTCACTCTTCCTTCTTTAAATGGGGCAGCATTTCTAAACTGTGGGATGCTGTTCCAACCAACAGGCGTCTAAAACAAGCAAATCCCTTAGCTGAGGCCTTTGAGGAGTTACCACGTAGGATGGAGCGTGGTGGCAGTCTTAACTCCACACAAAGTCAGGCCCCCAAGTGCTACCCATCAATGACAGGTCCCAGCATCACGCTGACCTTTGCATCCTATTCAGTGATGTGAAACTGCAACATTTTTCTTCATTACCTTACTTCTTTCAGTACACTTTTACATACAGCACCATTACGTCCCACGGAAGGATATATATGTTCTGTACAGGCCACAAGTTTAGGAGGCCGGCAGCACGTGTTGAAATACAGCAAGCCAAGCGGTTCAGCCTCACAAGACGTGAACCACCTCCCAGCAGGCTCTTGGCACTTTCTGTCTCAAGGAAGGTCCTTTTCTTTTTTGTCGTTTTATGTCTTGAAGTTTAAGCCTTGCCTTTGCACAGAATAGAGTGCAAAGAAGAACTGTAAAAAGCATAAACATGTACGTGGCCTAGTGCGCGGCAGCCGCTGACTTTACACACACCGAACTTCTTTCAAGTTTCTTCTGTGAAAACCTGGAAGGAATTAGAAGCATTTATTTCCAGCTGTTGTCTACAGCCAACGATTTAGAAGAAGGTGAGCAATGAGGAGATTTTAATGGCATGACATTCTGGTACCGGCTTTCCCTGATCTCCACTATTTTTATCCCGAGGCCTGTACAGGTTTCCATATTCTGGTGGCTTTCTTCTGCTGCCCCTGACTACAGAAATAAAAAAGAATTTACTCATCAGCTGCAGACTCTGGCGTTTCTTACGGAAGCAGTACATGTTTCTTCTCTTGTTCATGCTGTGCCACATCCCTTCCAATCCTTGACAAACATGCCTTCTTCTGCAAGCTATTCAAGTCAAAATCTGCTTCAAATTACAATCCATATGACAGGTGCAGTCATCGCCATCACCTGGGTAACACGAGCCACCTCAGGCTTCACGCAAAGAGGCTTCGTCCCCAGAACATTCGTGTCATAACATCACAACATGATTGCTCTGGAAAAAAAATAAGTAGCTGCACAGGAAGTTTCAAAATCCCGATTTAGTAATTTTGATGTTTTGCAAACTACAGCATACTTTGGGAAAAGTCACATGGATTGGATGCTGCATTGCAAAGAAAGAGTAAGATCATGTTTTCTATTATATGTATGTTTTCACATACTTCAATTTTTACAACGTCCCTTGTAGCTAGTTATTGAAAACTAGTAGAAATGTTTGTAAGGAGTTTATTGGCTCAAATACTGTTCCGTGCAAGGCAAGCTGAACTTGGAAATACATACCATATATTTATAAATGGTTTGGAAAACAACCTTTTGTTTTCCATTTTCTTTAGAGATAAGGCATAGAATCGAGAGAAGGGCTTCTCTGCCTGGAGAACTGTTCTTCTAAGCAATGTATTTCAAATAATAACAGAAAAGTTCCAATGAAATGAAGGTGAAAATAGATTTTTATTCTATTTACTTAGAATGACGCCCCCACTTCACAACATCCTCTGTGTAGTTCATAACTGAAGACTTCCAGCAAAGCCAAGAAATGACGGAGCATCCCAAGGAGGAGACTACAGTGACCACCTGTCTGACTGACACAGAGCGGGCATCTGCTTCCCTCCCAGCTCCCCAAATGACTTTGTGAAACGCCCGGGAGAGATTCCTCTTTGCCCAACAGAATTGTCAAGGAAGCCGAAGTACGCGACAAGCGAGGCCTCCAAAAGTCTTGAGCTCTGTGGTTGCTGACAGAGGTGAGAGAAGGAACTTGCATCAACTCCATATAAGACACAGGAACACCGCAGGATGGGGCAGCACACTTCCCCCTGGGGTAAGAAACTTACTGAGCCATGCCACCACCTTCCTGTGCAGTTTTTGCTTTCTGTCAGGAACTCTGCCTACTCCCCAGCATTTTTGGCTGGCAGGCTGATGATTTCCTAGCCTGCTCTGACAATAAAGAGATTCAGTGTCGTCACTGGAACTCCGGATTTTGTCACTCGGTCCTCCCTACTGAGCAAAAAGAGCCTTTTTTCTTCAGATCAAAATTAAGAGTGTATTATATCTAAATTGGCACAACAACAACTAGCTTGTCAGCCAAATCCAAAGCCACTACTGGGCTATTTTTGATGAGATCTGAAAGCCTTTCTTGACAAAAAATGTTATGTTTTCAGCTCAAAATGAGAGCAAAACATCTGCAGAGACCGGGCACCTGGCCACATGTTCTTAGGATGGAGCTGCTGGGGATTTAGGCTGTCAGTCTTTGAGAGCACTTCCAGTTATACAGTGGGGTAGGCTGTTCACAGTGCACTCTGAAAAAGCACAGCCCATATTTTCCCTTTTTCTGAGGCTGCAGTGCCAGCCTCTACACAGCCCATATGAACACAGTTCCCAGCTGCTTATCAGATGCAGACTTATAACCATTTTTTCCCCCTCCAATGTCTTATTTGAAATCTACAAGAGATACTTTAAATATTTCCTTATTTCTGGAGGAGATTTCCATTCATAGCAAGGAGATGGAGCATGCCTGCAAACAGTCGCAATGCATGGAATGTGCTCTGCTTTACCTTTCCAGCAGGATTTGTTCAGAGTGCATGAAGTAATCTGCGTATATTACTGGCTCCCTTTTATTAGTGAGCACCATCTAGGGTTTCAGAAGGCCACGTGTCCTTTTGATGCCAATGGGCGGCTGGCTGTTCTAGATGTGTAAGTGGCAACTGAGGAGCAGCAGCAGACAAACGAGGTAACCTCAGATAACTGAATGAAGTCTCCTCTCTGGGAGAGGCAGCTAGGAGCAGCGATGGGGCTGGTGCCGCTGCAGTATTTTCCTTACCGTGCTTCATTTGCAAGCCAGCTGATTTTTGTTGACATGTGAGCCCTGCAGACAATTCCATCATTTCTAGGGCTGATCTCAAGTCACGGCCAGTACTTACACAGTGTTCTTCTTTTCCATACAATGAACAACATTTATATCTCTAAGTTTTCTGAGGAATTAACAGGTGCATAAAATACCCAAGAGAACATATTTCATAGGCCTATGCCCACTGTTGAGCTCACAAAGCGGGCAAAACTCATGAAGACACATTAATTATGGACTTTTCTTCTGATGATCATTACACCACGCACATTTTTCACAGTGAAGATGTGTACATATAGTAACAATTTCATGGTAACAGTAATGGAAATTATTTACCATTATGGCGTGATTCCTTTAGCATCTTATTCCTTATGTATAAGCACGTAACTTCTTTAAGTGCTTCTGTGAAGCTCACAATGCAGTTTCAGACAGATGGAAACTGTGTTCGGCTCCAACAGCAAAAAAGGAGTTCAAGAAATGTTCTTCCAGGACTGCACTGTCTCTGAAATTGCTGACCTGCTAAGGTATTTGCTTCGCTGAGAGCAAAACTTGCACTGCAATATCCACTTATCTCTTCAACTTTCTGCAACCACTGCATCAAATATTCAATTCCTCTCCAAAATCTCCTGGCCACTTACGTGATTGTATGCTCAAGTCCACCACCGAGGTAAAAATTATTAGCCGCAGTGTTTCCTTGTAATGAACAAGATGCTGCTGTCCACATTCATGGACAATCTCCTTTAAATGTATTAGCACTCAGTCTCCCTCAGTCTAGTGTAGAGGCAGGTAAGCCCCTGATGCTGACACTGCCATTAGACTTCAACACCCAACAGGCAGAATTCAAGCAGGCCTTAGGTGAAAAATATTGGAGATTCTTTTCCTTCATTTTTTATCCAGTCCAGAACATTCAAGAAGACCTGTTCCATCACATCTGGGATGTTACCTTGTGAAGATTCCCATAGCCAGGTATAGTACTAGGACAGAGCTACTATTATCTCATGCGTATGCTTTCTGAAAACACAAAATATGCAAACATCACTCTGACCTGTAATCTGATCCTTCATGCAGGACTCTATCTGTATCTGCAGGACAGCCCAAACCACGCACTTCTGAACATATAGCCAATATCTTAATACCAGCACCATTCCTGATATTAGAAATCCTAGCACAGCATCATCCCTGCAAGACAAAAAAATAACATGACTTTATGGGATACTGATAGCCAAAGAAGGACAGTCTAGCCAAGTGTACCTGATTGCCACTGAGCAGTATCCATCTCTCCCCTGACAGCACAATGACAGAAAATGTGGTGTTTCTCGTTCTTTCAGAGAATTTTCCACATCTGCAACATGAACTTGCTAACTTCCCAACGAGATATTCTGCTCAAGAGCGGTTGCAAGTACTACAACATATCAAAAGCCATCCTTATAGACAGGAAAAAGAAAAAGAAAAAGAAAAAAACCCCAACGGTGTTTGGTTTCTGTTTTACTGGTACCCTAGGACTCACGGTGATCAAACACCTACGGCATGCTCTACTACGTGCCATGTTGCAGTCCTGCAACACTACTACACGACTACCACGACTGTTAGGACTACTATGAAAGTCAACTGTGGGCTCTACTTAGAGAATAACATTTCCTACCCCCTCCCTACAACTTTTCTCAAGCTGCAGCTGTCCTGACAGAGAAAAGGATCTTGAAAGGGTCTTCAAACATGACAAAAACTTATACGAGGAAAGCAATAGCACACAGGTTCTCCTACACAGATGACAGGCTTTTTGGAATTAAGCCTTTAAGGAGGCATTCCCATCCACCAACCTGGGCTGCAATATGCATTGCAGAGAGCGTGTGGCATGCAGCCTGAAGATGTCTCCAAGCTCCACACAGCATCAGGGCTCACGGCAGTAGGACCGTCCTCAGGGTTAGCAGTTTTCAAACCAGAGAGGGAAATGCTTAAGGAGAGCAAATAAGATATCCTGACAGAGCCCAAGAAGCCTCAAAAAACTGTTATTCTTTCTCCACCTCTCTTCTTTCTGTTCCCCTTTCTCTCCTTTTCCCCACACTCCTATGCAGAGATAAGCTGGAAAATGAACGGTGGCAGCTGTACCTGCTCAACAGACCCTCACCATTAGCATTATTTACAGAGAAAATAATTTTCTTGACACTATCCCTCTCCTCCCAACTCCCAGAAGAGTTATCCAGTTTGTATTATACTCCAGTGGGTGCTGTGGTGTTCAGACTTCTACCATGATATGCGGCTGTCCCGGTATTACTAGTTTAGGAAGGAGGATCAGCTCTTACATGGTTGTTTTAAGAAACAAAGTCACGTTAGCATGCTTACAGAGACTGTCTCCACTTTCTATCATAATAATTCTAGTTCTTCTATGATCTTTTTTTTTTTTTTTCCCAGATCCATCATCTCCCTTTACCTAAGGGTCCTATTTCAGGATATGGGAGAAGACACTGAGGCAATCTAGGATGTAAAAAATTACGTCTATACTGAGTTTTCCTGGGATACCCAAAAGCATCCAAGGGAATGCCCACTTCTCTCATTTCTGTCCAGCAACAGATAATGGCTCTGGGGGCTCACCATTGCAGGGGTAGATCATCACTCTACCCTCAATCATCCTGCACTACCAAAATCTACCAAAAAACATTAACTTTTTGGTTAACACAAAATTGTAGCATTTATTTATATTAGTACTTTCCTAGACCATTTGGCTTTCTTTTCTGTCCTTAGCCTCCTTTACTCTCTTTTCAGGAGTTTTATAGGACTTCAAGTCCGTTACATTAACTTGATTTTCCTTTTCCTTATTTACCATGTTTCCATGAATTTGTCTCAACAAAACTAAAAATCCTTTACTGAACATGCCTCAACATTCCCTGCCACAAAGAAAAGACAAAAAGACTTTTAGAAGCCAAAGAGCAAGTCAGTTCGACAGAAGGCCAATGTGGTGACCTCAAATTTGTGTAAGACACAACATAGACAAACTTGCATTGAACTGATCTGCATCACTGACAGTTTTAATAGTCCCTGGCCCAACTGCAAGAAAATCTGATGGTTTCCATAATGGATAAGCGTGGGTCTGGGAGTGTGGATTCAATTCAGACGCTGATAGCATGATATGTATGAAAGCCATTGGGTAGATCAAGAACGCTTTGACCACACAGGCATCTGATGAGTCTCTGTACGGTAAATTTAATTCAACCTTTTCCTAAAGTATGAATAAAAAACGAAAAAGAATAGCAGTAGTAAAGCTTTCATGAATTTCTTTGAAGCTGTGGATTTTAATTGTTTGAAATCTTATAGGGCATAATAGTGATAACTTTTGTAGCAGAAGAAATTACTGATACTACCTTACTTCTATCGCAGCATATCATTTAGATCATGTAACTGTTCTAGGATTTCCAAATATAAGCAACTGACTACTCACGGAATCAACTGGCTGTAAAGGAGGCATATATTCACATCCACTCATTTATTTCCTGTGGCCCCGGCACTCTGTCACTCACAAAGGGTTTGCATTCAATCCTACGAAATTTTGGCATGGAAAATGTGTATTATTGTGTAAGCTATACTACCTACGGTTTTGATATATTACCCTTTCTTTTTTTAAAGAGATTTTATTTCACTTTTATCTCCTTAAAAACCGCAGCAAAAACACAAACACTTTTGCAGCTCCTTCTGCACACCTACTCTTCCTGAATCAGTAGCCTTTCTGAAGTTTATGAAGCATTTCCATGTTTTTAAAATGATCTATCCTTTTCTGTCCTCCGATAATTACACATCCAGGTGCATTGAAGTCATACTAAATGCATGTTTATTTTACTCAACCTTCAACATCATCAATACCATACAAACACAGGAGTAACTAGTGAAGCAATTTTACTTCTGCGTATGTGACTAGCAAAATACAGTTTTATATCTCCGCTTTTTAATAGAAAAATTAGAGAAGGAATAGAAAAGAGACAGAAAAATCATCCAAGAATGTGAAAAAATACAATGAAATCCATAAAAAGCTCAATCTGCTTAAGAAGAAAAAAAAAAGAAAAAAGATTGAGAAGTAACTTGATTACAGGGTAAAAGCACCTTCCCGGGGAGAAAATAGTGAGTACTAAAGAGCTCTTTAATCTATCAGAGAAAGGAATAACAAGAATCAATGACTGGAAGCTGAAGGCAAACAAATGCAAATGGAAATAAGGTAGAAAATTTTTAGCAGCAGGCATAATTACCACTTGTATTATCCTAGTACCTGGAAGCCAAGTCATGGATTAGGGCTCCCTCATAGTAGGCGCTGTTAAAGAAAAAAAAAAGGAAAAAAAGAAAAAGAAAGAAAAGAAACACCAGAAAAGGAAAACCATCCCTGCCAAAAGGTTGCCATCAACACATAGGATGGAATAAAGTAATAAATCAATGACATAACATTATCCGATAGGACACGCAGCATTGTCAGGCTACGGATTCAAGATGCAAAGTGCTGCGTTGAGATATTGGCTTACCATGTTCTGCCCTGCCAAGACCGATTCTTCCCGCTCCTAACTTCTCCACAGCTGTGAAACTTTGAAAACTGATCCATTAAAATGAGGTGTTAAGAGCAGGGTTTTCATTTTTTCTTTGCCAGAAAATGCCCGCGGAACTGATTTATTTTTGCAAGTGTTTTGATTTTAATGAATTTCAATGAATGGCTTGACCAAAAAAAATTCTCACCTCCCAGTGTATCTCAGGGTTAGCTACGGTGCTGTTTACAGGACATTCAAATTTGCTGCATTGCTTGTGGGTAAAAACTGTTCAACCCAGAGAAAAATATGCAAAAGCCAAGCATGAGGTTTTCATTTTCCTCATAGAAAATCACTAGCCCAGTCACCAGATCTCAGGCATCGTCCATGGGTAAGGCAGAACATCAACAAAGACTAAAACCTAGCCCATGGCTCAGCAAGACTTTTGTAGGGGAAAAAAATAAGAAGAAATAATTCATCCTAATCAATTCTAGCATAAAAGACAAAAAAAGCTTAGTTTGTGATTCCTGGTACCCCCGCTCTGTCACCAGAGCCTACACCCCACCTTTGGTAGTTTACAAAGGCAACAGGCCACTGCTGTTTGACTGGGAAGATTAAAGGGGGGAGCTGAGACCAGCTTTATAATTTTCTACTATAAAAGGTTTTGCTACATATTTTTAAGATCATCTGAGATTTCTTTTTTATTTTTTAAGAAACCTGGGATCGTTGAGGAGTGCCTTCTCTTATTTTCTAGCAAAAAAAAAAAAACATGGATAGAAGATTAGATTTTTTTTTTAATTTTATTTATGCTACTAGTAGGTTATAGCAACACACTAAACACCCCAACATATATTGCACCAAGAAACTCCAGAAGAGATCATTTCTTGGGCTGAAGAAAAAACAAAAGTTAGGGTAAACTCTCCACAGCCTGGCCCTGAGACTCAAGGGCAAAGTAGAGTTACTGCCCATGGTGTTTGCTACCCAGAACTCTTTCTCCCCTTCCTCCCTAAGGAGACCAGCCTCCTCCTCCTGGTCGATGCTCTGCATTTCACCGAGCTGAATGTTCACATTCAGATGTTAGACAGGAAAACAGTTATGGCTATAAATAAAAGCATTCTTTTTTTTTTCCTCATCCCTCGTTAAAAATACTCCAAGCTACAGCTATAATAAGCCACATTAGAATAATATTTCATCGCAAAGTTTAAATGCTTAATAGTATTAACTTGGCCTCATCCATTCTGCTCAAGTTTTCCACAGGACCGCGGCCGCCCTGCGTGTGCGGGACACACGCTGCTCAGGAAATGAATCAGGGTTGTGCATCGAATTAGATTATTTATAGGTTCCTATATGTGTTTGCTCTCGAAGTTGTACGGAGAAGCAGACAGACAACTGCAGGAAGAGAGCAATGGGCATGTGGTTAAGGCAGTTGAACGCCACACAGGAACATTCAGTTCTGCCTCTGCCTTTGCCATAGGCTTTCTGCGGAGAAGGAGCGAGTCAGACCAAACACCTTGGCAGATGGCCACCGACGCTGTGTTCCTCATTCGGGAGCCCATACTGCAACACCTTAGGCCTTGTGTGCAGAAACAGAAGGCATCTGATTATAATGGAGGCTGTGGGTTTTTGCGGGAGAAAGGGAGCGGGAGGCACGAGGTTAAAATGCAGGAGGACCCAAATAACAGCGCTTTGCTTCTGACCGAGTGGCTGTTTTCTCGACTGTAAAGCAGGACAACGATGCTTTCCTGTTGTTCTGGGAACATGCAAAAAGCCATTAAACACTGCAAAGCTTTTAGATATCATTTTAATAAGCCTAGAAAGAAAAAAAAAAAAAAAAGAAACTATTCCTGAAAGTAAGTTTTGGATCTTTTCATCCATTAACTTCCCTATATTGATACACGCTTGCTTTAAAAAGCCTATGCAATATAAATACTAACACATGTAGAGATGAAACATATCCATTTTTCCCCTCTAACTCTATTTTTAATGTGATTTGCAAAGTCCTTTACAGTTTGCATCGGGGCTATTTAACTTTAGTACTCAATGACAGTGTAACACAGTCGTATGGAATGGGACAGGGAACTGCATTCTGTGTAAACAGAAGACATTACCCAATTCACAAAAATATCTTCCCTTCCAGCTGTATAGTACGCCACGTAACTGCATCCACAAAAATAGAAAAACAACAGGAGAGCTAGTAAAAGTTATTGCCTTTTCCTGCTTATTTTATTGGTCTGCATCACAGTGTATCATCATATTGAAAGCTTTTAGGAATAATAGGCTACTAAGAAAATAGCACGGTACAAAATAAAATAAATGTACTTTGTGCCCAAACAATACAAAACAAATCTACCAACACCTTTAAAAATTACCTGAATACAGTTCAAGCAGTTACCCTGGCTTCAGAATCTGAGCTAAGAGAAATACCACAACTACTGAAAACACAGGTGATGCTCTCTCCTGTTTCAGGTAGGAAGCCATTAAATGTAAAAATATAACACAGTGATCACATCCAACAAGAGTTTTTGACACATGACACAACAGAGATACTTTAACCGTGTCTGACAATATCCAGAGAACAGAGGATATGAATGGTACTAAGGCAGATGTGCATTAGGTCTCGAAGACACTTTAGAGGACATTTTTCATGAATTAGAAGCAAATAGACAGGGGAATAAAGCAAAAATTCAGGTTCAGGCCTACAGTCAGATCTTCAGAGTACAAACTTGCAGTCATTCAGAGTCCCATTAACTCAGTCAGACCCACAGCTAGCAAGGTGCATTTGGGCAAACCCAATGGCAGAACTAAACACGTATAAGTAAATGTATAAACAGAGCAAGGACGAACCAGGTAGCACAGCCCACAAGTAAAGAGACACCAAACTAGTCCCAGAAAAATAATCTGAGTGTCCAGACTATTAAGAGATTTCCATTTTTACCACAACATGCTGCAGCTATGGGAAAGGCTACAATGACAGTGTGCATAAAGAGGTTTATACAGCATTAACTGATCACGGTAGATTCCCCCTCAGGCCGACAGGAGTACCTGCAGTGTGCACTTGCTCACCTCCTGCATATTGCTGTTTCTTCGCATTTATACATGATTTGTTTTATTATGTTAAAGAAATGAGCGTGGCCTAAAACCAATAAAGGGGATATTTTTGTCTTAATCACCAACACCTCATTTCTAGACGTGTAGATTTTTGGTCTCTTAGTAATGTGGTGGCAAAAACGAAAATGAGGTAATCTTACTGTATTTTAAAACTCTGTAAAACTGACAGAAAATAATATTACTGCTATAAAAACACTCTCTCGTGCCCATCTGAGGGTTGTGAGAAGTTCTAGCTTGGCAGTGCGTTAGATGAAGTCACTTCTTATGCTGATGTTTCTCCCTACCATACTAATAATAGCCTACAGTAGCATGTATCTTGTATAATATACAATTGCCAAAGAGAAAAGGTGGTGTGTCAGAAAAATGTCTACTTTGTAAGGTTTTCCCGCACTGAAACACAGGCCTTGATGTGACAGGAATGAGTAACAGCAGCAGTGAGGACACTACAGAGTTTTACAATGGAACATGAGCACAGAACCACGGAGTATCCTGATGCCCTAAATTCAGCGACAGCATGTAACATCCAGGGGAAAAGGGAAGGGCCCCGTGCTTTCCCTCTACCTGTGACTTCCCTGTGTCATCTCAGCAGGACGTAACAGTCTTCAGTCTGATCTGCCAGTTCATCAGGGCTGTCGTTCTTGCTGTTGTCCGGGAGTACGATACTCTTCTTCCCCCTACTATCATAGAGTTGTGTCTTCTGAGATCAGCACGTAGCCAGACAAATCAACATAAATACACCTTCTGTCCATAAAAACAAACAAGAATAACACATTTAGGAGAATCAGCTACTCCTAGTTCTACATCTTCTATTTGGTTTAAGGCACAGAAAGATCCTTTATATCAAGTAGACTACCAAGTTAAAAAATTACTCCACAAGGGTATAAATACTTGAAAGTAACTGAAAGAGATGTTGATTTGTCTGTACCGCTGACAGAGAGATAAGGACTCAAGTTGTTATTATTCCTACTGGGGGAAGAATAAATGAAAAATACTGTATGTAAAAGTTTCTGTTCACTATGCGTATTGACTTTGGAACACCCACTTTGCTGACACCTGACATGGGACCGCTTACATAGGAGGAAACTGATATTTATATACAGGAGATGTGGTTTCCAGAATTTATGGGAAAAGGTGAGTTTTTTTGCATTCTGTGTGTTATCTTGGGATAGATATAAAAATCTTTATGTCCACTGTAATGTTGAATTAACACTTGTATGCCACATACCTGTCAGAGGCTTGCACATTATAACGAACCTATAACCCCACACTTAGACTCCTGTCAAATTCTGGTTATCTTATCTCACGTGTAGCTGATAACCTGGCTCAGTGAGCACACCGAGGCAGGGGGAGAAGCAGCAGCCCCTCAGCCGGGCTGTGCAGACAGAAGCCTAACCCCCAGCCTCGTCTCTCCCCACACAGCTTCAGCATCCCACAGGCAGGCAGCACACACCCAAACCCACTGTGCTTTTTGCCAGCAGATGTCTGCAACAGCACGAAGTGCACTCACCCAGGATTTTGCATGTGACGGCCTTACCTGCCCAGCACTGCTCTTTCTCTGAATACCCTGAAATTATTGAAGGGCTATTAATATCACATTCCTTTTCAAAGGGTCATCTTTCTGAGAAAGGCTTTTTTATTTTATTTTATTTTTTTAACTTCCCAGATCACACTACACATTCCAATATTTTCATCTGGACAGCTGCCAACTAGACACTTAATACACTATTTCTTCTTCCACTTGCAAAAATGCATTATCAGTTTATATATCCACAACTAGTGATCTGAACTGTATCTGCTTCAGCACTAACAAGGAAAAATAATAACAATAAAAAAGCTGTTTGGCTTTTTTTTTTTTTTTTTGAGGTTATGCCTCCCTGATACTAAAGTCACCTCATCTCTGTTTTAAGTGAGACAAGCCTAGAAACAACTCCAATTCACACCTGTTTGCTGCCGTGCCCACAAGACTGCAAGGCAACAGAAAACTATCCAAGTGCAGATGTTATTTCCTCTGCCCTTTTTGCTGTACCCTTTCTCAACCTGTGAGCGCAGGACACGTTGAAGGGGAAGAGAAAGGATCACTGCAGTTGGTACAGGGCCTGGCTACAAGGGCCTGAAGCAAACTGAAAGCTTCCTCCTACTGTGAAGAATTCTTGCATAATCAGGCAGGAACTGAATAAGGAACCAAACCAATTAATCATATTACCAAAGTACTATGGAGTATAGTTATTACAAGACTTAAGGATTCAATTGTAAAGAAATTGCTGTACGTGATGTTCATTATTGCTACAAACGAATAAAAAGACCAGTGCCTCCACAACAAATGCAGAACACACCTTCTCAGGGTAGTCAACGCTGCAAACCAAACCACACCAATTAAAGCCCAGTCCTTCCTGGCAGGTGGACTACATTCTACACTACATTATTTGGTAAGCAATCATAGGGGTGAAGAACTCCAAATAGTTAACGATACAATTATATCAGAGGACAGTTCTTTAAGGTTTTCCTATGAACGACTTAATTGCTACTGACATATATGTAGCTGCATAGCTACATCATCATCCTGCCCATTGCTCAGACACATAATGCTAGCATCACCTTACACCCAAAATTTTCTCCAAATCCCAACATCCATATCCATAATTTGCAGATGCCCTCAGTGTAATATCTCTAGGATTATACTTTTCTTAATTCTCCCAATCAACTACAGCTTTCAGTCAGGATATCATCATCGCCACCACGTTCTGATTCGGCAACATTTTTCTCTGTGCTTTTGAGAAATGCAGCCTAATCTCACTTGCATTCATTCAGAATACTCTACAAAGCCCCTTTTCCTGGTCACTCACTTGGAGAACATGTCGCTATATCCCCAGCTCTCACGAGCTTCTGTTCCTTGTCTTCACTTTCAAGGCCCTTCCTGACTTTTCACCGCTGCACCTATTGTTCCTTAATCACCAGCAGGAAGTCAGCTGCGGTTTGTTCATATTGCAAGCTAGGTCAGTTTTCATAGGACATAAAACTGGAAAAAAAACATAAGATTATACCGTTTCACTTGTTTATATTGTTTGTCTGAAACACTTCCCAATAATCTCACACGTTTACTGAAAAAAAATAAATAAATCCCAGATGCTTCATGCACCTCTTCCCTTCCTATCTCCCCCTTGTCATTCAGTATCATCAGTCCAGATTCCAGCTCCTCTATCACCCACGTTGTATTTTCAAATGAATCTCTTACGCCTTTTCCTGTTTTACACCTCACACTTGAGGGAAACTCCCTTAAATATCTGAAAACATACATCAATGCTTTTTTTTCATTGCCTTCTCTGAAATTCACTTTACTAAGATGCCTTTCCCTCTGCCCCCAAACAAGCAGTCACACTACTGCCTACGAGCAGTGTTTGACAAGAAGGTGTATACACCCACCTGATTTTAATATCTAAAGCAGACAAGTATCTGACGTAGGAGACAGATCTACAGATCTCTACAGCAAATGCAGAGAGGCTCCTATGAAGACCAATTTTGATGAAGTGTTCCAAACTGTCCTCCAAAAAAAAGTCTCTTTACATTAACTTGAAATAACCTACGAAGATCAGCCTCTTGATTTGGGTACGTGAATGCCCTCACCTCCTAACATTTCCCTTCTCATCTGTGTATATCCTCTGTTTTCAACGGTATTGTATTCCAAACTTTTAGAAATGTAGATATTCTTTTCAGCCCTAGTTTGTGTAGTGCCTAGCATCACAGGAACTTTGATGCCCAATTCTCCTTTATTTTACAATAATACAAATGAAAGTCTTATAATGCTATACAGTGTTTTATTAAACGGTACCCGATCATGTAATTATTGTGTAAGTATGCACACAAGCCATGTCGAAGGCGCACAGCCGTGCATCAGCTTTAACTGTGTGATTTTCTAAATTCCTTCATGCTATAACAAAGAGCTGGAATGCGTTCACAGCTGGCACCAGATGGTCCCCACTCTGAATGACGGGCAAATCCCCAATACAATTCAACACTGTGAAAGAGAAGAGAGTATCGTACATGGGAGATGGGAAGGTAGACATGGATCCAGGGTGCATGCGGAATTTTTGGCAGAGGAAAGGGTGTCATTGGAACAGACCGTGGAAACCCTTGTCATGTGAGACGGATGTTGTAAGCTATTTTCTGAAAGAACTGATGAGGGAATGGTAAAATATAGTGAAATAAAGAAATATAAGGAGCTGCTTCTTATACGCAGAGAGTTTGTGCCCCACAATGCATGCTTCTCCATCTTAAACATACTGAATTTTAAAAATACCCTGTTAAAAAGGAGATTTCTAGTAACTTAAGGAAGGCCCTGAAGACCAAAATAAGGAAGCAAAAACCCTAGATACATCTTACATGCTCTGAGTCTCCAAAAGCATGTTTATTGCTGGGAAAAAGATAATAAAACACTATGAAGAAACAATAAGCTTCATGAAGCTATTAGAATCAAATAGGAGCCTTTCAGACAAATTTGGAAATCTGATCCTAGGATAAACAATAAGCAAGAGTCATACCAAACATCATGTACAAAATAAATTGAATAGAACAACTAATACTGATGATGATCTACTTCTTCTGGGTCTATTCATCCAGATAACAGAAAAGTAGTTCTTCCAAAGCCAAAAGTGAGCAAAGTATTCTTCCTAAGCAAGCAAACAAAAACACCCCTAAGGCACAGAGAGCCACAGATGAGAAGAAACAAGGTAGAACCCAATGAGAAGAAAGAAGGTAAAATACTGAATTATATGTTCTATTTCATTATATTCATTTTAATTAAAGGCAAAGAGTCTCAAAATAATTGTTTTGATAAATATACCATAATGTAAGACCAATCAACTTGAAAGTGGTATGGGTGTGCACTGTGGCATCTAAGCTGCAGTTACTGTGACTACTCAGAATCATGGAAAGCAAAATCTAACTGAAATGAACAAATGGGCCACAAAAATGCCAAACCAAGTTGGAACGACAATAGATAACAAACACATGCTAAAAAGAAACACAAAAAGCAAGAGAAAACAGTCTGTATTTTATGGGGTTTCACATTAACTGAAGAGAACTTAGTGCAATAAAACTCAATATATTAGACAAGGGGAAAGCAACAGTTACTTACAAAAATTCCAAAGAAGTTGATTCTACCTACTGACATTTATTCTCCCGGAAATATAATTACTCATACCCTCATGCTCACTTATAAGCACCACGATGTGTCTCTCCAAACTGTTGGGTCAGGATGACTTATGTGCACAACAGAGAACCAGAGCTGTCAACTACCAAGGCCCCAACACATTGCAGAAGTTGTTAGTTAGCAGTAACAAGCTACATTTTTGAGCAGATCCTTTAGGATATCCTTCAGGGATCATCAGCCGTGACAGGACAGTCCTTTGCCTCAGGATCTTGCTTACCTCGGCTTCCATAAATCTTAGGCCAGGTTGCTGCCCATTGTCTGTTTTCCTTGTTTGGAACATAGGTCTAAAACGCCTGCCTGCCATCTCTTTTCCTGTTCAGCTAACAGGAAAAAGAATGATATATGTGATATACTACAACCTTGTTGCCATCCTCCTGATCTTAGGATGCAAGGTCTTCCGCTGGCAAATCATCTGTGCTGTGGCACACAGATACTGCTGAGGACGGTGTCCTGGAAACGGTGTTCTTCGTTATCAGTATATGCCACTTCTTTAACCCTTTGTTTTGCTCTTTCTCCCAGTGCTTACACAAGCGTTTCCGTCTGTACTACATCCATAACAACCTCAACGCTTCTGTTACAAATCTCTGCATAGTTTTACGCTAGTTAAACGGATCTGATGCAGATCACTGCAGAAAGGACACGTTCCACACTTCTACCTCCTCCCTTTGCTATGCACTCCTCTATTTTCCTCGCAACAGCAGCAGCAGCCATCTCTGGTAAGCCTGCACAGGGAGCAAAACCCACAGAAGAATCAGCCCTTTATTGGTAAGATCAGGATTGCTTTTACAGCATAGTTCCACGAACTGGCTCACAGGGCCAGATGAATGCCAGTGCCAGGTGCAAGGGAGGTGGTAAGACTGCCTCGTTTTAATGGAAGTTGTTCGCTCGATCAGTTAAGCTGTAACGTGAAAGAACACCAGATGCCTTGGCCTCAGGAAGGAAGCAGGGCAGCACTTCGGCAGTTCGTGAAAATCTCTGCTCAATACGCTGCTACAATCAACATACAAGTAACAAAACAGCCTGCCTAGACAATGGAAGAGAGGGAGAAGAAAAACAGCGTAATAGGATTATAGAAATCAATCCTGTGACTTACCAGAAAAGCCACACGTCGCACAGGTCACCCCTTCTCCAAAGCGGGACGGGTTCAAAGGTGAACATTAGTAAACACTGGAATTATCATACGAAGAGAAACTGGCACGTTTAAAATCAAGAGCGCTATGAGCGGACATCACATAAAATAGTAAGTGCTCTGAAGAGGTCAGATCAGACACTGCTACGCTTGCTATCTTGTAACACAAGAGAAATACCAAGAAGCTTCTCAAGTATGGAAAACTCGAAGTTGATCAGAATAAATGCTTTTCATGTATGTGGTTTATCCATGTTGGTTAACGAGGAAATCCAGAGTTATTAATGTAAATAAAATGTCCCTATCAACAACAGCGCAGACTAAACAAGTTACTACATAATGAAATCAGGACAAAACATATTTGGGGTTAACATCAACTGAAGCATTGGGATACAGTTATTGAGAAACAGGAAACTATTGTGTCTCAAGCCAACATAATTCCTATGTAAAAATGTTAATGAAAAAAGGAATAACAAGTTGTTTCCATTGTTTAACTTTTACTCACAATATCAAAGTTTTTCTACCTTTTGCATTAAATGTTATTAACAGCTTATTAACAACAGTAAAGTCATAGCTGCAAACGTTTGAAAAAAACCTGAAGCTTAGGTAGAAGTTTTTATCTAAGCAGTAAAGACAAATACATGAAAAATGAAAATCAGCACGATTATAAACCTTCTTTTCTGCTGCAAGTTTTACCTAAAATGTCTTTTTCCATCATTTTCAGTCACTGTTTCTTAGAAATTTGCCTACTGTTTTCAAAGATCTGAAATGTAACTTCTTCCCCTTACTGAAATGATTTAAAAAAAAAAAAAAAAAAGATTGCTTTAACAAGAATTCCCATGACATCTTAAAAGCACCCCAGAAAGTGACTACTTACCAATCACCTCTGAACAAGAGCGCCAGAACTAGCTCAGGCACTGCCTCCTTAGTATGCCACCACTGTGCTGCTTGGTCATCTTGATTAGATCATCCTGCTTTAGTTTGAAACGCACGCTGTCCCAGAAAATACTAGAAAGCACATTAGCCCATTCTGTTAGTCATTACAAAGACATACAGAAAATGGTGATTCTTTCTCAAAGAGCAGATAGTCTTAATTTTGTTAGGATAGACAAGACACAACAGGAAAAAAGACATGAAAAACAGCACAGGGATGGAGCTACATTTCGTTTGTGAGCTTTTTCCACAGTGCCTGGAAAGGTGAAAAGAATACAAGTGTTTGGGGGTAGGATACAGAGGGAAATAAAAAGGAGAGGCTGCCAGCGCTGCCAAAACAGGGGAGGGCCTTCATGGTTTAAGAATTGGCTGGGTCAGGTAAACAGGGTAAGAATAAACAGCTGAACAGGGCAATAGGGGGAACAAATGAAGACTCAAAAAGTCAATAATATAGACAGCGCAGAGAACCAGCAAAATAGCCTAGGAACTTTATCTCGGAGAGAGAACGACGCTGTTACCAGGATGACAGAAGCTGAGAAATTTGAATAGCAACATGAACTTTGTGCAGTGACACTTGAACGTAGGTAGTGGTACTGATTCTGTCAGAGAAGGAGATTTCAGTCGATGCACGGCTGTGGGTCTGAGATGACCTTACCGTCCACAACAACAGAAAGGCTGTCAGGCACAAAAGCAAGCCAACAGGCTGAAAAAGGCAATATGCAATTTCTGAATCGAAAAGGCAACATACCTTTCATCTATGTTCCAAAAGCAGCAGACCAGTCAACACCAGGAAATCAGAACGTAAAATTTATCCCCTTGTTTAACACGGTCTGTTTTGCAAATCACACAGGCTGTGAAATTAGGAGCAAAAGAATGGTTCTTTGCCAGATTTACAGCTTTTGCCTGTGATCATTTTCATACTACGCCCCACTGACAAATAGCAACCACTTTCTAAAATGAAACGGATGTTTTGCTTTTTAGTTAAAGCTATTATATGCTTGAAAATATGTACCGAATATACAAATGATACTTCACTGTGCAGTTACCTGCAAATTGTCCCAGGCCTTTTTTAAGAAGAAGGAAGACAATTATAATAAAAAAACTCATTGGGAAAGAGGTGTAAACAAACTTCATCTGGACACAAAGGAATTTCTCGTCTGAGACATTTATTTGCTCATTCCAATACTGTGAAAGCTGTTTCATTGGTAATAAAAGTTTTTGGATGGAAAGAGGCATTTCTGAACTTCTTGTTCACGATTAATGTACAGTTTAAGAGAACCATTTCTTTGCAACAGGCGCTAGGAGAAGCCAAGTGTCAGATTATAAATCAGCTGCTTTCCCACGTTAATTCTCATTTAATGACCAGAACACTTTTATTCTTAACGTCTTGTTTTAAATATTGAAGAGTTCATCCAGATACACTGCAGTAGCTGTCGAGTAAAACACCTATCTCGCGGCGTGTATCATGTAGGCATTAAGCAGAAGGTACTTTACCGTTAGCCAAAGCATGTTTTTAAACACGAACATCTGGCAGTATATATATATATATATATATATATATATATATATATATATATATATCAAGGGAAGATCCAAGTTTACACTAAAAGAAAAAAGTGGCATTAACAAAACAATAAAATTGCCCTCAGTTTACACGGTAAACTCTGACTGTACTCATTTGGTCCCTGTGTTGTGCCAACTATTTGCCTGAAATAAACAGAACATTTTTATCGTTTCAAATGCTTTCACCTGCTGGTATTTACGTGTCTGCTTTCAAGGCACACAGAAGCTGCAGGCAGCTCCCCTTCCCCGCGGGGCCTGACCCCAGCCCTGGCAGGTTGTGAGGGAGCTGCTGGCTGCCCCGAGGCGGCGTTTGGTCAGAGAGAGGAGAGCCGTAGGCCACTTGCAGTGCCCCTGGGTGACTGGCAGAGCTGTAGGGCCGCGGGTGAAAGCAGTGCCCGCAGATAAAGGCATTTAATGGGTCGACACAGAAAGGAGAAGGTCGGTATGTTCAGCACCTGCCATGAAAACTGGCTGCGCTTCTAAGAAATCCAGATTTACAGCCTCAGCTCTCAGCCCCGAAACTTAACCGGAGAGCTCTGCGTCTTCATCATGCAGCACAGGAAAGAAAAAAAAGGTACTCTGAAACAGGTGGAAAAGGGAGAACAGGACTAAAACCACACGTGCTGGTTAGATCTCTCTTGGAGGGATCTAAATCCTTCAAACTCATGTCTAAACCACTACAAGCCAAAGATTCAGAAACAGAAGATTCAGAAACAAAGATTCAGAAACAGAACTGCAAGAAGAGCAGCTGGGGAGAGGCACCTTTTACGCTCCCAGATGGGTACAGAATATACCAGGGTGCCCAACGCCTGCCATTCTGCTGCTGCTTATGTTTCTGGACAGGTGAATGCAGCCTGACATGACGACAGAGATGCTGCCCTCTGTAAAACTGCTGAAGACTTCTGATTTTGAGACTTTCTCCTTACAGTTCAACACTACCTGAAGATCAAACGGTAGTATTCAGGTATGGTTTCTCCTACTGAGACATTAAGTGACTGGAGATGACTCAGTCTGGGGTGCTGAAATTTGAAGTAACACTGAAATTGCTATTTTTGTTGCCTTCCAGTATATTCTATGGAAATTGTGGTCGATTTTGTTAATGGTTACATGTAGTTTCCAAGAACACACTTAGAGTTTTGCACCACAAGCCAGACGAAGGACTGACAGACCAACTCCATACCAGTGGAATTAAGAGTTAGGTAAGCAGAGACAACCTCCTGCGAATGAACACGGACACTGACAGAAAAACTTCACACCATGTACAGCTGCGAGAAGAGTTAAGTGAAAGATTTATGGCAAGACCACGCTTAACGATAAATGTATCTGTTCACTTTGGCATAAAGTCCTCCACTACCTACCATGCAATGTAGAACAGGACCTGACTCACGATGTTTTATTTACTCTATACTATCTTACTGCTATCAAAACCATCAGTCTGTCATCCAGAGAACAAAAATTCTGGAGCTGTGTATGTATTTTCAATACTCAAATCAATGGCAGCTTATAGTTAATACTGATACGTAATACCTGGGGAATAAAAACAAACACACCACCACCAAGAACAAAAAAAAACACAACACCTAAAGATTCAGAACTGTCTGAAAAAAAATACTTTGTGTTCTTTTCAATACTTCATATGTCTCTATATTATGATATAGGTAACACCACGCAGGGAAGAGGTGCGTAAGAAATGGAGGACTGAAACCCCAGGCCAGTTTTAGACTTTCTTGCTGTGTTCCAGTATGAACACAGCAATATAAGTGAATATATATGCATCTGCAATATAAGTGAGAATTTCTGTCACACGCTGTCAGTAGGTAAACCTGTTTTGTCTTTGATATTTTTGTTAAACAAGAAAAAAATAAATTGGTAAAAAATGCACAATTCAAGGACAGCTAAGAAAACCAGAGGCCAACTGGTTCACTCTAATTAGCATTTTCTCAATATGGAGATCATTAGACCTGTGCTGTCAATTTGACAAATAAAAATATTTCTGAATCTGTCTAACTCATTACAAAACCATACAATGTGGCAATGCAAGGACTTCCACAGTCTCTCATCAAATAGTCCAGAAATGAATGCACCAGAACTGTACCACATTACAAAAATAATAAAAAAATCACTGTTTCTTGGTTCCAACTTACAGTCACAAGACAGATGTTGCCTACAAACTCAGCAAATTAACGGTGTGAAAAAGAGCAATCTGGGGTAAAACAACTTTTTGAAATAAAGTATGCTACGTATTTGATAGCTCAAGTGTCCCATGTGCACATAACTTTTTGAGGATTCAAATGGGTACGAGCATCTCCCGTACTTTTATATATAATGGCATCAAGTTTCACTGTGGGCTGCTATGGCGAGGGCACGCCTTTAGGCTGGTATGTTCATTTAGCATATGAGTCATTCAGTGTGGAAACAACATAACAGAAACATCCACAAACTAATGAATTGTGAAAGAAGTGTAACATTTTCCCCCTCAGGCTTCCACCTACCAGTGGAAGTGGAGTGTCACAAATAAAGTTATTATCACAAAAATGATTTAGCAAAAGAGGAATTAAATACTAAATGCCAAACAACTCTTTTACAAGTCAATCATTTGTTTTAACTGCTTTTATTTGAAACAATACCATTCAGTACAGTCACCTTAGAAAAGATCAACAGAAAAAGATAAGTAACAATCCAGCCTTGATTTTTACAACTATTGCAACTGCAGATAAGATACCTTTATGACATGGAAACTGCAAACTATGTTTTTCTTGATTGATACCATCCTTCAGAATCTGAAGGGTTTTAAAACTGAGAAGAGCTCACTTTTTTTTTTTGTTTCCTCCTAGAAACTGATTCAAAATAAAAACAGATCAAATAAGTAAGAAAGCATTTGCCATGCAATGAACCAGAGTGGGGCAAAAGAACAAACAACTCGTGAGCAGCCTAACTTCTTCACCCCAAGTTACTACAATGACCTATAGAATCACAGCAATTTAAATTACCCACAAATATGTCTAAGAAGATATTTGAGCTTTTATTCATCTATCTAGCACACACCTGTTTAGTGCAGCTAGAGGTACCTACTATGTACATTAAATCTGTTGGTTTGTATTTTGCATTTTGGCACTGGAAAGAGTGCACAGCACTTTGAGGGTCAGATTAACTCTTCCACCCTCCCAAAAAGTAAAATTGAAAAGCTGAGTGATGCAGAAATTGATATTAAATAGAAGTCACTATTAGTCACTTTCATACCAAACTAATTTCAAGTGAGAAGAGGGCTCACACTAATCTTTTCAGAAACTGTCTTAAAGCAGGTTTTACTTGTGCACTTTACTTCTGGTCTCTGGAGTATCACCTGTCTGGTCACAGACCTCTCAGGAGTTCATCTACCAGGCATTCTCTGTGTTTCCTCTTCCACTGTCTTAGTGAAGATACGTGTGTTTTAATTAATGCAACCTTAGGTAACTTTTAAGTTATGGAGCATGACTATTCCATGCAAATGCATACAGTACAACTAGATTGCATCGACCAGGCTGCTGCTCCTACCTCAGCAGGACACACTACAGCTTTGCACATCTCACCAGCTGCCCATACAGGTACCCGTGTCAGCATGACAGTGCACCCGAGCTAGGGGCTAACAGCTCTGACAGACATGCAGTAGACGAAACATATTAATATTATCCATTCAATTAACACCTAATCTGCTTGTGAATCAACTCCTGAGCCACTGCAGTTACAAGCATGGCATGTTAAAATTAAGAGTTCTTGGAGTTCAAAACCCTAGTTTTGCTGAAAGTAGCATGCTGCTGGAACAGCCGCCTCAGTTCTGGAACTAGTTCATCGTAAGAAAGTTGAGTCTGCATCTCTTTACTACACCACGTATACATACCCAAGACCTCAAAATATGCATAAGAAAAATCTTTAAGAACTGCCTGCTGTTGGCAAAACAGTCCCATTGCAGTAACAACCACTAGGATTCAAAGAGCAGGAAGAAAATCAGAGGCACAAATTCTTTGTGAATTTCAAGAAATCAATATATACACAAATAAAAACGTAACTGGTTTTGGTAGAAACAAGATTTTTTACCTGAGGAATTGCTGGCCTAAACTATTTCAAAGGCTAAATTACTACATTGGACTGTAGTTACAGTAAAGTTTCCACTGGTGTTTCTACTTGGATTATCTAATTCTGTACATTATTTAAATAGTGTGAGAAACTTCCAAAAAAGAAGTACCAGTAATTTAATATGTTACTGCTATATATATATATATATATATAAAAATATATATAAATATATATACATTTAAATCTGTACAAGGATTAAAAGCCTCCAGATATGATTAATTTGTCAATAAATCCACATGTGCTTTGTATCTTCTGTGAAGTTGGATTGTTTCTGATAATGCCTGTTAGAACAGTTACATGCATAGTGGTAAGATATGTCACTGAAGGTCAGTTAGAGCGTTTAGTTGAGTGTAAAAAAACAAAAATCAGTTGTTTTTTTTTCAAATGGAGTTTGAAAATATTTAGTTGTAAGCATTCAGAGAAACAGACTCAGAAGCAGTGAGCCATAAATGGCATTGAAATATTACTCTGAAATAGCATATACAGTTCATACACAGTTTATATGAAAAAAGTCACTGCTAAGTAAACTAAACTTGTTGTACGCTGTTTCAGACTTTAAAATGCTGTAGGATATAGAGCAACCTTCTTTACCTTCAACATTTTAGAAAAACATCACGTGATTGGATAAATCTTCAGAGATACAAACACATTCTCCTGAGAACTATCACGTATTGTTTCATAAATTACATGCAGATTCTTACCATAATGCCACCGTTTTGGAAGATGCCATATCCACTGTTATCCTTAAGACATCCATTCACATCCATCACTAGTACTGTACTTGCTTTGCACTTGAGCTTCTGAAGAGATTTCAGACAAGTAACCTGCAGCTACCAAAACGGATTCTAGAAAGCAAATTTAAAAGCTGTGAAACATGGAAAACAAACCAAAAATCTGCAAACCACTGCAAGTGCAATGCAAACATGGTCAATATAAAATTAATTCTGTAATGTCTAACATAGTATGCTGGACTGTAACAGAACCAATAGATTTTTTTTTTCTGAATAAAAGAAAGCATAGACATTTTGACACCCATACTTTTAAATCACCAGTTCACCTACAGAAAGACTGCAAAAGCAGTTTCCCTTACCCTGTTAAATCTAATACACCTCATCTCATTAAGTGTACTCATTGGCCTAGAAGTTTTTCTTAAAAAAAAGAAAGAAGATAAAGGGATATTATGCTTAATCACATCTAAGAACTGTTAAGTGTTAAGGACTAATGAACACTGAAGTTCCATTATGTTGGAGAGCACACAAACACAGAAGAGTAAAAGATCCCCGATTGGAAAAAAAAAAAAAAAACACCAAACACCCAACCAACAACTTTACAGCCTAAACAGATAAGACAGCATGGGGGAAAAGTTCACACAGCAGAAACAGCATGACTGCGGTAAATGCAAGAGTAATTCTAATTTGGCGGTGGCTTTTGCTTGTGAAGAAGGTAGAAGGGGATACGGAGCAAGGAGGACAGATTGAGGGAAGAAAAACATACAGTGTAAACAGGATTGAAGCAGAAGTAAAGAGGCAGAATAGAAGGAAAGAGTGGAAACACAATCAAGCGAGCATAGGACAGGGAACAGCTAATTAAAGCTAGTGAATGTTCTCCGAATGGTCAAAGGTCCCTTGGGCTTTTGGTTCTTTCTGTTCCTGCTAGTTAGTCTCTGACTAGGTCCTTTCTTTACTGCTTCCAGTCTTAGAGCAGAAGGGTTATACAGATTCTCAGTCTTCTCCCCATGACAAAATTCCTTCCCTTTTAATATGGGAATCAAGATCACTCTCATCTGTAGCTTTAAAAATGGAATTACCTGGATCTGTTCAACATTATCTTTAGAGAACACGTGCATGCAGATCTTTCTTATTTGCAAGTGATCCAAATTCAGATATTCTGACTTCAATTAATTCTTTCTTGGGTAATACATACTGGACAAGCTTCATTTGCACATCAGAGAAGCGAGGCAAGATACTGATCTATAAAACGGCAGTGAAAGTTCGATCAGAATGCGTAAATCATTTTGTTCCATACTGAACAACAGAGAGCGAAGCTAGGATTTGGAGGGGCAGCGGGTTTGTAAGCAACCAGATGGAAACATTCTATTAAACTGTACTTGTTCTAGTATAAACTGAGTAGATTAGGGTTATATCAGAGATGAAGATGCATTATTATTATCAAAACACTCATCATTTATATCCTCTAGCATAGATGCAGATGTGTGTAACAGACAAGCTTGCCCACGAAGACAAACTGAACCTATAAAACTGAAGTGGTGCAACTTTTTATGGGTCTCTATGGATAAGGGCAAATAAACAAGAATGAAGTCACTTTCTTCTGGTATAACGTCTCCTGCAAATAGTTTAGAAGGGCATAGCAACTGCAATATAATTAAAAATAATAATAATAAACAATTTCTGGAATTGGGCCAGCCCTCCTAGGTTGTTTCCTTCTATGTGGAAATAAGCTACCAATATATATAGTTTTATCCTGATACAGCCCTATCCACACTATGGGGAGAGAGGACTGCTACTTTAATTATACCAATACAGATAAAGTAGCAAAATGTCTGATAGAGAACTTAATGTCTTGGATATAGTACATTTACCTATTGCAAGACAGCTACAACACTCCTTGCACAGGCAAAGCTACAGAGTACTAATTCTTAACATAAAAAATAATAATCCCTGCTGGGTAATTCCCAGAACAGCGTCAACCTTTGAAATGTTAATGGAATTACTAGAGACAAACCACACTTTGAATTGCTGCCAGGCTCCGTCAGGAGCTCAGCTGACGAAAGTTTTCTGCGTGCCACTAAGGTGGCACTGTTCTTTTCAGAATGCCTTTCCATTTAAAAATGACTTCGTTCAACAACAATGCTGTGATAATTTTGAATCTTGGTAAAAAAACACTGGATACTGACTAAGTGTGTGTTCTGGCTTGAAAAATACATATAAAAGCAATTACTCCTCCCCAGCCAGACCACAGCTTTGGAAACGACCACTGCTTTATCTCTGCCTTGTCAATGACAGTAACAGGCAAGCAGTTATCCAGCAAAATCCCTGTAGTTCAGTTGCACAACAGTACTCCCACCGCTATCTACTTGGTTGTTTTAAACAGCATCTGCAAACTCAGGCTGCACTGTTAAAAAAACAAACAAACAAACAAAAAAACCCACCTTTTTGCTTCTAAAGGAACAAAGTTTAGATACTTCCTCAAGTATTCCTTAAAGGAGAGTATGGCTGATTTTTATTTATTTATTTATTTTTATTGTTCTAACTAGCACATTCCCGTTAGGACACTTTGAACTGGATGTCCCAGATGACTGAATTAAGACCAGAATCACCTAATAAAAGAAGGATGCATCTTCCTGCTGACATATGATTTGTATCACAATACCTTCCAAAACAGACCCAAGATAAATGCATATGCATGGGACAGAAATTCAGAAATGTATTAAATCTTAAGTTACAATGTCTGAGTCCAGCAAATTTACCTCTTATGTTTCTGCAGAGTCAGAAAACCCCATGAAGTGTGAAGGCATGCTTTTGTCCCTCTCCCCGAAAGAGACACACCTTATCTCCCAGAAATCTTTGGATAAAGTGAATTATCTACAGCATCACCTTCGCTCACCAAAGACGAGCTGTATGTGCTTAGTTAGGAATGAGAACCGTATCAACCATAACCTAGTTAGTACAGAGAAAGTAACTGATGGGTATATCAGTTTTAAAAAAAAATCATAAAATATATATATTTTTAATAATGGAAACTTGTTCTAATGTTAGAGATGGATTTGTGTTGCCAACAGGGATCCTTAAAATATTTTTTATTTGCTGGTTGACCAACCTCACTAAGAACAAAATACTGAAAATAAAAGTCAACAACATAATTATTGTAACGGTAACAGCCTATCATAAATACATGGGAAGCACAGACTTTTTCAGAAAAGCTTGCTAAACATTTCTATAGAGAGAGAGATTTCTGTATAGATAATTAGCTCATTACAAATAGGTAACAGAGCACTTTAAGGACCTACTGGTAAAAATAATCCATAGTACATAGGAATTGTAATTTCTCAATGCAGTAAAGTTTTTGAATAGAGCAACTTCATTAAAATGTTTACTTATTGAGAACATCTCGAAGGATGCAATACTGTAAGTTTTTACTTTTAAATCAGCATCACTGCTCATTTTGATATGTGCAGATTTCTTTATGGGTAAAAGTTTCCAAAAGACTTTTGGAAAAACTGAAGAAAATCATTCTTTTTGTCTGTAGATCCCAAAGCTTTTTTCCCCCCAGATCCTTCAGCCAAGATTTTCTTTCCAATCGTCAGAGTTCCTTTTTTGCTTATTACTCAGTTGACATTAGCCTTCCAGACATATATAAGTAAATACATATATATAAATATACATATATTCTGCTAAATAAAATACAATTAGGAAATTACAGCACTTGCACATAGCACTTGCCTCTGGCCCCATATTGTGCCCCTGTGGCCACAAGATACTATTCATTACCCTTCGTTGGGTGAAGCATAATAAGGTAAACAAGCCCAGAAGGTGTGAATACATATGACCAACACCTTCACGATTAAGAGGCACAGTAGGAAGTTAGTCCACAGCAAGTTGCTGTGAAAGACGCCATCTCTAAAAATGGACAATGAGAGAGAAAGAAGTAGCAGAACCAAGTCAGACTCTGAAATCAACACCGTCAATGTGGCATTTTGGAAAAAGGCTACTGTACCAAGGCAGGCATGGCTTAAAGAATCACAAATACCTTCATCAACAAGCTAGAGAATAAATCAATTCCAACAACGCTTGTGAAAACAACTGGTAGAATTTAGCAAAAAAAGATACATCCCCAAAGGTGGTCTTTACTTTGCCCATGAATTTAAGGGTGTCTTCATCTGAACCACACGGCCTTTCGAAGCATCTGGAGTCCCAGTGCCAGGTCTTAAGATGACTGCTGTATTCACAGTGCTGCACAAAATAAAATTCTAATCACCGACTGTCGGTCTCTGAGGTGCTGATTGGAGTTCTCCTTTGATACCAAGTACAATATTTGTATCTTGCAAGATGGTATTCCATAACTTAGACAGTAACTCAAGGAAATGTAACTCCTTCCTGACCCACAGAATAGTCCTCTCTAGTTCTTTTCCTCTTCTGTGCTGCAATCTCTACAGTCTTTGGAAGAGGTGTGGTACTTCAGACTAACAATTCTGGCCACTGGGCATTGTTAAACCAAGCAACCAGGAACCTGCCTAACATATACAATTACCCATTCCACAGCAGGAGAATGAAACTCAGCTTCAAGGCACCATGCAAGCTTCATCATCTCTTCTTGGCAAACACCAGGTCTGAAGACCCTGAAACCCTGAAACTCCCATAGTCAGAGTGCCAATAAGGCAGAACAGTCTCCTCCTTCAAAAATGTAACCATCCAGCTCAGTATGACAACATTAATGTGGTGAGATCCAACAGGGGGGTATTTGAGCTGCATGCTGATGATCAGGACACCTTTCTGGGCCTGCTCTCAAAAGAATGTCATAATACTGGGAACCCAGACCTTCATAGCATGGTGCGCAGTAGCCAACACTGCTATCATTGTGTAACTCACCTTTGGGTTTCACATCAGATCTAGCAGACAGTGACACCTCTGCTCAGGGGCTCTTGGATCACAAGCCACAGAAACAAGGTAAGATATGTCTTATATAAGATATAATCTTATATATATATCTTAAGATATATGGGGAAAGGAAGCTCATTGTGTTCCAAAGAGGAAAGGAACAAAGCTATTTTATAATATTAGTATATCAATGTGTTGGACACAAAAAGAGGTATGTGCACAACTTATATATTGCTCAGATACGATGCTTCTAACTTAGAGTGCTAATGGTACATATCACAGTGATATGGAGTGTCTTTAAAATATGACACTTCTCTAAGATTGCACCTGTTGCCTGCTAGCTGATATTTTATTAATTATCAAGAGCTTCTAGTAACTGTTACCTAGATTTTATAGAATTTTACAATTTCAATTTACAAATTTGCTCCCAAGTATTTAGTATACCTGTGACAAGAATTACAGGGATTACTGAATCATCTGGGACAAAATAAACAAACATATTTTTCATCATCCCTGAAGAAACATGTAACTTACTACAAGTGCGTGATATTTCTTCTGCTTGCTTACAGAGCTACTATGAAAGCATTTGCATTTTAATAGTTTTGTCTAACTGATTGTTCAGCAGAAATAGTTGCTTACTTTCTTAATCTAGATGATCTACTTCAGCTGCATCTGTTCCTTGCAGTCTGTATTGCCTATAGAACTGAATATAGAAAAATCCAAATAGCTTATTGATGTTAGCAATTTATTCAAGTTTAATATTTTAAAAGGTATCAGATGCATTTCTCTGATTTGTTATAATCTTTTTTCTTAAAATATTATTTCTTATTCTTGATCTTGATCTCAGAATACTGATCTTGTATAGCATCTTTTTGTTTCTGAAGAAAGCAAGGAAGTAAATCTGTAACTGAAATTGGTTAAGTCTTAAAAAACAATCCTCAAAGCCTTGATGTTTTCTCTTAAAAACATAATCATGCAGAAGAACTTTTTTTAAAAAAAAAAAAAATCTTACTCTTTTTCTACCAATTACAGAACTATTTTCTATTTCCCCCCTGTCCCTTACCACTCCAAAACAGAGTGAAAGAGGACCCTGGATAATGAGGTAGGACAGATTACTGGAGATGACTGTAACAGCTCATGTTCCCATTGTGCACTCTGCTATTCTCTAAGCTTCCTGCCTCCAGAACAGCAGTAGCAGTACCACTATACCTTTCAAGAGTGAAAATAAGAGTAATGCAGCACTAATTCCAGGTGACTTTAAGGCTCTAGGTTACAAACTACATTGGGCTATTGCAAATCAAAAAACCTGACCTTTCCCTGGAGGAAGGGGGGACCAACTGGAGCAGGAAACTAGTTAATCCCATGATCTGAACAGAGTCTCTAACACTTATTCCAATATAGAAGCTGTTCCTTCTAAATTATGCATGCATTGCCAAAAGACACCTCTGTATTTGCAAAATGGAAATTGCCGTAGCTGAATTAGAATCTCACTCATGTCTACATATCAGAAAAAAAAACTTAAAATTGCTGTGAATGGAACAAGACATTCATATTCTATGTCAGTTAAGAAGTCCTCTTCAGAAACAGTACTTGTTAAACATTAGATAACTACATGATGTTCAAACTGGAACAGGTATGGGGGTATTTATTTTAAATGTAAGAGGAAAGTATTTCCAGTTATGTCACACCCTTTGCTATCTAATTATCATAATTTAAAAAAGAAGAAACCTTTAAGTTCCTCCTCCAAAGAAGTTATTTACCTGAACTGTAGCTTGGGAGTCCACAGCAGTCAGTCTGTTCTGAGATTCCATCCCACTGAATGTCAAAGACCTGGTATTTCAAGGATGGGATTTCAAAATTACTTAGCTACGACTTAACTTTGTCTCACTAAAGATAAACCAACCTCTATTCCCACTCAGGTCAGCTCACTGATTTCAGGGAACACATTTAGAACACTGAGCTAAATACATTCAGAAATTCCACCCATGAGATGAAAAAAAAAAAACCACAACAGAAACTGATACAAAATATTTGACACTTCATGATGCATAATAAATCAAGTATCTTTGTGTATTTGTGTGCATTACAAGTTATTGAAATTACTTTTAGCTGCTTCCTGAAATGGCAATCTCAAACGCCTTACCTTTTTACTCTTCAGATACAGTATTCTGCTTATTTTTTGAAGAAAAACCAACTTTGTCCACATAAAGGAGGCTGTGTTAGGAACAGTAACAGTTCTGCTGTAAGATTCAAGAGGAAAAACTCAGTTCGCTCAATACACGTGTTTTAGACATCATAAACACAGTTATAGAATAATACTGAACTTCACTTGTTCCACTTTGCTTTCTGCAGTACTGTGTTCAACAACAGTGTGGCTTCATGTACAGCCAGAATCCATTCTCACCAACAGGAAAACCTAACAAGCTTAAGAATACTGTTCTTTACATATATAAAAGAAATGAAGTCATATGCATCATTTCCTCATTTTTCACAATTCTGCAGTATTTATAAAAAAAGTATTTTGAAAATGATGTATGAGTGCAATGAGTGGTGTCCACCCAAGTACAAAGCAAAAACAGAATATTTAAGAATTGCCTCTTAGTTCTTTTTTGTGTGTGTGTGCCTATTTCATTGAAATAAATGCATTTCAACTTTTAGAACTTCACTGAAGCAAAATTCTCATTTTCACTGGTGCTGTCCATATTTGGAGTACCTTACTAAGAGTTCAAAGGCTTTTCTTAACTAGATTCTGGTTTTTAGTTACTCATTACATTTATTTGAAACAATATCCTCACATCATCTCTACGTATAAGAAGACTGAAGTAAACACTTACAGTGAAACATATTGGTCTTTTTATGTCACCAAAGTCCTTAGGAATCAGCACCGTACCAGGATGACACTGATGTACAGTTACGCACATGCACATAAACATGCAGTATAGCAGCCTCTGGTTTCAGACCCAAAAGGATAGTAATAAATTAAAAAAAAAAAATAGCACTTCTCAGATAATGTGTGTGTATATATGCGTGTGTACATATATGAATACATGCAAGGGATCCAGTAATTTAGCAGCAAAGAAGAGAGATGTCATAAAAAGGTTCTAGATTTGGTCGCACCATTGAGAAGTTGGACAAACTGTACTCTGCCTTTTTGATAAGAAGCAACTCGTTTTTCTTTGCAAATTATCCCTTGTTTGACTACTGGTTAGAAGACTAAACCCATCGCCAGTTAGAGAACCCCTGCAGTTTGCAATAAGAACATAGGTACAGAAATTCCAGTAGGTGCTTAAATATTCATAATTATTTTTATTATTCTACTTCTAACTTTTTTTTTATTTAAGGTATGTTGCAAACATTTTCCATACATGATATGACTACAAAATAACTCATGCTGTAAAGTCATTATTATGTTGTAAAAATAAATGGATGTCTAGCAAAAACAAACAAGCAAAGCAAAACAAACAGAAAACTCCCAGAATATACAGCAACCATTCATCTAGAATAAACTCTGAGCCAGTGTTATCATGCCAGAAATTAAGGATCCATTTTAGGATAGAAAAAAAATATTTCAGAAAAGTAAAAAGCTGGTTTTTTAATAATAAAAAATGTGAACACTTTCCAAGTTATGGAAATGTGACCATGACTTCCTTTTTAGTTCCCCCAATTGATTTTGAGACCTAATTATGAATATTCACATCCTTAACCACAACAATGGATTTGCAAAATTTTAATTCAGAATATAAAGAAACACATAAGAAACCTCTGAAAAAAAGACACAGCAAAAGGGAATCAGGTCATTACAATCATCATAATTTCCATCCTCACCAGCTACCAGCCATAATTTCTAATCCAGAAATTAGAAATTATGCTAAAATGATTTTCAAGACAATGATTTCCCTCCATACATCCTGTAAGTATGCCTGCTACAGCATGTGCCTTTTAATTCCAGGATACTTTCTGTGCCAAATGACCAACACAAAGACTGACAGGCTCTGACATGACACTGCATGTATGCTAATCTGAGCGAAGTGCCAGCGTAACCAAAGGCAATTAATTTTAAAAAATAACAAAGAGAAAGCACTTACCTGAACTTAACAAAGCACCTCTTTGCTGCATGGGTACTAGTTCACAAATGAAGACTCTTCCTTGCAAATAAGTTCGATTTCTTCACATCATTATTCTGTGGCACAGGCTCCTCCAAATGGCAGAATGAAAGTATTGCCATTATTGGAAATGTAGAGGTCCTCTGAAGAAAACAAACTGAAAGCAAGAAATACAACAGCTTTATCTCGTTTATGTAAGTTTACTGCAAAGACTTTACTTAGTCGTCAGGAACTTGTTATTTATCAATAACATTAAAAAAAAGACAGAGGATATGTTTATGTCATTGATCGATTAAGTATAAATGACTTCTGCAATTAGACCAGATGGGCAGTTCATCTGAGCAGAGATGACCAGGTAAAGAATTTTCATTTAAAGCTACTGAGGAGCACTGCTACAATAAATTTAAAGGGTTTTTCTTTCATAATGGGCACACTGAGAAAGAATTTTCACCTGGGTACCTATAATAATGTCGATTCTTGTAACATTTACTTATAATTTATAAATATCTTGAAGTAGTTCAAAATTATTCCTTCCACCGTGGGTTATTTTTAACTGCAAATACTGAATGACACCTACCATTATTATGCTAATGTGTCCAATTTTAGATGGCTGCCCTCAACTTTCTCCAAGTTTACCAAATGTACACAGTATTTTACTTTGGACACTTAGTTGAGGACAAGATTAATGACTTGCAAGGTAGACTCCAGGGGCGTAGTTTGACAAGCCCCTATTTTGGTTGGAGTGCTAACTCAAACAAGACCCCACTGCTACTTATTCTCATTCTTATTCTCATCCTTGTGCCACGTCCTCACTGTGTGCAGATGTATCTGCTTGAAGAGCGACTCGCTGCACCCTGTTGATGAACTAACTTGGGTTAAAAAGTAACGCTTTTCACAAGACTCTTCTTGAGGTCAGGATCCAGTTTCTGATCCAAGTCGCTGAATCACAACGCAAGATGACTATGCTGATATGACAGGAGGGACAACGAGGAAACAAGAACATGTCAGCTAACCACAGCTCCAAACACCAGCACTTCAGGAGCAACTGTTACCACCTGAGCATAACTTTCGAGGCAGATCAGCTTTGCCACCGCAAGCAGTATGGGGTATTCCTGTGCTTGTAGGGTCACACCAAAATTGCTCAGCATACACAGACAGTTTTACACCAGAGGCCGTACAGTGAATTTAAGAGAGTAGGCTGAAGTACACATGGCAGGTGGGTACACACGTCTCCTTTCAGTAACAGAAGCAACTCGAACATGATGACCACAGGTTAATAAGCATTCAGGAGGTTCAGAATTCCAAGCAGCAGGCAGGTGAACAGAGAAGACCAATTTTTGTTCAGAGCCACGACCCCAAGTAAAGGCTGCAGCATATACCCGCACTATTAGGGGACAAACACACGCATACGAGACAACTGACTAACACCCCAGCAGCAGCTGGCCCCTCTATGATACAACTATATAGGAAATTAGGCTTTGTTACATCTTACACTTACAGAACTACTTGACTATCCATGTAGCATGCAAACTTATTGGCTTGGCATTAAAATATGAGTCGTGGGTCTGCAAATTCCAGATCCATTCCTCATGCTCAGTGTAAAGGTGAAGTACCTATAATATCTGACAGCTCCTAGTCTCCTGGCACAGCATCTCATCCTAACGAGATACAGGCTTCTTAGCAGGTCAGCCACTTCATCCTTTAGCACCACTGAACGGCTGAGTTGCATCCAGGCCTCACGATTTGGGGGTCTTGAGCACTTTATCCGAGCATTCAAGCTTTTGGTTCTCTAATCCGATAATCAGATAATGTCCCACCGACATTGTCTGAAAAGAACAGAATGGCCACAACATTCCTTGTGGTGAAGAATAACATAAAGGAATCACTTGGCTCCTTCCAAGCACGTTTTATTCCTTTTAATTGCCTTCTACAGTCCCCAAAAGTCCAGACTTGTCAAGTCCTTAACACATTACTTACTACAGCTATAGTAAGTAAGACAGTACAGTATACTGTCAACCTTTTCTTTTTTTTTTTTAGTAAAAGCATACAAGCAACCAAGTATTTCCCTGAAATACACTGCAATCAGACAGCACTACAGCCCCTGTATCAGAATGGGGTTGTTTCACACATTTGGAAGGGTTAAAACTTTGCATAAGCCCAGTTCTGGTCATGTGTGTGAGAGCGATTGGCCTTTTACAACCACTAGTTTGGAGATTCCCTCCCTCATCACCAGCTTTTGGCTTACAAATCAATAATTAGCAATACCAAGTGGAAATAGTTAAAGAGGTATCAATAGGTATGAATTTTATCCAAACACAGGAAGGGAATCCATACAAATTCCCCATATATCTTAACGAGAAGGTTCACACTGGTGTTAATCAAAATACCATTTCTTAAATAATGGAAAATTCATTGGAAAATTCACCTGACATGTACTGCTTGTTAAACTTAACCAGTCATGGCAACATCTACACATATTCAGAATTTACACAGTATAATCAGTTTTGTTCACCTGTTTTTAAATATAGGAATTTCCTCTCACGTTCTGAGTCCTTGCTTTGCAAAGTTATTGGGTTTTTTAGTTTTTATGCCTCAAGTCTTTGTTACTGAGGCTGCTCACCTGAGGCTTTGTTACAGCAGCCTCAGTGCTAGCCACACCTGAACTAGTCAAAGTAAGCTCAAGTCCCATCACACAGCTCAACTGCATATAAAGCATCATGTTTTCAGGCACTACATACTCTGGATTAGTTCCAGAACTGCAACCGAGTCAACTGTACGCTAGGACAACAAGGAATTCACAGTTTAATCTAAAACGGTATGCAAGGAATTGGATGTGATAGGCAAAAAGGCATGGATGTATTCCTTTTCCTGTTTTAAAGCTTAAACTCGGGCCAAATTTGCATCTCCCTGCTATGCCGTGATGCAATAAGTAAAATTAATTGCAATGATTTGCCAAAGGTTAGCTTTTGTAATTGATATGTTGTTTTTTTAAGTGAAGTATCTCTTTACACAACTCAAGTGTGGTCATCATAAACTTCTCGTTGGAGCAGACCTCAGAGGTCACTTAGCTGAACCCCCTGCTCAAAGCAGCGTTAATACATGAGCACTCATTAGTGACGCAGGTCGTACTCTTAACCTTGCAGAACACTAATCATGTGTAATCCTCAATCAAACGCACTCAGCTGCCTTTGATGGCTTTAGTTATCTGCAGAAGGGTTTGTGGGACCAGTTATTTGCCACACAGTGCTTATAACCATGGTGCATTATAGTATTTAGGTATAATATATACACACTTTCATTTCATGTTTAACATCTGCTAAGCAGGTACTGTTTTGAGAACAGTTCTGGAAGTGGGCCTGCCACAGCAGATTTTGGTGTACAAGATGAAGTAGAGGGTGATGAACCTAGTGAGTGAGGCAGGAAGCACACAGCTGTGTCCTGGCTTCACGTTATGTCTCACGGGTTGATGAGTACAGGACAGAGGTCCTGGTCTGAGAGATACCTATAAAACCAGACAAATTAACAGCACTGGCAGCAGCAGTCCCTCATCACCATACCAGTGTCTGAACTTCAGTAAAGTAAGTTTGGGGATCTGTGCTTTAGTACATTGGATTCATTTTGTTCCTCTAGTTTTACTCTAATGAGGGTCTCCATTTCAGATTTGTATTCAGTTTTATACCTTTTCTTTCCATGCATTAAGCAGTGACTTAATATGGCATAACACTGAACAGTAAAAAATAAGAAAAAATAAAAACCACAGCAAATCTGAATGTAAAGAGAGAAGGCTGAAATATTTTATAAAACCATGATTACTCACCAGCACAAGCTGAATTACAAAGGCAGTTTGCCTTACACTAATTCGGTAACATCCCTCTGTTCTGAAGCATGAAATACAGTAAAAATTTACATTGTACAGTGATATATGAACTCTGGCACACTAATTAAACAGAAGAGAAAAACTCATCTTCTAAATAATGACTTTATTTAGGTATTTATTACCTTGTAATATAAATAACTTCAGATATTAAAACAACTTAATTAAAACTAAGTTTATATAATGAAAAGAGTACAGAATATTTTTATTTCTTTAGTTCATTTATTAGGATTTCATGGTGATTTTTGTTGACTGTGGACACTACTGAAAACTATAAAAATGCTCTTTAAATGGTAACAACAAGAAGAAGAGCAGTAGGATGTACAAAAAAAAAACAGGCTTTGGGCTTTAGCAGCTTTGATAACCTTGCTCTCTCCTACCTGAGAGGCATTTTTGAACATCAGTATATCAAGAAATACACTGAAAGCCTTTTAAACTATTCTTAAGTTGAACTTCAACTTGTTCAAGTCATTATTTAGACACCTTCCCAAAGCATTCATTAAAAACCACTGCTGTAAGTTTGATTGCATAGAGGGCTTGTCCCTATTTGACCTGATATACCAGTTCTTAAAAACAGGGTATTCCAAGACTTGTATTTTGCTCTTAATTAGCCACTAAAAAAGTTAAATTTACACCTTCCAAAAAACTTTCCCAACAGCGTACCAGTGCCTCAATCACAAAAGGGACACGTTTGAAAAAAACGCAGGTAGGATGCTGCTGAAAAACTGAGTACATGTAGCATCAGGTACAGTGCAGCCAGTGCAGAAAAGAAGCTGAAAATGAGAGAGAAGATGCATCCACAAACTGAGAGAGTATCTTCAACACCAAAATTTCCTTCTTGGATATTATTATAATTTTGACAAACTTATTTATTATTTTCTGATTAGCAAACACTAATTATTTGATTTTTTCTGCTTAATAACGCTGAATAATTGATTTTACTCATCATTTAGGTTCCCTTTTAATACCGGACTATGTTGCTTTTCTGTTTTAAAAAGCAAAACTTCACTGAAAAAAACCTTGTTTGCAACAAAAGCAACTGCATTTGCATGTTTATGGTAAACCCATACATAATTTGACATTTTAGTTGAGACAGAAATCTTAAAACCTGGACACCAAGTGACAACTGACCATCCTGGCACCTTGTCTCAGGGAGGAAGGAACAAAGTATGAAGGGATGCTTTTGTGCTATCTCCTAAAAACTGGCATGTGCAAACCTCTCCATGTCTGCTGCCATACAAGAAACAGCTTAGGAGATGCTGACTGGGTTTTGTCAAAGTGCAAAACCACCTTCTTGACAACTCGGACTAGAAAACAAGACAAAAAATAGTTCTGAATGTCACTTACACTGTATCATGTACAGAGGACTACCCCAGTATCCAGGTGATGAGACATCAAAAAAATGCGCACCTCAAAACCTTCTCCATTAACACACTGCGGGCTGTATGGAAATCAGCCATGTGGCCAGTTAATACCATCTCTGGCAGAAGGAAAAAGCACTGTCAGGCTGAAAGGGACAATTACAGCCATCCCCTTCTGTTTTAAAGGCAAAGGTGGAAATTAACGCTTTATGTGGAACAATTACTGAACATTATCACGGCTTTGGAACATATTATTTCTAATTGTAAAGCAGAAAGAAAGGTTGAGAGATTGACAGGGAAGAGGACATCTAATTAGATCCATTTAACAGGCCAGCAGGCTGCAGCACATGAGAGTTAGAGGGGTGGTAAGTTTACAGCAGCAAACAAGAGGTGGCAACTTCTGGTTTCAGCTAGAAGCTGAACTATTGATATTTTGGGCACCAAGGGGGAAAAAAAAGTATTGAGAGTAACAGATTTGGTTTTGTTTCCTACTCCAACCGCCTCCCCTCCACCCCCAAGCAATGGAGAATCTAAGTTATTGGAAAATGCCTTGCATACAGTTTGGGAAAATTGTGTTTATTTATTTATTTGGGAAGGATAATGGTCTTCAGGCCTAACGTTTGGGTTTTGAGGGTGAAGAACCACGAGTATTCCTACAGCAATCAGCACAGCAAATTCAGTCTTGATGTGGCCTTCAAGCACTACCACAAAATAGATGGTTCATATGTCCAGTTTCACGTCCTGCGCTTCACAAAGACAGATTATTTCCTCTGTTTGACCAACCCCACCTAAAGGGATGAATTCAGACTTATTAGCTGTTTCACAAGAACACGTTAACGCTAAGCCCAGTGCTACTTTTTTAGACCTAAGTGCAAACAAAACAACAGAAAACAAAAAACCCACAACCCCCAAACCAGAAGGCAATTCAAAAACAGGAAAGGTTTTGCTTACAGGTGTATTTTAGGTTCACACACAATTAGTCTCAGCAAATTCATCAAACTATCTAGACTCATTAAAATCTGTGAAAAACCAGGAAAGCATACAGTAGGTTGGCAATTCAAGAAAGATGGGATGGGATGAGTATTTTCAAACTGCTGAGAATATTTTTTGCATTTATGTAGTACTTACTAGAAAGAGATGTGAATAACTTGATCCTCTGCACATGCATGTCAATAACTATAATAGTACAAACATCCTTACAGAGGATGTTTTCTTAAATTATTTGTAGAGGGGAAAAAAAATATGAGTTTAAGTACGAAAAGGACTAAAAAATAACGGTTGGCATTGTCCCCCTAAATTTAACTCAAGTATATAAGAGACTGGAGGGAAAAGTCTGTGATGGACAGGTAACAATACATCAGTATACGTTTAACCAGATAAGCAAGAATGAATGAGTTCTCACTTGTAAACTTTTCATGCAGTTTATCATTGCTCCTCTTCCTTTCTCAGTACGGACTGCCATCCCACCAACACAGCATCAGTTTACTTGAAGAAACTCCTCCAAGTATCAGAAGTTGGAATTTTTTAAAGCTTGAAAGTAACAGAAACTAGAATACACGAAAAAGGGTCTTGAAGCAAGTTACAGGCTGTAATAAGACGTTTCATTTCTTAGCCAGTACACTGTTTAATATTCTTCGTTCCTCTAACATCTAAACCAAGTTCTGCAGGCAGGATATGTAGAAACTTTCCAAAACTCATACTGGGTTCATCTTTTATTAATGTGTTTGATTATTGCTTGTTTTCAAGAAAATGAAAAGGCAACTTCCAAAGTAACTTTGAAAACAGAATGAAACAACTAGATCCTTTTTTAAAGAGTCACGTTAGATTTAGCACTGTATGTTTGCATAGGTATAATTTGATTTTCCTTTTATAAAAAAAAATACAGAAAAGCAGCACAAATCAGCACCATCCTGATTTTCCTGAGTCCCGTAAACCACCACCTTCAGATACTATTGCTAAACGCACCGTTCTCAAAACTCATGAGTCACCTTACTGATAAATGGCTTTCAATTCCGCCACGACTTGACCATTTCAAACTACAATCACAACCAAGAAAAACCAAATCACACCTTAGAAATCTCAGACTTCCATGCAGCAAAACAGAAAACCAGTACAAAACCGAAACAAAGGGAAAAGGGACACTGAAGTAAAACCTGCCTTTAGAGAGCGACATCAGTAAAACCATCAAAAACACAAACAAAAAAACCATCTTGAGAACAGAAACCAGCACATCTTATCTGGGCATGAAGTATTAAACACGATTTTTTTTCACTTAATTTCAAAACACTTTGCTTGCCCTAATCTTTTTTATTTCGACCGTCTTTTAACCAACGCACCTCCAGACTTTCAGATGACTGTTTAAAGTCCTTGCTGTTATAAGCAAGCCAACAAAGAAAGACCTTGGCACTTACAAAACCCTGAATTTTGCTGTGCTGCTGTTATATTACCTCATGCTGGGTCCAAGTCTCTCCCATCAGCACTAAAATTTATGCTGACTTGCAGTGCAACACCATGATGCCACAGGAACATACCCAAACCGTACTGGAAGAATCCTAAGGACACAAACACAGAGACCACGACCAGAAAAAACATCCCTGGTTTCACAGTGTCGAAACCAGGCATTGCATCACTGATGCCTTCCCACTAGAAATATTCCTGAAGGCAATTCATTTCTAAAAATCCAAAACCTGCTAAGTTTTGACTATTGTTCCCTGTTGGATTGGAGTCAGAAAGCTACAGGCTGTAGGAGAGGGAGGTAGAATAACTCAAAGAGCAGAATGAAATGTAAGAAAAAATATTTTGAAGAGCAGCTGCAATTCCCAAATGGAAATCTTTGCCATGCTTGCAGAGAACATTGCATCAAGCTTAAAGTGTTCTGTTTATAACAGTTTCTATCTCTGTTACAGAGCAAAAAGATGCTCCTGCTAAGGATGACAAAATAAGAACCACCTTGAAGAGTTAGGGAAACAAACAAACAAAGGCTTGACTACAGAGCAGTGAATTATTTCCTTTGTCAAGGCTACAGGTACTACTGTAGGGTAAATGCAGCATTTATTTTTAAACATTCAGGAGAAAAATAGTCATAAAAACGTCTTATAAGAGGTTTTTACTCCAGAAAAAAAAGGGATTTAAATAGGTCAGCAGTTAAAAAAAGAACCAAGCGCGTGTTTTGGCTAGTGATTTTTGAACCTTCTTCTCAAAAAAGATCTCCTTTTCTTTGGGTAAAATACTAGGATGCAATGGCCAAGGGATACTGCAAGTACATATCAGCATCAGTAAGGTCAGTAGTAATGAAATAATCCAGTTAGTGGACTTAAAGTTAGTTATGAAATCTAAGAAGGTTTACAGTCACAGAGATCTTGACTTGATATACATGAAAACTATCAAAATTGAGATTATCATGACCGTAAACCTTCCTGTTATAACATCAACGTAACATTAGCGATGTATTTAAGCATTAAACAGGAAAAAAAAAAAAGGTATACAGGTAGTTATTTACTTATTGGATTCTTACATTTTCAAAAAGGTACTTTGTACATCTACATTTTAATCTTGTTAGTCTTTGGAAAAAGAAGAGAAAAACAAGCGAACACAAACCCTGAAAAACAAAACGTTCAAAGCAAAGATTTTCAGTTGGTACCTCCCACTCCGTATTTGATTTCTCGGGAACCATCAACCATGCAGTGACAATCTGGTTAGAAGCAAGCAGCCAACGGGTATGTAATTTGCATGTGAAAATATTTTTAGAAGACACACATGAACAGCATATGTTCCCAGCCTCAGTACAATCCACTATCTATATACCCAGAATATTATTTCCCCAACATTCATCATTACTTTCCAGATAATGATTCCTGGTACAGATATATTACTCTTTGAAAACAACATGTTTATCAAGCCTTAAACACCACTCCTTTTTTGAGCTCACCTTGGGATAGGGGTGTAAAACAGCCTCTATACAACTCATTTTTCTCCGCATATCTGAATATACTAAAAAAAAAAGGAAGGGAAGCTTTTTCCTGTTATATTGCATGTTCAATTCCCACGTTGAAGAGGCTTCAGTCATGGAAAGAGCCCGTTCCACACATGCCTTTTAGAAATATAATAAATGAAAATTAATTCTTAAACTGTTTTAAAATCTTTACTGTAGATATAATTACAAAGTGGGTAGATTATGTTTGAAAAGACCGCAAAAAGAGGACACTGACACAAAAGTTACATTAGATAGGCAGTACACCTGCCTGAACCAAAGCAGCTTCAACAATCCTATCATAAACCCCTTCTACTCTTCCCACATTAACTACAGCCAGTTTAAAGAGATGAAGACAGAAGTCAGTAAAACCAGAAACAAGTCATGTGTTCTCACATTGTTAGTTAACTAAAACTAAACCAAATTTAGTCCACCCTAAACATGTCAGAAAAAAAACACCTGAACAGATCAGAAGCCTGACTAGATCCTAAAGCTATTACCAGCCCACATCTGGAACATCCAAACCAATTCCTGGTGAGTTTGCATCTTGTAATAACTATTACTTCAGAGCTGTTTTGTTCAGGCTGAATGAAGATTTACTGTATTGTGAGCTGAAAACCTCAGTTTCTTTTCTTTGCCAACATGTAAACTCTTCCTCAAGGACATGGGAAACTCCCTCTTCATATACATAAACTCAGGTCTGGATTCTTTCTCTGGCCCAAGCTTGATTTTTTTCAACTTGAACGTCAGGGAGGAACACCAGCAAATTATTCTGTGGCACTTCCCAGGATACAGAAAATACCTAAGACATAAGTTAACTTACCAAAAAAGCTGAGGACAAAACCAAACCAAACAAACAAAAGCAGAAAAACGAGGCATTAGCTGACCTTAAAATCTTAACAGCATAGAGTCACAAATTCCAACCGATCAGACAATTAGAATCTATAGCGGGGCTTTTGCAAAGTCAGCCCACACTAGTAAGCAGGGAAAAAGTCTGCTTAATCATCACAGAGCACAAACACACACACAACCCAACAGCTTTTACCCCCTGACGTTAGGCAGTACACACTTATGCTTGATGGAAGCTCAAAACAGTGGGCTCTAGTCACCCTGGGGAAAGTAAAAACTTGAGCTACAGTGAAAACAAGCTAAAAATTTATTATTGAAATTAATATACAGAGCGTTTTTAATTTTCATACACATCCAAACACTGTATTTTAACTGTAAGCGTTACCAGTGCTAAAACCACAATGCACAGCGTCCTAAAATGCCATGAGGAAAATCACTGCATGCATGCAACTCCAATGAAATTACACCATGACATTATTCAGTGTACAGCATTATTTGACCATAAACCAACGGAAAAACAGATGAAATACACACGCTGTGGCTGATGTGCTATGTGTGTAGAAACACTGGCCTCGCTGTCTGTAGGGCTAGCTCCCCTCCTATAAAATGTACCCCAAAGCACTCTACGTTCCTGGGGAAACTAGAAGTAAATCCTCCTCAACGAGACCACTAGTGGATCAAAAGCCGAGCTCGATTTTAAGTAACCCTCAGAAAAGTATTACCAAATGTCACTGCAATCAGTCTCCAGTCAGGCAAACAACTCCCTCCAATAAAGACACCCTAAAACGTTAATTCAAACTTCAAGCCATCGCTATGCAAAGAGAAGGAAGAGCTAATACAGCAAAAACCAGCTTACAGATGTTACAACGGAGCCAACAGACTATTATTTCACGATGTACAGCGTACAACAACAGATGTTTTTCTCAAATCCCGATCAAGGGTGCGGTGCCAGCAAGCCGGAGGCAGGGAGCAGGCACTTGCCATGGTAACACCAGGAGGATTTCCAGGCTCTCTGCTCTCCCCAGCCCCGGGGACACAGCCCCAGGTGCCCAACACCGGTCCCCTTGATGGAACCGAAGCACATTGACCTAACGCTGTCGGCACCGAGCTCCTCGCCGCCTGAGGAGGGGATGCGCTGGCAAGCGAGCATCACACACCCAGCGATTTCAGCCTCATCTCCCACACACCCAACCTCCACGGCCGGCCACAAGAAGCCCTCTCGGCCACCTCAGCGATGAGAGCCCTTCGCCACCGAGGGAAAGGAGGAGGAGGAGAAGGAGGAGCGGACGCCTCAGTCCCCCTCGCCCCCCCAGCCCGCAGCGCGCAGGCTCCCGACATGGCGGCGGGGAGGCGCCGGAAGCTGCGCGGCTGAGGCGGGCGGCGTGGGGCGGCGGGAGCCCGATGGAGGACGGAAGGGCCGCTGGGGGACGGCCCTAGCCCGCCCAGCACGCGTGGGGCAGCCCGCCGAGGGAGCCCGGGGAAGCGAAGGGAACGAGGGGAGACGCCGAGAGCCCGGCAGCGGGTGAGTAGTGCGGCGTCCGGCCCCCCGGGTCGGTTGGGCTGTGAGGGAGGCGGCGGTGGAGCGGGCGCCTTGCGCGGTGCTGAATGCCGACTGAGTATTTCTTGTCAGTAGTTGTGGGTTTGAGGCGCGTGTTCCCTCAGGGAACGCTTGGTAGAAGCGCAGCTCGATAAAGCACCCTCGGGGTGAGGGACTGGTGTGTCCACGCACGCATGTTCCCCATGTGCTCTTTGCCTGTGTGCTGACGATTAACCGTGTATTCTTCCTTCTGCAGCCGTTCCGTAGTACGGATCACACTGGATGTGGACTAAAAGCTAAGGAGGTTGTTTAACCGTAGGTTTATCTGAAGCACCTGGACACCTCTTGGTGTCGAAGGGCAGCAGCCAGCTCCAGCTGCAGTCCTACCCCCCTGTCCCCCAAGGCTGGGGCTCTGCCTGCACCAAGCCCCTTCCTGAGATCTTGCATCTCTTTCTGGCAGCTCTAATAAACTGCACTAGTTCAGGCTTTATTTTTGACACCTAATTCACCATTTTTTTTCCACAAAGGCTCAATGACACGACAATAAAATGCTTAATCCTTGTTATACACTCATTTACCTCAGGACATTTCAGAGATGTCCAGCTCTTGTTTAGAACTGCCGAGCAATCACATTGAAAGCTGCTTTTCTTTGCAACATCACTGTTTTCATCAGTAGTTCATCCATGTTAGGCTTCTGCAGGAAATAAATTTGTTTGTCCCCACATAACAGAGAATTTTAATTCTGTTGAGTACGTACAGCCTAGGTGACACAGACAATATATTGCTAATGCTGCACGTACTGGAATAAGTGTTTTGTGGCTAAAATAGGATATATATATATATATATATATTTGGTATATATATGTATATATATTTGGTATATATATATATATATTTGGTACTGGCATATATATATATATATATATATTTGGTACTGGCATTTGAGTATTTATAGTTATGACCTAAGATTTTAGACAAAAAACAAAAACCTGTCATGTAAAGAAAAGATATCTAACAAATAACACATGGAATATAAACTTGTATTCTTCCTCAGGCCTTAGTTTGTTTCTTTTCATCCTTTCCCTTCAATATTCTCTTGATGAAGGAATGATGACTCGTAAGGTGATTTACAAGGACTTCATTCTTAAGTGTCCCTTTCACCTTTAAGCAGAGAGATTTTCTCTTCACTGAAACGTAATCAGTGGTTCTGTCACCTGCAGTTTGGAAATGATTTTGGTTTTTATTGTGTCACAAGGTATAGCTCATTTTATCAACAACCTGAGGTCCCTTTTAGTGTAGAAGCCCTGGACATTTTCCATGTTTTCTGTCTTCTTACCTCCACAGCTCATCAGACCTTTTCATAGGCCGATTTAACTTATTAAAAATAGCAGAAAAAACTGTTTCACCGAGTTTCTTGCTGTTCCATGTGTGCAGTTAGCTCATGGAAAGCTGGTGAGGAGGTGAGCTGCCAGGGTTGGTGTGGGAATGGGAAAGAGGGGACAAGAGAACAGAAACATCCCTATCATGCAGCAGAGAGACGTTAGATCAACTAGGGAACCATAGGTTACCTGGCAAACCAAAATAAGAAAAGTAGCATAAATGTTTTAAAGCATGACCCAGTAAGCTTGAAAGCACACCTCTATCTGTAATGCAGATTATACACATTACTACAATGGGTTGTGTCAGCCCTTCATCCAGCAGGCTTTTAAGTGGCTGTTTTTCATGGCAGCTGATGAGCAGTTCTTTGATTTTGTGCAGCAGTCACCAGCAGCTTGCTGTAATGTTACACGTACTGATGTACAGACGGGCCCCTTAGACCCATTCTGTGCATCTAGGGCTGGCAGACTGATTTTATTCACTGGTGGTTTATGTATGAAAAAAAGGTCAATTAATAATTTTGTTAATGTTTATTACATTCACAAGTGCAATAAATGGTGTGGACTCCAGTATTGTAGCGCTACTGCTGGGTGATTCACAGAAATATTAAGGTTGGAAAAGACCTTCCAGATCATCTGGGCCAACCATCACCCTGCTACCAGTGTCACACGTGGAGGCATTGTACATCTCAAAACAGTGTTTAAGCTTTAAAAAAGAAGAGCAGAAGTAACAGAACATATAGAGGGAAATACATGGGGAAAAAAAGTAACTTTTGACAGGGGGATGGCAAAGAAACAAGTATTGTTTATAAAATCAAGGCATTTTTTAAAAGGAATAACCCATAGGTTGTTAGTGTTGCTGACCTTTCTGAGTGCATGAAGAGGATTTGTATTTATGTGGTGAGAAATTGCTTAGGGTTCCAGTCATGTCATCTACATATTTTGTGTATTTTAGAGACCTGACACTGCTTCAGGCCACGGAGTTGTATAAAAGCCCTCTGGAAAATGTTAGAGACATTTTCTTATAAGCTATAGTATGGAGCATAAAGTTGCTATGTTTTTCAGTAGGGTTGATACCTGCACAACTTCATTAGTTGTGTAAAAAAATCAAACTCCTGGCTAGATGAGATGAGTAAGAGAGAGTTGAGGCACAGTGTCATAGTGCCATTGCTGCCATGTCAGAGGTTGGAGAGTTTGGCTGTCCTTTATAGTCCAATAAACGTGTATACTTTTAGTTAATCTATTAAGTTTTACCTTGAGTGAGCCTGGGACCATGTTGCTTGTACATTTTCAATCTTCTTTGAAAACTAAACATAAGCTCTATGGCACACATGGCTTGATACTTTCTCACCTTTTGTTAAAACCATTAGTTTTATAAGTCAGTTTATACCTTCTCTACATGCTGCAGCCTGATTAGTTCTGAAAAGTGCTGCTGAGCACCTTCAAAGTGTCAGCAGGGCACAGCATCATCTCGTTTTGACCCTCTCAAGTGGTCATAGGGGATTGATTTGAAAAGAGTTGTAACATTTTGCAGACTACACTGCCTAAAAATTATTGATACTGTTGATTTTTAGCAATCTGCCCAGTTCTGTAGGGTCTCCTTTGCCCAGTGTTAGGGATGTTTTGGGGCTGAAATGGTATTTACTCAGCTCTCCAAGAATGCCTTTTCTCAAAAGGAACTGCAATCTGAGGTCTGTAGTGTAACAAAGTGTTGAAGGGCATCATGCTGTGGGGAAGGATGTTGGTCAGTGGAAGTAATGAACAAGAAACAGTCACGGCTCAAAGGAACATATTAACCTTGATGACTTTGCTATTCAATTTACCTTAGCATCTTTCTTAATCTGAAAGATACATATTTATTCTAGTTATTCTTCCATTTCAAGTCAGCTGGAACAGAAGAATTGGGGCCCTGTAGTTTTAAACTCCTTTGCTGGCTGGTTCATCAGGATGTAGTTAGCATCAGTGCCAGTGAAGGAATGGATTTACAAGGGCTTAAGGAGCTGCTTTCTGATGTGTCTAGCTTGTTTTTACTGAGGTCTTCCACCGTGTGTGTGTGTGTGTGTGTATGACATGTGAGAAAGGCAAAATTTGGCCCTGAATTCCAGAAATCATATGAAATGGACTCTGTGACGTGAGTTGTAAAATATGGAATAGATTTATGTAGCAATGATACTGCAGAAGAGCTTTAGTTTGCGAGCAAGTCTGTAACATCATTAAAATAACAGAATTTTCCCAACAGTAAAAGCAAGATGTCCTTCTGCAGTTAGAAATGGCTACATTTGCAGGATAAATTTTTATAGTTTATTCTATGCTAAACTCACTGTTTTGAAAGCTGCTGAAGGGGGTTTTGGGCTTTTAGTTTTGTTTTGTGCCTCCATCTATAACAGTGTGAGAGCTCATTGTAACGATTTTTAAAGAAATTCCTTAATTCTCAAGGTCAGATACAGTAAGTTGAGATGCCTGGGGAAGGCATCTACATTTCTGCCAAGTATAGTGCACTTTGAAAATAAATGAGACCTTGAGGGTGCAAAGAATAGATAAGGTTCCAAATTCAAGGCCTAAATCTGGTATGTGACTTGATTTAAAGTTCTGAGTTCAATATGCACTAGACAATAAGTATTTTCAGTCGAGAAAATACTCTTCTGAATTCATTCTCACAGATAATATGGGCTGCGTTATTGCTGGTATATTTTTTTTTTCTCCAAAATTTAAATGATTTTTTCTTTAATTGTTGTATTCGCTTCTTATTTTTCAGGAGTCTTTGAAAAAATCCTTAGTGGTCATGACATTGTTACAAGTGACATAAATTAGCCAGTGGCTCAGAGTGATGGATACCCAGAAGACTACAAATGGTTTGCAAGTGATTGGACCAGGGACTGGTATAGGGAAATCGACACTCCACATGGTGGGGTATTTGGGAAAAGTCAGTTGAAACTTATTTTACATGTGTGCAAAGTTCATATTTTTCTCTGCTTTGAGAGATTTTTAATTGGTCTTAATTTTACCAAAAAAAAAATAAATCTCCAAATTATTTTCCACGGAAATCTATAACAAGGGCGAAAGATTATTATAACCAGATCTGTGTCTGTGAACTTCTTATGGGCACTACTTTTGTGACTGTGCATTCCTATGAAAACTTATTCGTGGTTCAAAGATCTGAGCTGGTGTTCCCTGGCAATAAGTGTCCTTTGGTTTAGTTTAAATAAAATGAAATGTTGCATAATTGCGTTGTTAAAGATGCCTTACTAAATGTTTGAATGCTTAAGTAAAAAGATAAATTCACAAAGATCATTCTGCCCTATGAATATATATCTTATAAATAAGGACAAAGCCTAATCTAGTTGACTTTTTTTATACTCTGTTAGGTGTTACATGCTTAGAAGTTACACATTGCTTTTCTATCTTGGTATGTATGCATGTCTTAACTTGTGATAATATGTAAAAATCAAGTTTTTCAGTTATTTTTTTTATTATTTTTTTAGAGCTGTAATTCTGTGGAGATAACTTCGCCTGAATATTGTCCAGTCTGCAAAGCCAAGGGCCAGATCCAAGCTTTACGCACTTACCGCATCAATTTTCAAGAGTCCATTTTTCTTTGTGAAAATCCCCAGGTATTACACTGCCTGTTGGCTTGTGTCGGGGCCTTTGCCGTAAGGATTTACGCCTCTGGGGACAGGGAATGGGGAATTTGACTTCATTCTCCCAGCTGCGTAACAGCCGCGGTTGTCGGACCCTACCAACGCATGTCAGGCTGAACTGAAAGCTACCTGCCAGTTTTGGCAGCAGTAAGCTTCCAAGCAAGAGATGATCGTGCCAAATTTGTACCCTAGACGAGTGGACTTTGCAGAATGAGAGAAGAGGGCTCTCCTTAGCAGAATGAGGGTGTCTTTCTGGGGCTGGAAGTGGAGAGTTTGGATTTTACCAGAAAAGCAACGGTGATTATTATCATAGAATCATAGAATCATAGAATATCCTGAGTTGGAAGGGACCCTTAAGGATCATCAAGTCCAACTCTTGACACCGCACAGGTCTACCCAGAAGTTCAGACCATGTGACTAAGTGCACAGTCCAATCGCTTCTTAAACTCAGTCAGGCTCGGTGCAGTGACCATTATTACTACTGGTATAATTCACAGTTGCTCATAAGACAGTAGTTGGATAAAATTCTCTGTCTTACATATGTTGAATTTACATATTGATTTCATTAAAGTATCATTTACGCAAGTCCTACGTTCCAACCATATGGTTTGTACTTCTTTTAGCTCTTGTTTACCTGAAATTGCATTGTAGATCTCATTGTAACTTTCTTCCTTCCCTTTAGTGTATCTACCCACTTGGTTATAAACCGTTTAACAGCATCATTATTTCTGCCGATTCAGAAAACCCTCAAGTTCCATCTACTGATAAGAAAAGGAAACTGTGTGATATCAGTGACTTTTCTGCCACTGAATCAAATCTGAAACGAGCCAGGACTAACAATGCGGTACAGGTTGAGCAGACTGTTAACAGGGACCCTGTTGTCAAAACCTGTGAGAATAGCTTACCTAACCCCAAGTTAACTGCACGTGATGTGTTACAAAATGACCAGCGAAAACTTAGTAATGGGGAGTCCTTCAAGCAGAAAGTGGGTTTTGAAACAACCGCCAACACCAACAGCCATCAAGAAAGTCTGCCTAAGACTCCTAGTCCCCGAAAACAACTCTTGCCAAATTCTGAACACTGCACAACAGCGTCTGAAAGATTGCTCAGAAGCGATAAAGGTTCCACGAATCACACAGATTTATGTCTTCAGTGGAGAAACAGGCATAATCTTTGTTGGCTGGATTGCATTTTGTCAGCGTTGGTACACTTAGAGACGTTAAAATTGGCTCTAGCGGAAGAATGTGATGATGAAAAATGTTTACTCCAGAGACTCTTAACAAAATATAATCAAGCAACTGTGCTTCTGAATACCTGCAAACGGGGTAAATTAAAAGGTGAGTAAATGCAGCTGCTGTTTTTTCATATGCAAACTGATCTGATGTATATATTTGGAATTTAGGACAGTACGCTTAAGTAGGCCTCCTTTCTATTTCAAAATCACAAAAGAATGAGTTACAGCTCAGCACCGTGAATCTGCAGAGTTGTGTGCTTTATCTAGCTGATTCCCAGTAACCTCTGCAATTGCTTTTCTTGGGGTAAAGGTGCACACTTTGAAAGCAGACATCAAATACTAAGTATCCATGACAACTTTTTGTGGTAACAAGTAGAGAAGCTGTGAATTAAATAGTTGAGCCATACTTTTTATCCTTCCCTCTCTGTAGTTTAACTGTTGCAATACTGTTCAGGTCTTAATCTTCATTTCAGATCATTCAGGATGTTGTTTGTATCCTTGTGTAGTGGGCAGTTGCCTTATAGCACTAAATATATTCACGCTGAGAAGTTATGTTCTTCTCTGGCTCCGGCTGTGTTCGCTGAGGAATGCTTCCCCCGCGGTCTGCAAGCTGTGCTGTGCCTGATAACGCTTCCTAACCTGTTTCAGTCAGAATTAGTCAAACATATTAACCTGGTTTATGTTGTCTGGAAAGTTTTAGTAAATACTCACATGTGCAGCTTAACAGATTCAAGGGCTGTAACCTCCAAGCTCAGGGGCCATGATGAGCAGCTGACGGCAACCTCTTATGCAGCACAGCTGGAATGAGAAGAGGACGTGTCACTGTAATCTATTAGGATGGCCTTTGATCATTTTTTGTACTGTCAATCCAGTTTAAGGCTCTTAAATTAAGATTTATTTTTCCTAGTCCTTTTGATTGGACCCGTTGGAGTCGTTAAGTCTGAACTTCTAAGAGATCAACCTTTAGAGAATTACTGCAGAGCTTTGGCTAGCCAGTACCTTTTATGATTTTTTTTTCAGTAGGCATTCCAGGAAAATTGTATGCTGGAATATATTGACTATAGTCCCAGAACAGCATTAGGTAACTTAAATAATATCGTATGTTTCCTGGACAGAACAGTGGGCATATCAAAAATGGTTTAATCCACCTTGTGGCAGAGAAGAAAGTACTTTGAAGAGGCAAAAAAAAAAAAAATCCAAAGAAATCCTGCACTAGTTCACATATGCTATTTACCAGAAAGGTTGATTTTTAGGTTTTCAGATGTTACCTGGAAGCCCTCTGCTGTCACACCACCTGAGAGATTTTTCCTTCCCCTCTGATGCGCTGCTGCTGTGTTTGCAAAGGAGCCCTGGTATGGAAGAGCCCTTTGTGGGGAAGTTAGCTGGCTTCCTTTAGGAAGGACACTGCGATAGGGTGGTGTTTGAATCAGCTTAAACATTTTCATTTCCAGTAAGTGCTGCAGAACAGGTTAGTTTGTTTGGGCACCATTTTAGAGGGGATGGGAAGAAGAGTGTTATTATGGGAAATAGCTGTTGTACTTATTTTGCCCTTCTGTCTAATTTTGCAGCATCTTTTGCATATGGCTGCTTTTTGAAACAATCCAAAACAGTAGAGCTGCAAGAAACTGCTTTTACCTTTTTATTTTATAAGTAGGAAATGGTTCCCACAGCTATTCTAAATCTTTTACTTTGTGCAAGTCACGATCTCAGTTGTGTAGTGGAAGTTATCTTATTGCTTGTGCTTATAGGATGTAAGTGCCTAAGTACTGTAACTTGCAAATTTAAAATACATACTAATATATATATATATACAAACATTAAAATAAGCTTTCAGTTTTGAAAAGGATGACTTGGGAATTTAGTATTTAACATTTAAATGTTTTATTACAAATTGTATGATGACATTCGAAAACATGTAAGCAATTTTTTGTCCTTTTGATCATAACGTTTAGGCTTTAAAATCTACTCTTCATCTCCAAATCTCTAGGGTTTGTAATGTCTGGCTACGTTAATCTTACATGTCTTTACCATCTAGCTATGGGTACGCACTCGTAGCCATAATTTAAGTCAGGTTGAGTTGTTTTGGGTTAGAAGACTGCAGTAAAGCGTATAACTTCTGTAAATTCTGGTGTCATTTTCAAATCAATTAATACCAAGCACTGTCTATTTTTACCAACAGTTTTAGGCAGTTGTTGATCAATATGAAAGGCATCTGTTTGCAGAGAATGAGTGCATGTTAGAGGCACTCGTGTGTGAAAGGCTAGAGGTGTTGCACATAAATACATGAAAGCAAATGTGTTTTTTTCTGTAGATGTTCTTCCAAAAGCAGAATTGCATCTCAATGAAATCAGAAGCAGAATTTTTGCGCAGCTTCAGCCTCTGCTTAAATGTGGATTGGGTAAGTGGTCAGTGCAGCAGCTCAGTATTTATTTTCAGAAAACTTTCATGTAAAGCCTGTTAGCATGTCAGCACATAAAAATATGTACGTACATACACATGCAAGACAGCTTGCAAATACATTTTGCAATTTGTGAGACACAAAATTTACTCTGTGATTAGCTGTTTTGTTACTTGTTTTTTGTGAAGTTTAGAGGGTGTATTTATGTCTTTGTAGCTATGCTGCATTCATGAAACTGTCTTTGAGAACAACAACATGGATCAATCCCTTTGCTTGTGAGCATTACAAGTACAGCCTTAGAGGGATTCCTCGAATTAGAATCATAGCAGTGAGCTTATCTTCCTTCTTGAAGTACTGCTTTCTGATTTCAGACTCAGTGACTCTTTTTTTCTGCCCTGTCTTTCAAGGTAAGGAGGAAAGTCCAGTGTTTGCACTCCCTCTGCTCTTAAGACAGGATCAACAGGCCGAGAAGCTATTTTTGCATTCATTTTTGTTGAAGTTTGAATGCATATGTTGTGGCTACAAACACCAGGACCGGTGAGGTTTACAGATACATAGCTTCTGTATAACTGTTGTACTGTACCTTTTAAAATCTGCACGTATTAGGTGATTTTTCTTCACATCTCTGGCTTATGAACAGCTTAAGCTTGTTGGTGAAGTTTCATGTGATTCTTTAGGCTTGCATTTGCAACTGGTTTAATTGTGTCATGTCTTAGGAAAATGAGTTATCTCTTAATTAAGGAAGAAATGTTAGGTAACTGCAGGTCCCTGGCCATGCTCACTCTCATCTTTTGCTGATGGTGTACAGATTGTTGCTGTTCTAAAGAATGTGTGCCTGGCATACATTTGCTATTGAAGGGTATCTGTAATGTTCATTTGGATTACAAAGAATCAGAGATGATCAAGTAAAATTTATATATTTTAAAATAGCATTGCAGGGAAATCATTTCTTGAGAATTGATTTAATTTGTGTAGCTGCAGGTGCCAGCTAGTCATTTAGGCTCCTTGTAATAGTCAACAGAAAAGAAGAGGCGCCTTTTGAAGACAGCTCATCTCACTTGAAAAATGCCTGTTTCTATCCATCATTTAAAATTTATTCAATAATCTTCTAGATCCACAAGTGTGAAGAGACATTATATCTGGTAGACAGGCAGCTAACGGGTAGTTCTGGTTAGTAAGATGTGTTCAGGAGCTTTTGTTACATACTGTGGTTTTTCAAAAGTTGAAAAGGCTGGGGTAGGTTGAACGTAGAGGAAATCCTTCCTGTGGCTAATGAATGAAGAAGCTACCTTACTTCGTATCCCGTACCTTGTGTTTTCGTACAATATAACCTCTGTGTTGCTCTGAATGGACTGGCCTTTGAAAATAACTCCTTGTTTAACATGTATTGTGAGGTAGTTTGTTACCACTTCCTCCTCTCCCTGAAGCTCTGTATTCGCTAGTACATTATGCAGATCCTGGTGGAAGCTCTGTCTTGCACTGAGAAGGGAGCAGAGATAACATGCTAAGAGACAAAGAGCAAACAATGCACAACTGAAGGTCGCGGGGCTGCTGAGAACAAACGGGGACTGATAGCGTTTGGCAGAACTGAACCCAGCGCTCGCTTGGATGTGATGCAGTCACAGTGGAATTCACACAAATGGCATGCATCTGAATAGAATTTGTCTTTGTCACTACATTTCTGTGACTTTTTTCCCCTTGTAAAGTGCCTGTATTCATTGTTTTCTGATCAGCAAGTCATCTTACTCTTTTTTTTGTGTGTGTGTGTGTTTCCAGATGTAGGAAAACACTAACAACATTCACAAATATAATCCCCGATTGGCATCCACTCAATGCTGTTCACGTTGCTCCCTGTAATAATTGCAGTGACAGATCTCAAAGAAGACGGATCATTTTGGAAAAGTAAGTGTGAATATGGGAACTTGAGAATAAAATGGATAAAATTCTGAGACTTCATTTACTGGGCTATGTATCACTTTCAAAAACAAACTGTTACCTTAGGTTAACAGAGATGCAGAACTTTAAACTGATAAATACTTAAATGGTGAAATCACAAACAATTAATAAAATGAACACTAATTTTCCATGAGGGATTTTTGTCTCTACTTTGTTGTAATAAACTGTTTTCTTTATTGTCTCTCTATTAGAATACCCTCAATATTAATGATACATTTTGTGGAAGGCTTGCCACATAACAACCTGAGGAATTACTCGTTTCAGTTTGAAGGAGATTTCTACGAAATAACATCTGTTATTCAGTATCAGACAAATAAGAAGCATTTCATAACCTGGTCTTTGAATCATGATGGTAAGAACCATAAATTCTGACACAATACTTTGAGTTCTACAATGAAGAGTGTTTTATGGATTATTGAATAACCTTAACTATCCATATACAATAACAAGGATTTATTTGTCTGTATCCTAAACCTAAACTTCATCTTAGGATTTTGTGAATAACTGTAGGAACTTTGTTGGTCAGGGTGAAGGTGTCATTTTGGTTTAACTGACCTGTTCAGCAGTGTTCTGTCCTCACTGGCAAAAATCACTTGGGTAGAGTCTTTTTCTTTCATAACTTCGTAAAAGTTAAAAAATACTGTGTAAGCACGGCTGTTGGACAATTAGTCTTTGTTATTTTGAAGCGAGTTATTAGTATTTTCTTGACTGGAAGTGGAGGGACCTATGGAACTATCAGCATGAATGAAGTATCTCTTCATTTCTGAACTTTGCTGCACCTGAGGGGTGGGAAGCACAAATCCATGGTACAAACATTGCTAATAGTATGATGGCCGTACTGTTGGCAGCAGCAGAGCTTCACCTGAGTGGAAAACCATAATCACAGAAGGCCAAAAGTCGGTATACCGATTGTTCTTCGGCAGAGGAAGTGAGGTGCTGTCTTATGAAGTGTTCCGACAGTATGAAAATTGTTTACTGCCCGGGTTTAAGAAGAAATAGAAAGAGGCAACAGCCGGGAAGCACCTGGTTATGAATATCCTATGCATCATGTATATGCTCTGTAAATCTATTCATTAATTTTTAAAGCTGTAAAATACTTGTTCATGATCTGTGAATAATTTGCAGGTTGTGGTGGTTGTGGTGGTGGACAAGGCAGATTCTTAAAATGAGCAGTTTCTCTTAAGCCCCACTGCCTCCCACCCAGGCAATGAAAAGTTCTACTGAGAAACTTCATTTTAGAGGTAGTTCTTCTCTCAGACGTGTGCAGGCATTTTCAGTCAAGATGTCAACATCGTTAGCAAAGACAAAAAAAACTTAGCTTTGTTTTTTGGTTGACCTACTCTGGCCTGTAATAATACTGCTGCAAATTCTGCTCGTGGGTGATCTTTTTGCAGTGGAAACCTCCCGGTTTTCCTCTGATGCAATAAAGAATGGAGAAAAAAAAAAAGATTATTTTCTGCCTGTCAGGGGAATGGGTTAATAAAAATGTTTGACAAGTGTCATAGGACAGTGACTTCAATTTTAAAAGTCTCTGAGTCTTTACAGTGGTTGCTATTTATTTTTCAGGAACTTGGCTTGAATGCGATGATTTAAAGGGCCCATATTGCAGGAGACATAAAAGATTTGAAGTTCCTCCAGGAGAGATTCATATTGTTATCTGGGAAAAGAAAACAACCCATGTGCCAGAACAGAGTTCCGAGGCTCAGAGGAAAAATGTTGAAGATTCACCTCCTAATAACGTGCAGTCAAGCTCCACAGTGTTGCACTGTGGTTTTGATAACGCCGTAGACAAAATACTTGCAGAACATCACAAAAAGGCTTCTGTGAGAATTCCAGATAAGACACAACAGCAGGTAGCTGAGGATGAAGCTCATCACGGCTTAGAAAATCTGGCACACGATGATCTTGTAACTCTGATGCTTGAAGAGCTTCAGGTTGCCTCGGAATGTAAATCACTGTCAAACGCACAGATGGTGGGAAATAACCTTGCCGAAATGGGCACACTGGAACAGCCGGAGTCAGCTCTTTCACCTCACGCTCCGTGTGAGGTTGCTGTAACTGGTCCGGCTACGAACAACACGTGCACACTGCCTGAAAATCCCAGCATTTGCTTACCCCTACAAGAGTCGAACCCAGCAAATATCACTCCTTCTGTGCCCCAGAATCACAACCCCGACCCACTTGACTCAGCATTTGCTCAAAGCACAGATGACAGAGCTAATTTACTTAACAGAGAACACGGTTTCAATTCAGAACTAGAGATAAACCCTAAAATGCCACCAGTAGGGAATACTGGACAAAAATCACCTGACTTGAAAGATGCAGGCAAAACTGTAGTTCATTCTAAGGTTGCAAATTCTTCTGCTGATAATAATTCCTTTCAGCCTTCGCACAAAGACCAAAAAAGAGGATTTGTTGGAAGCTGGGTAAAAAAAATGTTAAGCAAGAATACTTCTTTCATGCCTTCAAGTGCCTCAGCTCCAAAGACTGAGAGAAGTTGCAAAACTCCCTCAATGCAAAAATTAAATGACATGCCGTTGCCAGTTAAAAGAGCAAGTAACTTTGGGGGATTTCAAGGCAGAGGTGTGAACAAAACAACTGAGACCACAAAGTCATCGCTTCCTCGGAGCAATGGTACTCATTTTTTATCAAATTTCAGAGGATTTTCTCAAGGCACTTGTCTTCCTACAAAAACTCATGCTGCTCTTGAAGGCCCAACTTGGAACAAGTCGGGAAACACGCTGAGTACCTCTGGCAAAACGACTCAATTCCATCCACCGAGCAGTAACGCTGGGAAGGTGGAAGAGTCAGATAGTGACAAAACAAGAAAGCTTCGCCTGAAACTATTAAAAAAACTTAACGCTAAGAAGAAGAAGTTGGCTTCACTGGATAGACTGGCGGTGGAACAGATGAAGTGTGGAAAACCCGTGCCTGGGGATGTGAGCACCCCGTCACAGACTGAATGTCACAGTGACAGCGAGTTGCTGCAGAGCTTCTTGAGGGAGCTGCAGGATCAGATTGATGCTGCAGATAATCCTTCTGAATTCAGGGGGAACTCGGGGTGCGCTAGCCATAGTAGTAACGATGAAATACTGGCGGAATTGCTGTCCCCTACTTCCACTGTTGCTTCCTCCGAGGTCCCAAGAAGTGAGGATGAGTGCATGTATATGGAAATGGTGGACAGCAGCGGCCCCCCGCCTGCTGAGGAGCCCGCTGTGTCCCAGGCAGCAATGACAAGCGAGGACCACAATTATTACAGTCCTGTGAAGGACAATAATTACGAAACTCATGCCGTGAGCAAACCCGGTGTGAAAAAGCTCACTTTCGAAAGCCCTTCCGGGGAAGATATCCTTGAAGATCTGTTCTCCATTTCAGCACCAAGCTCAATGACTGGTGACATAGATTTACCTCATTTTGATGAAACTCTGTTTGAAAGTTGGTGATTTCTTGGTTTCTCGGTTTTAGGTTTCTTCAACACGATGTATATTTTGAAACAAATCAGTATTAAGTTATATTTTCTAACCAGTTTAGTTGTACACTGGCTGTACTTGAACAATTTGCGTTTGAGTTATTTTTTTGGTAAAATTTTATTGTAGTATACAAGTAAGGTTTTAACCTGTTTTATTTTTCCAAAAAAACAGTTGTTTTAGCTGTCAAATGTAATTATGTTTTTAATTAAAGCTCCAATGAGTATTAAGTTTTACTTCTTTTAACGTGGAAAACTTACCCATATTTTATTGGGTGTGAAAAATAATTCCAGTATCCCTGATGGTGTAAGAAATACCGAGGCAGTACTGATCAATTTGTCGGGATTGCCCAACTCCTGATGTCTTTTTGTCTAACGTTTTAAAAAAATAATTGCATGCAGAAACAAACCTGTAATAGGAGATGTTTGCATCCTTTGGCACAATGTTCAACACTAAACTGAGAGGTGGTGTTCTGTTAGGAACTCTTCTCAGAGTTACTGTTCCATAAGCTTTCCCTTCCTTGCATCCAAGGAAGGACCGACACAAAATAGTAGTTCTATTTAAAGTTACGGCACGTGCTGAGCTTTTATCCTGGGTATCTGAAATATAATTTGTCAGAATATTCTTCTGAGCTGGCTCATTCTTCAGGTAAAACGAGCAAGATTTGGGACAGTTTGCCGTGCTAAGAAAGGATACCAAATGTAACTCTTGTTTATACATTGCTGCAAAAACAGTAATGAAGATTTCTGAGAATCGAGGTGGACTGCAAGTTAGCACCCGTTGCCGTTGTCTCTAGGAGTCTTCTGTGGCAAGAGCAGCGTAGCTCTGTGTGTGAGGGAACGCCAAGGAGAGAACAGGCTGATTGGAAGAAGGTAATGAAGTTCATGGCAAGATTGCACTGAGTAGGCAGAGGGAAGAGCACGCACACGGTGGTGTTTCTGGATCTGCTTATGGCTGCCGTTTTGCTAGGTGGGAGTCTCTGGAAATCGTAGACACAGAGCTGAGGGTATTATATGCTAAAGTGGAATAACTCTACATTTTTCTTGTACTTGGAAATACTGAGGATTTTATCAGCAAATCTTTGGCCATTTTTAGGGGTACTCTGCTTTTCACTTAGACCCCAAATTCAAATCAAGTCTTCCATTCTCCAAACAGATCTGTTTGAACATCATTGTCAATACAGAGTATGGCTACAGATAGAAGTGCTCCTTGATAGCTTGAACCAGGTTCAAAAGGTGATTGTAAAACCGTCAGTGGCACTGAATGCACCTCGACAAGCTATTTCGGTTGTGACTCTGGATGTGTTTATCAAGCTGGCATTTAAGACTATGAATGTTTTTATTCTTGAAATACCAGTCTTTGTAAAGAATGGGAACTCCTCTGCACTTCAGATGTTGTGATTGATACATTGCAATAAAAAATAAACAGGTTCTGAATATGAAATGCCAATGTACTGCTGGTGAAATGTTTGTCTACTCCCTTATTAAAAAATGATGAATTGTTGACCAAAACCAGAGTTCAAATTAGTATATAAAAGCAGTGCCTCTGCATGACTTGGGGGGTTATAGGATTTTCCTGGGGAGTTTTTCACGCAGAGGTTTCCCCAAGCAGTGGGGAGCTGCCTTCCAGTGGAGATGCCGTCTGGGATGAGTTGATTGCAGCTCCGTGCAGCTGTGAAGTGGGAACACCAAGCAGAAGCAAATCGCTGTGGTCACCACTGCCAGCACCCCTGCAAACGGTGTTAGGAGCCCTCGGGATGCAGCTGCGTGGGGCGCAATGTGGGTACACATAAACGTCAGAGCTCCAGGAGGAAATAAATAGTGCTTGAGATTAAAATATGAAAATATGTATGCTACTGCTGCAAGATTTTTGCTATTTTTTTTTAATTTTTTTTCTGAAAACTAAAGATGATGCTGTGCAATTTTTTGTTTGTTTCCGTAAACATTTCACTGCTGCTGATCCTGTGTAGGTGAGAATACATCCAGCTCTGATTGAATTAAAATTCTGGACCAAAGGATGAGTTTGGAATTTGGTGGCTACTGAACTTTTTCTTTCAGACTAGTTCTAAAATGCAGGGTGGATGATCAGCTTTTCGTTTGCCATAAAGAAAATAAAAAGTATTAGTTCTCTGTCACATATAAGTCTACTAGGTGGGCATATGGCAAATATGATAAACACTGTTCTGGAGATTTTTCAATGTTAAGGGTAAATTTCTAAAGGTCTGATGGCTTTGTGCACTTGAAGGGATTATCATTTACATGTTTCTTCACCTCTTGCATCACCTACCTGTTATTTTGTGTCTTCCAATTTGGGAAAAGCATGATTGTGGCACTTACAGATTTACAGGTTCTGAGTTCAAAGTCATCTCTACAGCGGAGGTAAGCCTGATTCAGATCTTACTGCATCACGATATATTCAAACACTTTCATTGCAGAGTTACAGAAAAAAGAAAGGGCCTTCAACAGTATTTAAAACCAAACCAAAGCAGCCTAAATGCACGGGAGCTGGCTGGCTGGATTTTTAGCCTCATCAGCACCCACCCAAGCAGTATACTTGCTAGAGCACTGTTGTAGAAATTAATTGTGGTGCTGATCGCAAATCTGATGTCGATGTTTTTCATGGCTGGCTATTGCCATTTATTCTTCTTCCAGCATTGCTTTTCGACTTAAATAATTATTCCTTTCCTGACAATGTCTCAACAGAGAGCAACTGTCTTCTCTGTGTTCCTTTAGCAAAGCTAATAAGTAGCTGCTGGCTGCGCCTTTCGTGAGCCACTCTGTGCCCAAAACGAAGCATGGTTCCTCCTGAGCAGCTTACTCCGTGCGCAGCTCCCTGAGCGTCTGCTCTGCCTGGATCCCGTCTCGGAGCGGAAGAGCTTACGGTCTAAGTATAGATGTAACAGCAGAGAAAGGCAGAGCGAGGTTAACAGGATTATAAGGCTGCTGAAGTTGGGGGCGTGCTTAGAGCTCGGCATCGCTGGGCACAAGCGCAGCGCGGTTGCCGCGGGGAGATGAAGCTGCACAACACGAGGCCTTGGGGCACCTGAAGGAGAGAGGGTGGTGGGGAAGGGGTGTGAAGAAGCAGGCTTTCGGTTCTGAAGGCTAGGGAGGCAAACTCAGTGCCTCTGTTTGGCGGAGCTGATGGATGCGAGTTGCAGTCTGAGGCCATGAAGGCTTTGTTGAACACGGGCTGGAAAACTAACCTGGTGGGGCCTGGAGGTCTGGAGGCCTCCAGCTTCCATCTTCTGGAGACAGGCTGAAGAAAGCCTTAGGAGATGTCTTTCCTTGGACGTGGGTTTATATTTCTCTTTATATTGATGGCTATCTAAGGGGCTTCTGCAATGCCCAGTATAGGGTTTAGTTGTAATCCTGTCCCAGTTTAGAAATGGGGCAAGGAGGTAACATTACAATAACCTGTGAGTTGCATGGGCTGGCAAGGCCTCCTGCCACAGAAGTACCTGGTGAGGAGGAATATCCCTGTCTGTCTTCAGAGCCACGAGCTCGGGGGCCTGGGCCCTGGCACCATGACAGAAGCCTTTGGCCCTGGTGGCAGCTGTGGCCCTCCCTCCATGGGCTGGACGCTCAGCCCCCTTGGCTTACAGGAGGGAGGGAGTTTTGTGGAGGAAATTTGCATTTGAGCCCTCAAGAAGTGTTTCACGCTGCATCTCTGCCTTTGGGGTTGGCTGTTTTGTTTTTCTATATCCGTATTTTGGATACGAGAAAAGGTGGGCGTTGGGATTTTCTAAAGCAGTCATGCCTTTCTGGGCCCCTCCTTGTTCCACGCTTTCAGATGAGGCCAGGCCCATTTCTCCTCCTTCAGGGAATCTTCCAGCCAGAGAGGGTGAAATAAGATTTTTCCCGAGGAGCCATATGTTAAATAGTGAAGCACCCAGCCCCGCCCTTGCGCGGCGGCCGTTCTGGGGACGGATCCGGGAAAACGAAGGTTAAAGGGAAGGAAGAAAAACATGGTGTTTCCGCCCGGTTTCGAACCGGGGACCTTTCGCGTGTTAGGCGAACGTGATAACCACTACACTACGGAAACTCCCATTGAGGTTCTGTTTCCCGGAGCCCATCTTGGCGGCAGCCATGTAAGGTAGCAGAGGCGATCGGGGCCACCTTCAGCCCCGGTGGAGGCCCCTGCGGGCTAAGGGGGCTCCCCGGGGCGCTGCAGGAGCTCCCCCCGGCATAAAGGCGGGGCTGCGCCGCCGGGAGCAGCCGCCGGGAGGAAAAAGATCGCCGTGACCCAAAATGGAACGTCCCGTCCCTGGGTGGGCTCGAACCACCAACCTTTCGGTTAACAGCCGAACGCGCTAACCGATTGCGCCACAGAGACACGCTGGGTGCCAGCCCCGCCGGGGCGCTTCTGAACCCAGCGGCGCAGCGGGAGGCGGCGGCGAGCCCTGCTCCTGCTGCTGCTGCTGCTGCTCCGCGTGTTTTGGGTGGCTGCTGTGGTTTTTTGTCACTTTGATTCTTAATCCAAAGGCTGTAAGAATATTCGTTTCCCTTCTCTTCCCTTCCTTTTCCATCCCCCGGTATTCCAGGACCCTGCTGAAGCCACAGAGGGCTTCAACTATTTATAATTATAATAATTTATGATACAGCAATAATTAAAAATTAATTACACATATAATAATATAATCGTATATAATGTTATATAATAATATATAATAGTTATAATTACTAGTTATAATTAATAATTTTAATTAATAATTTTAATTCAATAATTGACTGCGAGCGCTAATGGAAAGTGGAGGCGGTTCCAGAAATGTATCGGGGCAAAAACCGCATCTGGAAAGGGAGCAGAGGGGCAGACCCAGGAAACTGCTGCCCAGGAGGCCTCGCGTGGTCTCTAAAAAAGCCATTCGTGAGCAGTCAAGCAGCCTGTGTCCTCTGGCATTCGCATATACGAACTCCACAGGTTTTACACTATCGGACACATGCTTTCCCCGGAGCCCTTGCAGCCAAGAGCTGAATGGACAGTGAGGGAGGAGAGACAAGATGAACCCCCCACGAGATTTATAGATCTGTGCTCGCAGTCCTTTCCTGTTCCGTGTGAGAGTATTTCCGTGAAAGGAATATTTTGGCTGGCTGCTCAAGATTTTCAAAGAAAGAGATTACTGTGCTGGAAGCCGTACACTGCAACTGGATAAACTTGCTAGCTTTGCACATTTTCACGGGCTTCATAGCTCTCCGTGTCAAGTTTATCTTCCTCAGGCAGGAAGATGAGGATTTCTAACAGCGATACAGCAAGCAGAAGGGCTGGGATCCAGCAGCAGGAGGGGAAGCACAGCATTGCCCTGCCTGCACAGCACAGACCGGGGCTGGGGCTTGCAGTAGATGCAGGCACCTTCCTCCCCCTCCAAGGCCATTTCCCTAAATTGTACAAAAATCGTCAGAGCCTCCTTCCATCCTGCAGCCACTGCAATGCCAGCAGGTATGAAAGACAACCCTGCCCGGGGTCTCTGCTCTGTCTGACCTCAGCAGTGCTGCTCTGCTGTGGTGACAGGACAGGTCCTTTTCTTCAGCATCCCTTATACCCTCTGCTTTTCCTTAACGTTTCTTGGCAATGTCCAGTCTGATGTCACACCTAAAAAAAAAAAAAGAAAAAAGACTCCAGACCTGTAATTCGTATTTTAAGGCAGTCACATGTAATGCATTCTCACTACCAAAGCCTTTTCCTCCTGCACACGCAGAGATTAGCTTAAGAGGCTCTGGACTCGATGTGATGGCATTTCGTTTTGGTGACAGAGGTGGCAGGGAGGAGGACTGGGGACACGGAGCCACGGGGGGCTCTCAGCCCCAAACCGAAGTAGGAGGGGACGCAGGCGCTGCCTGATGGATGGCTTCAGTGCGAGCCCCGGCAGGAGGAAGCAGCAGGCGCCGGTGCTGGCGCTGAGCGGTACCAAGGGACAGACAGAGCTGGATGGGACCCAGGGGAAGCACAAAGCAGGAAGGAAAAGCAGATATCGAGGGGGAGACAGGCTGGTGGGGAGAGGGATGAGGAGTAAGTGAAGGCATCAGCAGCAGCCCAGCCCTCGCTACTTGGCCAGCACACATAGCGTAAGTTTGGGTGGGATAGCTTGAAAACCCACCGGCTCCCACTACATACATGTATTTTTTGCATTAGGGCAACGCCAAACTGAACATTAAGAGCCACCCTTAAATACCAGCTTCGGTCCCGTGCTTGGTAGACAACAAAATTTTGATGCTCAAGTAAGAAAAGACAGTTTTGGGGGGAGAATAAGAACTTCAGGCCAAATAAAAGCATTCACAAAGTAAAACTGTGCTTCTCTTTTTCTTTTTTCTTTTTTTTTCCTACAGCAAATTTACCAAGAATTAAAAATCAGGAAAAAAGAAATCACGGCCCAAATCTATATTTAATTACAGTTTATAGCCACTCGTACGGCAGTCTGCAGACGGTGGTGAAGGTCCCCCAGAGGTGCAGCCTCCTCCGGGTAAGCTAACAGTCGGCCCCAGCTCACAGGCTGTTAGTCACCCCCCAGCTGGCGGCGTGTTTCTGTAGGTTTGCTTGTACCCGGGTTACCCGATAGCTCTCCTTATCTATGAATTTAGGTGATAACAATTTGCATGAGAGAGGCTGGGTAAAAACACAGCTGTAGGTAAATTTGTCCCCAGGGAAGAAGGCGGATTTTGCAACGTGCACCTGCTGGAATCCTGTGCCTGGCCGAGTCGCAGTGAGATGTGAGCAGTTGTCTGAGGGCAGCTCTCAGGCCTCCAGGGCAGCACGTGGTGGAATAAAAGTTAATGTTTTCAACAAGGCTTTTCCCCGTGCAAATATGGGCTTTCCAGCCATGTGACAGAATCACAGGGTGGTTTGGGTTGGAAGAGACCTTAAAGCCCACCCAGTCCCACCCCCCTGCCATGGGCAGGGACACCTCCCACCAGAGCAGGTTGCCCAAAGCCCCATCCAGCCTGGCCTTGAACACCGCCAGGGATGGGGCATCCACAGCTTCTCTGGGCAGCCTCTTCCAGTGCCTCACCTCACTGAAGATGCTGTGAACTTCACAGAAGCCTTTCCACAGCTTCCACTCCCACAGCCTGTACTTACCTGCCACATGGGATCCCATCTTCCATAGGATCAGAGCTGGGGCAGAAAACATTCTGCAGCAACTTTATTCAGCCATAATGGGCTCAGCCTAGTGCACCTGCAAAGTCCGAGCCAGTAAAGCTGAGTCCTGGCAGCTGTCACCATCTCCCAGGGGGAAGGATGCAGGATCCATCCCTGGTAATGACATATATTCTGTGCCCACCCATGATGCTCACAGCATTTGTGTACTCCTTGCTCAACCTACCTGTCCCAACACGCTGCATGCACGGGGAGCTTCTGATTGTGACCTGAAATTCTCATCACTGGTGGGGCTGTGGAACCAGGGGGGTTCCGTGTCTGGGAGCAGCAGGGTTACCGAGACTGGCAAACATCCTTTCTCCTCCTAGCTGGGCAGTGGTCAGGCACTTGCAGACTTCTTTCTCTGCGCCTCATCTGTAAAACAGTGAGAGATGAGGATGAAAAAGGGTGTGATGACGGAGCTTGTGGGCTGTGGCTGTGCTGCGCTGGCAGGCATCCGAGTGCAGGGTGCTACTGCTCTCCTGCGAGGCCATAGGAAGTGTTTCACGATTCAAGATAAGAGAGACCATCACTTCCTCCTTCTGTGCTCGCAGGGCTGAGCTGCCACCACGGCTGCAGCGTCCACCCTGACAGCCTGCTCGCAAAATGGACCAGGAGACCCTGGGAAGCGTGGTCCTGCTCGCCATTGTCACGCTGATCAGCGTCGTCCAGAACGGTGAGACAGAAATCAGCATTTGTGGAAGGGCTGAGAAAAACCCAGTGTGATGTATGCTGAGCTGATCGCTGGGCAAATAACCTCTTGCTGTAAGTGCGTGCGGGTGCAGGCATCGCTTTGGCTTTTTCCCTTTTCAGGGATCGTCTTGCATATCATCATTTCAATAGCTTGTTAGTCCTGCTCTGTGTGTTGGTCATATGTATGTCAGCTAACGAAAGGGATGCCATGCTGGGGTTGCTGGTGACGGCACAAACTTCGTTTTGATGACTGGGACATCCTTCTGTGGATAAAGCCCCAGCGCTGCTCTTTGGAACCTGATGGGCTGCAAGGCTCAGAGCTCTTTGCACGGAGCTGGGTGAAGGCAGCAAAACTACACCGACCCCCCTGAGAAACCTGCTTGGATGATTTGGGGGGCACCCAGCTGTCCTAGTGCTGCAGCTCAGCTAATTTCAGCTATCCGCAGTCCCTCCCTAGAACACTGTGCATTTCCTAGAATGGGGAAGTTTCCTTTTTTAGATCTTATTCAGACCCCTACACTCAGTGCTGTTCTTCAGAGATTTTTAAATAAACTGCAAGCCTCCCTCCTGTGCAAATGAGTTTTTAGCCTGATCATCATTCTTTACAAATACTTAATCAGTTTAGCAGAAAATGCTGCCGAGCAGCCAGACAAGGGAGTGGGTTTTGCCCTGGGTACTCCGAGACTGTCCAAGTTCAATGCGAACCAGAAGCATGGAGGAGATCTGACGCAAATGCTTGAAATCTTCTGCCGAGACTTCTTGGTACGAACAGGAGATCGTCACTGAGGGCAAACTTCACGATCGGACCTAGGAAATGGGCTGTGCTGCAGGGAGGGGAAGTGGTGGAGCTCAGCGTGAGCCTGGCTGCCACAGGGCAGAAAAAGAGTGAGGATCGGTGAAGTTCTGACGTAGGCACTAAATGCTGCATCATTTGACCCAATCCTCTTTTCTGGTAAATGCCCAGTATGCAATGTCAAGGGTTGCAGAATAGGGCGTCAGAGCACACACCGCGATTAGAAAGATGTTCCAGATGTACATTGGACCAGATGCCTGACCTTAAATGCTGGTTTGCCCTCTCCCTCTCTGTGGTGGCTTAACCTTATCTGGCTGCCAGACACCCACCCAGCTGCTCTCTCACTCCCCCTCCTCAAAGGGAAAGGGGGAGAAAATGCAATGAAGCAGCTCGTGCGGTGGGGTAAGGGCAGGGAGATTGCTCACCAGTTCCCCTCATGGGCAAAATAGATTTAGCCTGAGGGAAAGTAATGTAATTAATCACCTATTGGTAATGGACTAGAGCAGTGAGAAACAAAAGCAAACTAAAGAGACTTTCACCCCCACACACACCCTCTCCTACCTCTTCCCCATGAGCAGCACAGAGGAACAGGGCAATGGGGGTTGTGGTCATTCTATAGCACTTCATCTCAGCCGCCCCTTCGTGGTCCCTCTCTGCCCCTGCTCCACGTGGGGTCCCTCCCATGGGATTCTGGCACCCCCAGGCCCCTGCTCCTGCGTGGGCTCCTCTCCACGGGCGGCAGCTCCCCCCAGACCCCTGCTCCTGCGTGGGCTCCTCTCCATGGGCTGCAGCTCCGGCCCGGGGCCTGCTCCTGCGGGGGCTCTCCATGGGCCGCAGCCTCCTCCAGGCCACATCCACCTGCTCCACCGGGGGCTCCTCCACGGGCTGCAGCGTGGAGATCTGCTCCGTGTGGGACCCATGGGCTGCAGGGGGACAGCCTGCTCCACCAGGGGCCTCTCCACGGGCTGCAGGGGAACTGCTGCTGCCTGCCTGGAGCACCTCCTGCCCTCCTGCTGCACTGACCTGGGGGCTGCAGGGCTGGTGCTCCCTCCTCAGTCTTCCAGCTGCTGTTGTGCAGCGGTTTTTATCCCTTTCTTCAATCTGCTCTAACAGAGGCCTAACCAGTGTTGTTCTTTGGTCCCTTTTGGAGCCGGCTGGAGCTGGCTCTGATCTGATACAGGGTAGCTCCTGGGCTCTTTCTCGCCCTCCTCCCCACCCCCCAGCTACCAAACCCCTGCCACGTAAACCCAATACACTCAAACTCAGGCCTTTGCCTTGCGGACTGGCACACACGTTGGTTTCATGGAGATCCCTCTGTGGGGCCACTGACCTGACTGCTGTGGACTGGCTGCATTGCAGAGGGCTCCACATGCCACTCAAGGGTGGCACGCAGCCCTGAGCTATGGTTTCAGAGCTTGCATTCACTTCATTTCCTCCTCCCAAGCTTTCTGTCTAGCAAGACCTGACTGATGTGGATGCTGTATATTGTGTATACAGTAATTAGGGCAGTAGAAACGCTTGTCAAGGGATTGAAGTTGTGCTAAACTCTTGTTGTGGTTCCAGCTCAGCACAGCAGAAAGAAAAGCTGTTCTGGGGAATGCTGCTGTTCCAAATCCAGATGCAGGCTGTGGTGCTGCTCCCCACCCGTTTGCCATCACCTTGCTCATGTCAGGGCTCTCTGCACACTGCAGAATGACTCGAGTGGCCAGGCATCTCTGAGTCACGCACGTAGCTTTGGTTTTGTTCTTGCATCACTGCGATGTTGCAATCGAGCAGCTCTTAGGGCAAAGCAGTGCTCATTGCCGAGCAGATCAGGGCAGAGGAAGCCATGTGAAATGGAAGGAAGGGGCAGCCTTGTACGCTCTCCAGATTTTGCTCGGCCGGAGTAGCATTGTACTGGCTCTGTTTGTGTGGACTTGTGAAACAACCAGGCCTCCTCCCCTCACGCAGCCACGCCAGGAGCTGGTTCATGGGCATGAACACCTGAAAATAGACCTGAAATCAAAAGTGTGTTATTTCCGGCTGGGTCATCTCCCCAGCTCCTTCGCTGCGTGTACCCAAGTGCTGGACTGTGGTGGTTCAGGCTCAGAGCAGCTGATGTAGCCCTGGAGCCTCAGGGCGTCACGCAGATGAGCCAAATTAAACCCTTCGGCCTCCTCTCTCCTCACATCTCCCTGCTCTGCTTGCTGGTCTTGGGTTGTGAGAAACCTCCTTCTCACCTCGACGGTCAGAGAAGAGCAGGAAGTACTACAGTGCTAAAAGCTGCCCCACACCGCAGTCTCCCATTTCCCCAGCCTAACAGGAGCACGATGCTGCTGTTCGGCGTTCTTGTTTTGGTGCTGCCAGCCCAAAGCCATGGCAAGGGTTACTGCTGGGTGGGATCTGCCAGTGCTGCTCTGTTCCTCTGCAGAGTTCAGGAGAGGTGTACGGACAGAGAGGTGAAATCTCCAGACACCATGTCCCCCCCAGTTCACCGCCCTCACCTTGGGGAGCCCATGGGGTCCCAAGGAAATAAGGCAGCAGTGGTGGGCTGGAGGTGATCACCCCATGCGTTTTTGTGAGCTAAGAGGTGGGCACCTCATGTGATCTGGTTGTCTAAGCTCTTTCTGGGTTCCATGGAGAAAGGTCAGCACTTTGGTGAGGTGGTTTCTCTCATGCTGGTACCTCTCTGAGGGATGGATTGACCTACAGGCACTCTGTCTTTCCTCTGTTTCCCTCTGTAACTCACTGAATAGAAAAGCAAAACACCCATCTCTCCAACACTCTCAGTGTCTCACCCACGATGTGGGTGTTACGATAATCCCACCTCTGTCCTTTGCCCTAATGCCCAGTCCTTTGACCAAGGACCCATACACCACCTCAGAAGTGTTGAGAGCTTCCAGGAAAGATGCCTGGATTTCCACAGCCAGGGCCTTGCCAGGCGACCCAGGACCCCCAGGCCTGTCCAGCCCTGATGCTGGAGGCTGGGGGTGGTTTCCCATCACAGGAACTCTGCACTGGATCAAAAAAAATAATAAAAAATACTGGTTGTCTTTGACCAGGTCCTCTTAGACCCCATAGGAAGGTTAATAACCCAAAGCTTGGGTCAGTGGGCAGAGGGGGGACACCAGGAGCTCTTGATGGCTGTGTGGCTTGATGGGGTCAGCTCTGGGCTCTCCAGGGCCAGGTCCTCCAGGACACCATGCTGGTGGCTCTTAGTGGACGCTGGCTTAAGGCCCTGGGGGTTTTTCTGAAGAAAGGCTGTGCATACCCAGGGAATCACTCGATATTGGAAAGAAAATATCTCAGAAGCTTTTGCTGAAAGCAGTATCAGTACAAAAGACACACCTCCAGCATCTGTGATGGGAAAAAAGAAGTAGCTCTTTAGATTCCAGGGAAGAAGTCCTACAGCTTATCAAATCATCCTTCTATTGTTACGATATTTATTTATTCATTTTTCCGATGTCTTCTCTTTTACACGCATCTTTGGCTAATACTGTAAACCACAGGCTGCCTTGGGTGCACTGAGATTGGGAGCGTGATAACACAATGCTTGCAGCTTGTAGCCTGCCAGAGCGCTGCCTGGTGTATCTAGACCCATGATGGATGGTCTCTGTTTTAGTGTCGCTAGATAAAGCATGTTTGTCAAGCACACGATACGTTATCTTGAGGTGCCGCGTTTTTGCAGCAGCTAACATCCTGGCACCACACTGTTGCTTAAAATTAGGAAACACGACATGGATACACAGAGATCTGTCATCCAGACAAGGTTTTAAATGAGCCTTTCAGGGAAACGTGTATGTCCTGTAGGATGGCCTTGCTTTGGCAAATGGGTGCCACTAAAAGGGAAGGGAATCTCTTTTCTCCCCTGCTCCGTCAGAGAGTGAGGATGGGGTTTGGTGGCTCTGACTAGAAAGTTTTTTCTCCCTGGGGACACAAATGCCTGAGTCGTACCTCTGCAGGTCCAGGGATTAAACAGGGCTCAGGGCTGCTGGTCACACGTGAGTGCATGGGGACGCCTGAGGTGCCACCACATGAAACACTTGCACGGAGGTTGGGGTTTCACCATGGTGGAGGAGCGTGCCGGCCACATCCTGCACCGCCACACATCTGCGCACTCTCCTGCTGTCCAGGCACACATGGGGATGCTCACGACAGCAGAACTGAGCCCACAGGGACCAGCGTCAGAACTATCTCCAAACTGCATCTCAGATAAAACAACTTGTGTGCTTTGTGGTGTTTTTTTTTTTTTTTTTTCTTTTTTCTCAACAGCTTTTTTTGCCAGCAAAGTGGAGCATGAGAGTAAACACTGCAACGGCAAAGGGATCCAGCGGCCAGGGTCCTCTGCCTTTGACCGCGTCTACACTGCCAAGTGAGTAGCAAGCTCATCTCCCTCTCCCTTAGGGCTTAATCCAAACCCTTTTGGGGTCCACAGGTGGGTTCCCAATGCCGTCAGCTTAAGGCTTTGCTCTGCAATCCCATCGCTGGGTGCCTTGCGGCAGCGCTCAGACCCACGGCTTTCAGTTGTGTTTGCTGATGAATGCAGGACTTGCAGCCCTGGTGTGCACGATCTCCTGTCATTTGGGAACCAGCTCCCGCAGAAGCACCTAAAGCTGGATGCATGCCACAAGCACAGCTGGTGTCCCAAAAAGCTCAAAAGGGAAGAGATGGTGACTCGAGGAGCGGCAGGGTGGCGGAGCTCCTAACAAAGCCCTGCTCCTCTCTGCTCTCCACTTCCCCGCCGCACTCAGTGCATCTCGTCTTTGACATCCCTTCAGAGGGAGCGGGGGGTTGGAAATTAATTCCAAACCAGAGGAGAAAAGAACATAAAGTATTTTTTATTACCCGTGAAGTGGTGGCATTGCGCTTGAAAAGGCACGGGACATCAAAACGCTGCCCTTCACAGGTGTGTGACCTCTGCAAGAGGAGAACGCCTCCTTCTGGAAGAGCATTCCCAGCTGACCGAGGGAGTTGGAAATAACTCCTGTGCACATGCAAGGAGACGCATTAACTTGTCAGACACTCCTTTCTGCTGCACAGTTTTTCTCTTGTTGTTTTCACTCGGTTCTCAATGCCCTTAACTTGATTAATATGACTTAAGCGCAAGGATTTCCCGAGCTGACAAAGCACACATTGTCTGTTACACATGCTAGAGGAGGCAAACACATTTCCCAGCTGCCAGGCACGTTTGCGGGGCGGTTTGTTTCCCCGAGCAGGCAGAACAAAGGTGTCCATTCTCTGCACGAGGAGGTGGCAGGTAAGCAAATCCGTGGGCGAGGCAACGCAATGGTGCCGGGGCACGGGCACGCGAGGAGCCGCTTCCCAGCTTCTGCTCACACGCCTGTTCTGCCCCCGGTTGCCTGCAGCATCCCCGTGCTTGTGTGTGGCCATCGTGGAGCTCGCACAGCCCAAATCCACCCCGCTGTCGCTCTTGGGTGAAACAAAATGATTTTCTTTCCATTCTCCCTCTGTTCTGATTTTTCTTGCTCATAAATTCCTTCCTAGCCAAAACTGTGGGCACGCGTACCCTACGTTTCTGGCCGTGCTTTGGTGCGCCGGGCTTCTCTGCAGCCAAGGTAACACTTATTTTTATTCCCCCTTCAACCTGGCATGATTTTCAGCAAGGGATGGAGAGCACTTTGGTGCTTTGGACTATTCCCATAGGGTCATTACCCTCTGCTCAGGGTGGAGGGTTTGGTGCTGGCTGCTGGGCATGCCATGCTATTCACCCTCAGAGCTGGAAATGGGCTCATCTGATTAAATTGCCAGAGCTGCCCTGGAGGGGGCTGTGACTTTAGGCCCTGCTGGGGAGAAGGTGCCTGGGGCCAGGGAAGGTGTGTGTGTGAAGGTGGCATTGCCACCTACCTGGGGCCAACACCATGCACTGTTTACCTGCTCTCCTAAATGGTAGCACCTCCAATGCAATGGGAGTTTTCCTAAAGTTAGGGCCAGGACCATGCTTAGCTAATTTCCTAGGGTCAGTGGCTGTTCTTTCTGGAAGAGAGGAGCTTCATGGCCTGGGGAAGAGGTGTGGGGAAAGCCATTACATTCCTTCCTGGGGTTCTGATGGGACCAGATGCACCTTTTGCATGGCTGAGGGCAGAATTACACCCAGAAAGTCCTCAGGAAAAGGAGAGTGTGGACAGTACGTGCGGAGGGACCCAAGCTGGCGTTTGTAACGTGTTCTTCTTTCTTCTGTGCTTTATGCAGCTCCTGCTGCTTTTGCTGGCCTGATGTACTTGTTCGTGAGGCAGAAGTACTTCGTGGGCTACCTGGGGGAGAGAACGCAGAGGTAAGACTGCAGAGCCCTTCACAAAACCCAGGGTGCTTCAGCAGCTCCTACTCAGAATCACAGGGCTACAGGATGGCTGAGGCTGGCAGGGCCCCTGGAGGCCCCTGGTGCCAGCCCTGCCCAAGCAGGGACACCCAGAGCAGGCTGCCCAGGACCACGTCCAGGCGGCTTTTGGAGATCCCCAAGGAGGAGACCCCCACAGCCTCTCTGTCAGCCTGTGCCAGGGCTCCGTCACCCGCCCAGCACAGAAGTGCTGCCTGGTGCTCAGAGGGAGCCTCCTGGGTGCCCGGCTGTGCCCATGGCCTCCTGGCCTGGCACTGGGCACCACTGAGCAGAGCCTGGCTCTGTCCTCTCTGCACCTTCCCTTCGGGGATTTCGGGACATGGATGAGATCCCCCTGAGCCTCCTCTTCTCCAGGCTGAGCAGCCCCAGGTCCCCCAGCCTCTGCTCACAGCAGAGATGCTCCAGCCCCTCACTACCTGTGCAAATGCATGAGTGTGTTTATGCTAGTTTTTGCACAATGTCTTCCTCTCATCTTAATAAAGCTAATTACGCACATGAGGAATAAAACTGTCCCACAGCCGTTGATGGCTGTGAAGACAGACCAGGTCCCATCTGAATGGCAACTTACGCGTTTCCACTGACATCTAAGAGCCTGCTGCTGGCCATGGCAGATGTGCAAGCCAGAGCAGGAATTGCCCATCTCCGTTGCACCCCCTGGGGTGCACCAGCTGGTCTCAGCCACAGAGGCTGGAGGCAGAGGCCTCCTTGAGGTAGGTGACCCATGATAACAAGTTGCTTCCCTCCCTTCCTGTCTCCCCAGCACTCCCGGCTACTTGTTTGGGAAGCGTATCATTTTGTTCCTGTTCCTCATGTCCGTGGCTGGGATACTCAACTACTATCTCATCTACTTCTTTGGAAGTGACTTTGAAATGCACATCAAGACGATAACCAGCGCCATCTCACCACTGCTGCTCATTCCCTAGCTCCCTGCAGAACTGAGGGGGTCAGCCTGCTTCACGTATCGATACCCAGAAGCAGCTATAATTCAGATGTTTAAGAAATGAACCTATAACCCTTTCAGATTGCTGTAAATCTAATGCTCAGTGGGCTTTGTAGTTTGATTTAACCTTGCTTTTTCCTTCAGGAAAAAGATTTATTGTAAGCGCTCAGCGTGCCCAAGGAACGGTAACAACTTCCAGTTAATTCTTCAGAGGGTTTTTTTTTTTTTTCTATAAACTGAAGCTTGAAGGCTGATTGCATGACTGCAAGGGGTATTTTATGCTTTCATCGTAACTGTGTTGTCCGTAGCTCCTGTCATGAAAAGTAGGAGCCTCTCAGCCTCACCCCTGAAGGACTGTGCAGCTACAACCATCTCCCACACTCACGCGGGTTTTCACCATCGTTCTGCACCCAGCTGCCCATGCAGACACACAGAACACCCTTTCCTTCACGTTTGTTGGCAGCTGAGAGCAGGAGGACAGCAAGCTGGTCCCTGTCCAGTCTTCCTTGGTCAATATACATGTGTGTAATGCTCCCAGCACTGATCTCATCCACACCTCGGCCTGGGCCTTCTCCCAGAGCTGTGGACAGGGGTCTTGGTTCAATGAGCACCAGGCATATTGAGGGGGTTTGGTTTGTTTTGCTTTGCTTAATAAAGCAGCCTAAAAGGATGAAACCATTTACTGCCATCTTTTCATTTTGTGGACCATCCTGGTACCCAGAGGCTTGGCAGGACGTGGGCAAGCGGCGCAGCCCCAGGCTCTTGCAGAAGCTGCTGGTGGCCGTGAGCAGCCCTAAGGGACGTGTCTTTCTCACCTCCCTCCCTATTAGCAAGCTCAATTTGCCGCCTCTGTCACTAACGATGTGGCCCTGCACGCCCATGCCAAGCAGCAGCCTGGTGAGGGAAGCAGACTGAGGCGGGCGAAGAGCCCGGCGCAACCTTTGTAGGCTCTGCTGCCATAAGAGCGCTTAAGCTCTTAAGCCCGTCTGATTACCGCACGCAGGACGGGTAAAGCTGCATTTTATGACTCCTTCGGGAGGGACGGAGTCGTGGCTGCGTGAGAAGAGGGTTTGCAGAGCTGCGTGCCAAAGAGAGCAGCCTGCCTGCGTGCTGCAGCTTTCTGCCATGCTCCTCTGCTGCCTTCTCTCTCCGTCCCTCATCAGCAGCCACCCAGCCTCGGTGGTGGCCCACCACCCTTCCACGGGGCCAGCCCGAGCAGAGGGTACCAGCCACCAAGGGACGGCAGCACCCCCGGAGAGAAGGCTAGCTCCTCGTGGCCTGGAGCCAGCACTGCAGCAATGCTCACACTGCCAGCACCGTCACTCGGTTCAGAGGAGGAGATGCTCGCAGGGGCTCCACCAGCACCACGGGCCTTGCTCTCCGGCCTGCCCGCTCTCCCTGAGGTCTGAGTCTTGGTTATGGAGGCCATCGCTTGTTGGAGGTGGCTCTCCCAACGCTATGTGTCTGCCCTGTGGGTGTCACCAGCCGGGTGAGGCTCCCCTGGTGTCCTTTTTGTCCTCTGCAGCCCACTTGAGCTCCCTCTGACTACTCCCGCTAGCGTGAGAAGAGAAGCCCCACCAGCCTCCTGATTCTCTCAGCTATAAAGGGCAAAAGATGAACCAAATGTCTCGCTGGGGTCAGAAAAGCCCTTCCAGCACTCCTAGAGTTCTCTCTCGACTCAATGGCTAGCTTCCACACACCTGTATGTAGGTGAAATCATGTTGGGTCTAGTCATTTTCAGAGGGAACTGAGTCAGGCCCATCTTCTGCCGTAATCATTTATTTTTGCAAGAATGTCACCTACTTACTTCCTCAAAGCCTTTCTGATAACAAAAGAAATGAAAATGTAGGCAAAATCTATTTTCCATCTCTCTATAAATGGAAACGATGAGAGTCCCAGACACACAAACAGGTGGTGCACGAACGGAGCGCTATGCAAATTCTCCATGAATGTCACGCTCTGTTTTCTATGCTGCAGGCAAGGCTTGTGGTTGCATTTGCCTTTTTGCTCTTTCTATGAGAGGCCGCTCCGGTTTATTTGGGCTTTCCCTGCCGCGCTGCACAGCTCCAGTTTTTGCTTTCTGCAGGCAAAACCACCTTGTTCTTGGTGGTGCAGCCGCCAGCGCTTTGCACACCAGCACGCCGGGAAGCTGCAAGCATACATCCACGTGCGAAAATCCCCAAAAAGACATTTTTGAAATGTCTTACCACAAAAGACATGTGAGTGCACATGGGGGTCATAGAGACGTGGACCTACAAGGACCTACTGCGTGGGACATGGGGGCATGGCTGGTGACAGAGCCCTGCGATGGCTGTACGTGATGTGTCTATATGCAAAGGCACGGTGTGTTTACTTGCCATGTCCGTATGGACATTTATAGGAGCTGCTGAGTCACGGGAATGCTAGGTTTTCGGGAAAGGCAGGGAAGCGGGTGGCTCGGGCAGCAGCCCTCCTCTCACAGCTTGCGGGCTGTGTACATCAGGGACTGCGGAGGCTGCGGGAAGCCGGGCTATGGCAGGATGCTTTCCATCTGCTGACAAAGCGCCGGGGCGCACGCAGCATTCCTGCCACCGCAGCGCATCCCCTTCCGTACAGCACTACAACCCTCTAGTGGAAACTTGCTCCTATCGGCACGCAGGTGCTTCGGAGCTATTCCTCTGAGATTTCCAGCCTGACAGTGATGTAACAGCACCTTACAACTGTGAACAGATGCATTTCTACTAATGAATGCTGGTTTTTTATTATTCTGCCACATCGGAACCCCGGTCTCGAAGCAGGGCCCCAGCCTGCCCATCACAAAGCAAGCATTCCTGCTCAGCACCGAGCCCCAAAAAGGCAGGCGGGATTAGAAATCTATGTGTGCCACCCACAAGAGTTTCCTGGAGCATTTGCCAGCTTCCCAGCTTCCCAGCAAGCACCCTTTCAGTTTGTGTTGTGTCTGCGCCAGGTTTCCAAACACATTTCTGAGGGCTGGGAGAGAAATTCTGCTGGCACGGAGCAAAGACTGACCTGGGCAGTGTCTTCAGCCCTGAGATTACATTTTTCTAGCTGAGAAGCTGGTTTAGCATCCACAGACACCTTTCAAAAAGCAACCCAATGGGTGGGATGCTGCCAAGAATTTAGCACTGGCCTGGCTTTGCCCTGCCCATGTCAGTGGTGTGCGTGTTGTAGGCCACAGTGGGAGCGCGATTAGGCCATGCAGGGAATGCTTGGAAATAGTCCATCCTTGATAAATGAAAGGGTAGCACAGAATGAGACTAGTGGTAAAACCATTCCCTGGGTTGTTCTAAATTGATCTCATGCTCCAGTTGGAGCGAACGGGATGAGCATTCACATGGAGAAGCTGCAGATCCTGCAGAACCTGGCAGAGCCCTTAGAGGACATGCTGGCACCCAGGAGGGGAAAAGACTTCCCTTTGGGGCACCCAGAGGACGTGCATTGGCTTCACCATCCTTTTGGGTGAGAGCTCCTGTTCCTAGGCCCATCAGCGAGGTGCAGGACACCAAAGGGCAAGCAGCCTCCACAGCGAACTCCTTTTGCTCTTCAGAGGAGAAATAAATAACTTTTCAGTTCCACGTGCAAGCATCTTCTTGCTGTGAGATGGCTTCATCAGGTAGATGAACTTCTGGGGCTCCTTGCTGGCTGTTTATGGAGCTGCTCAGATGCCACCCGCTGGGGACATCCCACAGGTCCCCAAGGGCAGGGGACTGGACACCAATCGGCCAGCTACAATGTGATTGATACACGGGGAGCAAGCATGGATTTTTCTTCTTTTTTTTTTTTTTTTTTTTCCACCTAAATGAATAAAAAAGTATGTGAATACATCAGTAAATAAAGGACTGGTGGTATCACAGTGGGGGGTTGAAATCTGGGTTGTAGCAATGCCAAGTCCACCACAGTGTCTGTCTGCACACTGTGACCCCTCATAAGGCCAGAGGATGCCTCAGGAGGCTTAGGAGAAGGACTGCTGCCTGCTGTGGTGCTGCTGGCCACCACTTGTACAAGCTGTGGTTGATTTCTTGTCCTTGTGTTTTCCCAAGAGCACGCGACCCCAGCCTCCATCACCAATGTTATTCTGCATTTTTGGCACCAGCTTGTTCCCTGAGGGAGGGGCATGCCCCTGCTCTGGGATGAAGCAGGGCAGCACAGTGTCTCATGGCCACCTTAATGCTTAATGCTCCTCCTGTGCCACAACACAGGAATTTCTTTTCCAAAGGCAGCAGCAGCCCTCAGCAGATGGGAAGGTTGGTGCCTGTCCTCACCAGCAGCTGTGATGCTACGGTTCCGCCAGCTGCCATGTCCCTGTGGTCTCCCACCTCCAAGGAGGCCCCGAGTCCTCGTGGTGGACAGATTTACTTTCTTCCATAAAACAAAATACCCCATCATTCATCAAAGTTTAGGTTAGAGCTTAGTCCTGGACTACGTTTAGCCATACTGAGGTTTCTTGAAGCATGTCTCGCTCCACATGCCTTCAGCAGACACTGGTGCCAAAAACATTTTTTGTGGCATGACCCCATCGCTCAGCCCCACTCCAGCCTCATTCCCCAGATCCCCCATGCCTCTGTCCCTGCTCCCATCAGGCATCCTGAATACCCCCTTTGGTGCCAGCCCCACTTGTCCATCCCTCCCCCACACTTGATTTCCCCTCCTGTCTGTCCGATGGGTATGGACAGGTTTCTTGGTAGATCTGCCTAGGTGAGGCAGTGCAGGAGCTGATCTGGTTGAAAACAACATTTTTTTTTTCCTTTACTTTCCTTTAACTCTGCTAAGCTCCCTGATCTGTCACAGCCGCAATGGCACAACCAAGATGCCCCACTGCCTGGGCAGATGGAGACCCCACAGAAATACTTGTGGGATTTCCTCTCCATCCAGTGCAAATGCTGTCCTGATGTTTTAGTCTTGAGGCACTCCTGTGTGGGAGAAGTTTCCTTTCCCTGACTCACGCAGAGAGTGGCCAAGCCAAAACCCCACTTCTCACACCTCACCTAGTCCATAGGATTCACACAGTCCATCACAGAAAATATGATTGTGCCTGGTTTCTGCTGGCCTTTCCCTGCTGCTGTGCCAGATCTCCAGCAGCACCAACCCCACACAAGGCATACCAGCGACACAGCTAACGAATGGAAAATAGCAGGAAACTGTCCGGGCATGTTTTGGGCACCAAAAACCCTGTGAGTCACTGCTTGTCCCACCCACTGTCGGTTTAATGGCTCCTGGACTGCTTGCTGTATTGCAGAACAGTACTTTGTTTTCCAAAGCAGGGACTTAAGATGGATTTTTTAAAAAAAATATTTAATTTTTTTTTTACTGAAGTAGCAGGATGTTGCCCTTCTGATGGGACTTGGCTGGCAGTAGCAATGTCACGGTTCAAGTTTGCAGAGTTTGCTAATGAAACTTGAGTTCCCTGGCAAATACCAGCTGAGCTTTTCCTGTCCCCACACACGTCAGACTGCCTGTGAAACAGTGCTTTATTGAAAGGGAGAACTGAAAAGCAGGAAGGTAGATAAACAGGGATGCCCTTTTAGCAGAGAAACACCTTATGTAGGATTGTTTCACACATGCTCACCAAGTCCTCTTCACCTCTTCTTCTCACGAGGTGCCACCAAAGCCCCTGTCCCACTTCCCTGTGGGACATCCCTGAACCAGGCCCCGCTTGGCTGCTGCTAACCCTGAGCGCAAGCCTCACCAGGGCTGCACCCCGGGGTGCCTGGCTCTGGCATTTCTCTCTTAAAACCTGTTTCCAAGAGACTGCCCTGTCCCCTGTGGTTCTGGGGGCCCTACATCATGCCTTGCCCCATGGCGGGCTCCTCCAGTGGGCCAGGCCGCTGCTCGCCTCCCAGGCCCCATGAGGCAGCTCCCAAGCCATGTGTGGTCTGTCAAGCTGCCACCCAGCTGTGTGTGCCATGTCCTAACTGGGAACAGCACAAACCCACCCCAGCCATGTTCCTAGTATTTATCAGGTGCTGGGCACAAGGCGGAGATGCTCGCCCACATGGCTGTGGGCCCACTGCAGGCACCGCGTCATGCACTGGTGGACATGGGGTAACCCCGAGGAGGCTGTGAGGGGTCTGGCTGGGTCTTCCACGTGCAGCCACCATGCAAGTAATGAGTAAGGAGTGATGGCTGAGGCGTGGTTACACCTTGCATGGAGAGGCAGCAGCTTCACAGAGAGCATTTGGTAGCTTGCGGACACCGGGAGGAGATGGCTCTCAGCTCTCTGTGCTTTCCTGAACCCCCTCCAGCTCTGGGGAAGGGGTTGTCTCACCCCCACCTTCACATAGACACGGATGAGATCTGATGGCCTCTCCCTCAAGTGGCAGAGGTCTGCCCATTTCTGCAGGCTGCAGCAGCCTGCGGAAAGCATCTGACAGAGGCCAGAGCTGTTGCAAGATAAATTGCAGGAGGGGGAGGCGCAGAGTGCAGCCTCTGCCTGTGGCTGGATAGTTATGGTGCTGGAGATGAAATTAGTGGAGTCCCTCTGAGCAGGTTAAATGCTGCTTTTAAATACAGCTGGAGATTATAGGAGGCCTGGGGAGTGTTTACCCTGTGCTTGCACCTGTTCACAGGGATCTATCTGCTCTCATCTGCTGTCACAGGCAAGATCCTGCCTGCAAGCATTTCTGGTTTGTCTCAGTACAGCTGATCTTATGTTTTTATGCATTTCTGCTCCTTACTTATTTTGCAAAGCACACCATGGCTCTCCACCAAGGTGAGGGGAACAGCACAGTGACACATGCTGGAAATCAATTAAGAGACACCCTGCCAAATCTGTTCCTTTGTCAAATGATTCAGCAAGCAACTATGGGATGGTACAAATGGGTTTTATCAGCATAGTGTGAAAAAAAAATCAGCACTGCTAATGGAAGAAAGAGTAGTCCACAGTCCCTCTAGACCGTAGCTGGGCAGGGCTTGCTCTTTCCCTTCACCAGCAGATGAACACCTGCCACACACACACCTCAGACCTGCGGTGGTGGACAGACGTCCCCTGCTCCCAGTGACATCCTCTCATTGCTGCATTTTCCACTGAAAAGGGATCCCACACGGGTGCTCAAAAACATCACCCCATCCTGAGATCTTCCCTCCACCCCTGTTGCATGCACTGCTGGTGCTCAGCAACCTTTGGCTGGATTTAGACCCCATAGCACATGGTGCTGCCCTCTGAATCTTTGTCATCAATAAGAAATGTAACAGTGCAGCCAGTGGCACCAGCTCCTTTCTGATTCTGTTTTCTTTCATGGGGTCTGGAGTGAGTAGGAGCCAAGCTGTGCCCACTCTGCCATTTGTAGGACTGGTGGCACCTATGAACCCACACTGCTGGACCTTCTGCAGCTTGCACAAGACACTCAGTGGTGCTGAGGGTGGGCAGGCTTGTTTCTGGAAGAAGTGGCACCCTGGGCTGGTCATGCTACCTTCACCCAGGCGTCTTGCAAGCAAGTATGACAGGAGCAGGGAGCCATGCAGAAGACAGGAATGACAAGATGAATGTCCCACCTTGCCACACAGCACACCTACACCACTGCACACCCTGCATCCCATGCTCAGCCTCCTTCAGCAAAAATGCCACTGAACACAGGCTCAGGGCACACCTTGGGGCAGATGCCTCTGTAAGAGCCAGCATGAATTCAGCACCAGCAAATGCAGAAGCATGGCTCAGGGCAGCACTTGGCAGGCTGTTCGCTGCCTCCTCCCTGCATCCCTTCTGGGCTGAGGAAGCAGAGAGGATGATGCAGCAGTCATTTCTCCAGCACAGTCAGTGCTTCAGCTCCTTGTTTTGTAGTGGGGGTGTAACAAGCCTGGAAAAGCGAGGCATCCCAGGAAGCATCTTCATGTGGACAGCCTCAGAAACCCACTTCAGACCAGCTTGCAATGGTCCTTGGCAAGTGTCAGGTGCTCAAGATTTCATAAAAGTTTTGTTCCCATCATGGCAGTGTTCTTTATCCTTGCTGTCTGGAGTTTTCTAACCCAGATGGCAAATGCTAATTGGCTTTTTGCTATGGGTGACTACTGTAGCATGCTTTATTCTAACAAGGGCTCTAAAGTTCCTTACCGATCTGGTTTCTTGGGCTTTCATTATGTACAGCAGTAGAAATCTGTGGGAGGTATGCTAAAGATACCCCAACAAGTGTCCATTTGTGGTATAGCCCTGCGGGAGCCACACAAGGGTACATAACACCCTCTTTATGTTCACCGTCAGTATGGTTAAAACAGAATTGATGGCACACAGAGCCAGGCCAGCTTGTGGCATGCATCCAAAGCTCTTGCACTGGTACCTCGATTGCCATGCCAGGAGACCCCACAGAGGTTATTGCCTTGCTGTGTGTAGAGGCAGCCTTGGGGCTGGGGTAGGGTAAGCTGTGAGCGGCTGCCTTGCAAGCTCTTTTTCTGCCTCAGCACATCTTATATCACTTAGGCCAACGCTCTTCCAACAGGTCTCAGGATTTAGTGCCGTTCGTATTTGATCAGGCAGATCCCCGAGGAACCATTTGGATAGTGGAGGATATGAGCGCAGAATATGAAGGGAACTCCTGGGTCATTAAGCCCTGTTCCCTGTCGTCCCTGGCAACCATATAATAGACATTTAATCCAGAAAGGCCCAGCTACCTCCATTCCTCCTCCCCTGTGTGGCCGGAGCCTGAAACATGATATTAAAGCCATCACCAAAAGCACTTTTCTTGTTGGAAAAAGGCAGCGCTCCCAGAAAATGGAAATTCTCTTGTGTCTTTGGTCATAATATATCGGCAGGAATAACACCGCTTCTAGCAATAGCATTTCACACAGCCAGACTTGGCATCTGCCCAAACACTTTCTCAGCCATTTTAGAGATTTATAACTAATAATTGCATAGCTGGATAAATAATTAGACTCCGAGGTTTTGTCTTAGCTTTTTTTTTTTCTGATAAATAAATCCCTTATTCACAAGCTATATTAAAACACCTGTCAGTAGTATAATGGTCCCTTCATATTGGTGACTTGCTTATTTCCTGCCTGGGTACATTGATTTTATTTCCATTATCCGTACTATTTTATTCACGCAATTATCAGGCCTATCTTCTGTCAGGAATACATCTGCTGTGTGTGTATAGGTGTCTATGAGTGTCCGCAGGGATGTACTGGAGATAATTCACATACACAAACACATACTCATGGTTACAGAGAAGTGGGTTAGTGCAAGGCAGGAACCCACCAGGAAATGGTGGAGCCATTTTACAGAAAGCCTGATCTCCACGTGAATGCCAAGATACGGTGGAAGTATGACAGAGGGGGGCTGCAGCATTAGCATCTCCTTGGGGGATGTGCTGGTGGCAAGCAAGCAAGGCAAAGCTGTCTAGCAGTAGACTGCCTCGTACCAAAAAATGAAATGTAAACTCTGAAGGCCCAGAAGATGCTGGAGCCAAAGCCTGGGTTTTCTCTGCACTTGATTCCCTTTGCATTTCAAGGCAGCTGGGTGCTGTGGTGAACCAAAGCCAACGGTGCTGCAGCAAGGGGGGCAGGAAGACCTGTGGCCATTGCTCACATTTCAACCTCACTGCAAAGCCTGGGTGTAGCCAACATGGACCACCTGAGCTCATCAGTGAAAACTGGGCTCATTTTTGCACTGATCAACTTGATTTCATGGCCATGTGGGGATACAATAAAATGTAAAGGCACTGGCTTTGGGCCCAGCATCTTGTGCCTCAGAGGGTGAGAGTTTATGTGCAAGAACTATTTCTTAGTGACAGCAATTGCCTTTTGTCCACCTGGGAGCTTCTGGCACAACACCAGCAAGTGGCAGCAGCAGTGAGGTGGATAAACATTCCTTTTTCCATTTTTATTCCAAGGATGGACAAAGGTTTCATCATGCAGCTATAAAAAGCAAACCCTGATGGGATGAGTCAAGCAAAAACAATCTACAGGACCTTACCAATTCCTTGTAACCACTTTCTGCTTGTCCCCCTTGGGCCCAGGCCTTGCAGCAGAAGCCATGGAAATGCTTTTTAGACAAACCCACGAGGCAACTCTGCAGGAACACCACCAGAAGTGGAAGGGCTGAGCAGAGCCCCCAGGACTTTTCAGAACTCTCCTTTAACGTTGTGTTTTTTTTTCTGGAGGTGCCTTTGCCTTTTGCCGAAGGGCAGCGGTGAGCTGCCTGCTCCCTGACAGCCATGGCAGGGTGATGGTAGGTGGCCGGCTGCTGCACGGGGTCCAGGAGAGTTTCAGGAAAGATATCAGTCATGCTGCTTCTCAGAAAACTCTTCAGTAACAACCAAGTGCTCTCCCAGCCCTACGGGGTTTTCTTTTCATTTCCCTGGTGTGTTGGGTTTTATTTTTGATATTACCTAGTGAAAAGCCCCGGAGAACTCCTGCCCTCAGCAGCCGAACCTGTCACTGCCTCTCAGAGCGGGCCGGTGGCCCCAGCGCCCTGCAGAGGGATGCTCTGCCACTGCAAAGCCTTCCCGAAGCTGAGCCATGGAGCGGCATTGCTCAAGGAGTACACGGACACTGCAGTCACATCCCTTGCCTCTTAGAACAGCAGTTTCGTGCTGTACTGATAAAAAATCAAAGCACTCTTTAAGCCACTAGTTGACCGTGTGGGCCATTTTCCTCTGTATGTAGACAAGAGTGAGAGGGATCACACTGACCTATGTTTATCATAAATTGAGAGGCTTTGGAGAGAAGGAAGCAGGGCGGTGGTGGGGGTATGACTGACATTTGCAAAATCGTAAAGGCAGTAGACAAGGTGAATGCCGAACTGTTATTTGTCATACATATCCCACGTACTAGAACTTGGAGGGGGCATGATGAAACTAGTAGGAGATTGGGTTAAGATAGATTAAAGGGCTTCTTTAAATAGCAGGGTAGTGAACTTCTGAAATTCGAACAAGAAGGGAAAGGGGATAGGACAAAAGGGGGTTAGACACTCTTATGGACAACAGGTCTGTAACAGATGGCAAATGAAATACAGAGGGATGCACCATCTACCAGCTCTAATACACCAATCGTAGATGCTGGGGGAGCACAGGGGAGAAGGGCTGCAGAAAATCTCTCCTAAGAAGCATTTCTTACCACCATGGTCAGAGACGGGGTCCTTGGCTAGCAGAAACGTTGGTCTTTCTTGCGTTGGGCTTTCTTGGATATTTCTTGTGTTCTTAGAGAGAAACATGTTTGGGGGGGGGGGGGGGGGAAAAAAAACATTTCTCACTGATGTTTAAAAATGACTCAGATGGAAAATCTATCCCATATGCTTCTATGCAGGAACTGATTCCGCTCCAAACAAAGGGAAAGAAAGGGCTACAGCACAATGGCTTAGGAAGGGGGCAATGAAATTAAAACCTGCTGGAATAGCATTTAAAGAGTGTCTAGAGGGAGGTCGACCTGATGTGATCCTGTTCGTTCCCTCTGAGCTGTCCCAAGAGCCCTAATTGGGCTTTTTCTTGGAGAGAGCTACCTGGACCACATGCAAAATTGAATGAAGGTATGGGCCAGAAGTTAAGCAATGGGTCAGTCAAGGCTGATGAGGGTCCAACAGTCCAATATCCCCTCTTTTACATATCACTGTCAACATAAACATTGTGCATGTCTGCAGCCTACATTCACTGACAATTTTGCAAAAAGCCATGTAGGTGCCCGTCTATTTGGCTTATTATAAGAACACATCCTCAACCTATAATTCTTGCACAAAAATTAAAATAAGAATTAGGTATGAAAAGCTGTGATTTACAAGAATGAGTAAGCCAGTGTTTAACCTAGCCAGCTAATTTTCCTTTAAATCTCTGCTGAAAGCCACAGGCAGGCTTCCAGCATGTGAATCTTTCTTCAGCATTTCCTACAATTTGAACAAGAGTTCATTGGGAGTTAGAGATTGCTAGGGGAAATTGGCTCTTCTCCATCTGGTTTCCACCCATTCTGCAAAGATCCCACAAAAACTGGAAAGCCTTTCATAAAATTCCAACATGTGCTGCAGCCACTGGAAATTGGTGGGAAACACTAGGGTGATAACCAACAAATGCAGTTGCACGGCAGAAGAAACTTGACCTTCAGCTGCAGTGGGACTTGAGTGCTGCTAGGAGCAATGACTCTCAGGTCCCTTACGACTAAGAAACCCTCAGCCTGAGTCAATGGGAGCCATAAGGAGAAGTTTGGGGAATTCATTTTCCATTCAACCCACATGGAAAGAAATCTGGAAACCACAACGCCCCAATCTCTAGATCAAATCCAAACTTTGGCAATCCTACAGGAGACGTTTTTTAAGTAGAAATTTCAGTACCTCAGCCCATGTGCATTTCCAACGAAAGGGCCCAGAAACATCCCAAAGTATGTCTCATGCCTTTTCAATATGCTCAGTAGCTATTTCTGAACCTTGTATGAAATTTTCCTGGGGGTAAGCAACAGAGCAGGTTGCATGTAGCTGGTCTCCAAAAGTGGAGCCTGGCAGAGCACAGGGCAAAGGAACATGAGCACGGAGAGAGCCCAATGGACACAACAGGGCATTGCTGAGATATTTAATGCCGGGGATGCTCAATGTTTAACACCTAATACCTATTTCACTTCGGACATGGGAGATGGAAGGTTCCTTTTAACTTACTGTGGAAGCCCTTCGCTCTGGAAACATTTGGTGCATGTAGATTTGCTCAGCTGACTTAATGTGGAGAAAGCTGAAGGCACAGCATTTATCGTCTTTCAGGGCTGGGACTATCAGCCAGAAAACAGGGCAGAGCTACAGGTAGTGAATGTGATTTTTGAGCTGATCTGGGTTTGGAGGGCAGAGATGTTAGTTATCGCCTTTGGACAAGCCTATGAAATCTATTTGATAGGTTGGTCCAAAACTTTCACAAGTTTGGGCTACATGGACAGCCCTGCTGAAACGGGCAGGCATTTCTCACAGCAGCAGCACTCAGCAGTTCTCCAGGTGCTCTCCTCCCTCAGCTGTGCTGTGTTTGTGGGAGGACATACAGACAGGTCCAGGAAATTTATGCAGCTTTAAAATAGTATTTTTGTTTGTTTGTTTGTTTTGATTTTGTTTGTTTGTTTGTTGTTTTAAAATAAAGTGGATTGGTTATTTCCAGTCCATGTGAGTTTGCTTGTTTGGCCCACGGTGCCATCCCAGGAACAGTAGCTAGTAAGGGCACAGCTGTGGGGTGGCCACGAGCAATCAGCAGGACAAACTGCTGAAGCTGGTACGGCTGCAAAGCGAAACATCTGTAGACCCACAGCCTGCATTTTTGTACTCCAGAGGTGGGCTGGCAAGACCCAAGACCCCAGGTGAGTGGCTGGTCAGGTTCTTGGGGGCCTGGGAAAGTCCCCAAAGGCATTGCTCTGCAGAGCCCAGGTTAGGTCCACACAACACAATGACCATCACTGTGGAAGGAAAGCACATATTGAAATATGGGGAAATGTGGATTCTGAGGTGTGTGCTGAAATGTGTTCAGTTAAAGCATCACCTTTAAAGGTGCAATACCTACAAAGTGAAGAAGTCTGTGGGTAGAAACAACCACAGATGTTTTCTGTGGTAGGTTTTTTAAGGTCTGTATACTATGCCACGTAGCATTTGCATGTTTTCTGTGGGTATTTCCTTTACTGCATAGTAATGCAGTCTCTGAAGTATATTGGCACTTATTATCCAATAGTTACTCAAAATTTTACAAACTTTAATGGTGAAGTTTAAATTAATATCACGCTTTCTGGAAATACAAAACTTTAGCCAGCACTTCAGCAAAGGTCTTGAACCGATATGCAGGGCAGCAAGGATGTAATACAACAATGAAGACTAATCACTTGGTGCCCCCCTCCCCATCTCCAAAGCATGATTGCATCGGACTTGTCACTGCAATCAAAATACCCTTGTTTCAGCAGATCTGCGTCTCAGATGGCACTGTCCCTTCGAGGACTCCTGTTCCCCATGTGATTCCAACCAACAGATGGCAGCAACCCTATTGCTAATGGCATCACAGCTGCGGTTTTTATTCCCACCGAGGCACATGGCTGCCCAGCTGCATGATGCTTCAGACCTCACCGGTGAGCCGACGGTCAGAAGGGCACCAGGAACGTCCCTGTACCAGAGCAAGTGGCCACGAAACACGAAGTGTCTCCATTTAAAGTAGTCCAGCTGCACTCTTCATTGTGTTCTTGGGGACAGGGTGGCTTAAATGAGTCTGCAAAAGAGGAAAAAAAAGGGAAGAGAAAGAAAACAAACCAACAAACAAACAGAAAGGGTGGCTGAGTCCTACAAGAGACAGCAAACTCCACCGCCCTGCTGGCTGCAAGGCAGCTGACTTTCAGCATTGCCAGGACCCTCATCATGATTTTTTTTTCTGTATGTGAACCCTGGGTGTTTTATGTATCACCGTTATTTACACACTGCATCCATTCTGTTTGCCAAACAGTGTTTGGCACCACGCACACGTAGGTGGTCCTCGTGGTGAAACACCACAGGCACTGCTCACTTCTCCTGGCTCTTTGCCATTGTCCTCTAAAGGCATGTGGCCCTTCACAGACAGCCACAGGCTTTTCCCTCCTCAAAACCACTTGAAACTCAATCTCCTCACATAAAAGTTTTCTTCCTCAGCCAGCACTTACATTTCACACCCGCTCTATATTTCAAATGTACAGTGAAGTTGACCGTGAGGATCAGTGGTATAAAATTCATTTTTCTGCTGACATCCAATAGACACCCCACAGATCTCATGTATATTTTACTGTATATGCAACACACAGCCCAAGGGCTGGATGGGACCTGCCAAAATTTTCCTTGGCCTACCACACTGCATTGGAGAAGGAAATTATGCAATTTCCCTGGCTGTGGCCAAGCATGGAGTGGATGGGGAGAGCCAAAGTTTTCGTGGCGCTTGGCCAGTAACCGTCATACACAGGTTTTTGGGTTCTGCATGGCTTGTGGTGCAAGGGAAGGATGGGGAAAACGTACCTGTGAGGTGCTCAGCAGCTCCTCTGGGACTAGTGGTGAGGAGAGGCGATGAGCGGTGGCCCCGTGGCTTGTCTGGCCCGTGGCTGGCCACAGCTTGGCATTGCTGGGTGAGAGCTGCTGGGTGAGGCTGCAGTCTGGGCTCTGTGCGAGGCCCCGGACTGTGGCAGAAGAAGACAGAAGACCTCACAGAGCAGGGGAGGGAAAAGAGGCCAAGTTAGGCTGGAGTCACCTCGCCGCTCATCAGTGTGCTCCAAATTTGAACCAAGGCCTGGAGCAAACAAGCGGCTGTTCCAGTAAGCAGAGGAAGCAAAAGCCTTGAGATGGTGCTCTGCATCTGTCACCCATACACTGTGTGTTTCCTTAATGTGAAAGGTGCTGCAGGAACAAATCCATCCAGAACCAGGCCGGGGCCTGCTGGGGGGGACACAGCTGGGCAGTGCCGAATCCAGCTCTTGCTGGAGTACTGAAAGACGCATCTTCTATGGTTGATCCATTTCCTTGCCAAATCTCAGCTGCCTCTCCTTTCTGCTGTAAGACACCTCAGAGAAAAGATTGAATAAATCTTTTTTGGGGGGAAAGGTGTATGGTCTCCATTCTTAAGCATTGCCTAACCCAATTTTATTCAAATTTTTCAACCCACTTCCTTTCTGGACAACTTCGATATTAAAGATGAAAGATCAGGGAAATTGCCAATGTCTGATGGATGGCAACACAGCAGGGCTCCAGCAATGCAGGAGGTTTCTGGAGTACACTGACGATAATCTCTGGACACAGGTGATTGAGGAGATGGTGAGGGCAGACTCGCTGCTGGACCTCAGAATCACAAACAAGGAAGCCAAGGGCAGGCATGTGAAGGTCAGAGGCAGCCTTGGCTGTGGTGACAACGGGATGATGGATCCTGAGTGGAGGGAGCAGGGCAAAGAGCAGGACCACAGCCCTGGACTTCAGGAGAGCAGGCTTCCATCCCTTTGGATTGCTGCTTGGAAGAATCCCATGGGATACGGCCCTGAAAAGAAGAGGGCTGCTTGATTTTCAATGTTAACCTCCTGCAAGCTCAAGAATAGTCCATCACCATGTGCAGGATGTCAAGCAAAGGCAGCAGGAGGCCTGCATGGATGAACAAAGACCTCCTGAAGAAGGTCAAACATAAAAAAAGAAATACACAAGAGGTGGAAGCAGGGGCAGGTCACCCACAAGAGATACAGAGACACTGTTGGAGTGTGTAGGGATGGGGTTGGGAAAGCCAAAGGCCACCTGGAGAAGCCTGAAGTGCTCAGTACCTTCTTTGTTCTGGTCTTTCCATTAAGACCGAAATCAGAAATCCCAGGTTCCTGAGATTCATGGGAAAGTGTGAAGCAAGGAAACTCTCACTGGAGGAGGGCCAGTTTAGTGAGCATTAAACACGCTGGACATGTGGAAGTCCGTGGGACCTGATGGGAACCACCCACTAGTACTAAGGGATTCAGACTCTTCTCTGTGGTGCCCAGTGGAAGGGCAATGGGCTCAAACTGAAAAACGGGAATTCCATTTAACATAAAAATACATTTTTTTTCCTTTTTTTTTTTTTTCTCAAAGAGTGATAGAATACTGAAGTGGGTTACCTAGAGAGCTTGTAGAGTCTTCATCCTTCAGAATACTCAGAATCCAACTGGACAAGGTCCTGGGCATGGGCATAGTCCAGCACTAGCTGACCCCACTTTAGCAAATGGATTGGAATAGATGATTTCTAGAAGTTCCCTCCAATTAATATTCCTTGAATAACCTTGTTTTCAACATAAGGTAAAAGCGTACTTTTCCTGAAGTGAGAGCTGAGGCCAAGAAATGACACAGAAAGATGAATCAGTGAGATCTTATGATTTTAGATTTTTCTTAGTGATTTGTCTGTTCCTTAAAGTAATTGTGTGATTAAGTCTTATCGGTGACTTTATTCCTCAGAAACGGAAAGCCTGCTGAATTTCAATCCACATAAAAATCAACACTGCCAATACCCCAGACACCAGACTAATAACCTGCCTCTTCCATCACCCTTTGGGCTAAATGAAACATATTAAGCATCTTAATTAAGTATAAGGCAGACATCTTGGAAAGCATATAGAAAATGACCTAAGCCACAATTAGCTCACCAGATCTGGCTTCTAAGGGGATTTTCTTACACTCTCGATTATGCTGGATACATTACTGTACCACTGCAAAGCACCTCAGAGACTGACGAGGATACACAAGCACACGTGAATGTACTGTCCTTGTCCCTCCAGTCTTACCGCTGATCTGTGTCCCAGTGGTATGCCCAGAACTATGCTGGTGTGTGCCCAAGCACAGTGCAGCCCTCTTGACTCTGCTGCACATAAATACATCGAATTTCTGTCCTCCATCTCATTTATGTGTTCTCCAGAGACCATTACTAGTGGTTGCCTTGGGAGAGGGTAAAGAGAAAGCTTACCCTACTAGCCTCGTCCAAGGGTCAGGTACGGCTGCAACCCCTGCACTTAGAGGAGGATAACACCTGGTGCCCCTGGAAGTAGGGAGGGAGGGACAGGCATGGCTGTAATGCTCACGGAGAGAAAGGAGGTGAGAGCAGGGGCTCGCAGACACAGTTCTCAAAGAGAAAAGGGTCCTAGAAGACATTTCATTTGCTTTTGCTCTTTTGAGAAAAAAAAAAAAAAAAAAAAAAAAAAAAAAGTAAAAATAAATCAAAATAAACATTCCAGCTTTTATGGGTTCACTGAAAAACAGCCCAGCTGTAATAACAACAAATCATACACAGTGCATAGCTCATTTTTCCTTCTGTAGGTTAACCAGAGAAGGTCACAGCAATCATGTTTAATAAAAGAAGTCTTGCTTTATTTTCTGGCACTGCCTCTGAGCAATTGGCCTGCAAGTGTTGCTTCTAAAATCATTCTTCAGTTATTTTGTCTCTTTTCTGCTCATCATTCACTGAGGCACTTGCAGCCAAGTAAATTATTTCTCTAAAAAAAAAAAAAAAGAAAAAAAAAGAGATTATATTAATTTAGCTCAGATTTCAACCAACACACATTATAAGTCTCTGCAGATTGCATATTAGCATGGGAATTTTGAATACACAGTAATTGAAATATATTATATTCAGATAAAGCCTCAGGAGGGCAGCTTCAAATGATGGTTTAATTCTCCTGCATTTTTAGAAGTCTGTGCATGTTATGAAAATGTCACTGGGAGACTCTCCCTACGCTGATGAACTGGTTCGCTGTTTCCTCCTAATGGCACCTTGTGTCTTTTCTTTGACATCTACCTCCAAGCTTGATTATCGACGGATACGTTGAGCAGTGCATGTTGTGAAGTCTGTCAATATTTCATGCCATGAAATGGTAACTCTGGTAATAGCTGAGCCACTTCACCTGCAGCGACATCCATCATCTGAGAGCAGCCCTGCTCACCACACACCTCACACAGCCACCAGTGCTCCTGTGTATCTGCTCATGGGATGGCCTCTCTGTTCTCTTCTCAGGATGGCAGCAGGCTCCACAGACGCCCTGCTTTGTCCTCCAGACACCCCAGCTTTGAGGTCCCTTCACCAGGATTGCCAGCAGCCGTGCAGTGAGCTAGCAAGTGCCACCAAGCCCACGGAGCCACGTCAGTGCCCACGGAGATGACTCACGCAGACACAGCTGTCACTGCCGCCTACCTAAGGAAGCGAGAGCCGTGGTGATGGAAAGCAAGCCTGCAGCTTGTCCTATGAGCAGAGCCCTTAGGGACTGGGAATTCATGCCCGTGATGTGCCACCACCATGGGCTCGCCATGAGACTGCTACCCATGGGCCCCAGCCGCAGCTGACGCCACCCTTGGGGCAGTCAGGTCATCGCTGGGCTGAGAAGCTGTCATGGGGACATCATCTGGATGGGGAAGGGAACCTTGCAGGCCTTCCCCAAGCCACTGCTTTCCTACTCACAGCTGCCCTGAGGGGGAACAGCTCCTGATGAGCTGAAGGACAGAAGCCTGGGGCCTTACACCTTCCCTCAGCCCAGACCCACCTACCGGCTCAGGTTCTGCAGGGCCCAGGCCTCCCCAGCATTTCTCCAGCCTAAAGCAACCAGCAGACTGGGGAACTTCTGCTTCTCCTCCCCCAGGCCCATTTACCTGTCTAGCAATTAAAAACAAAAGTAAACAGAATTGTTAGTCTGTCAGCTGGGCTCTGAGTTGTGCCAGGTGCTTCCTTGGAGCCTCTGGGGGCATGATCTGGAAAGCAGAAGACAATCCCTGATGTGTCTGTGCCTGCATTTCCCCACTCCGAGGCTGTCTGGGTGTCATGGACAAGCCCCTCACTTGGCAGGTTGCGGTGGGAACCAGGCAAGCGAGTCAACAGATGCCATTACGGTGCCTGTGGTCTCAGGTGAAGGAGCAGCAGCATTAACAAAACTGCCTTACGTACTTACCCCTCTGAAATCACAGCACCTTCTGCAAGATGCCAAGCAAAATGATAGAGCCAAAGTGCTTCAGGTTTCTGAGAAAGAATTTAGATATTGACACAAGCAATTACACAAAGCACAGGTTTCTGCTCCAAACCACAACAGGGCAGCTGAAATCGTCACCTCTTACAATTCTGGCTGAGAATATCTGTGCTGTAAAGATATACAAGCTATATACATTAACTCTGCTAAGTCTGTGTTCTAAGCAAAGGGGAAAGGTCACAATGATCAACTGGATGAACAATTATGGTTTAAAATAATAATGGGGAATAAGGACAGAGGCTACTTAGGGTGAAATGATGATATGATGAACAGAGAGGGTCATTTCTTGTTGGTTAAGTAGTATTGTAAAGAAGAAAGCATTGCCAAGCTTCAAGCTGAATTAGAAAGTGAACAGCAAAGTAAGAAAATCATGACAAAAGACTCTTTGAGCAAAGGGGGCTGCTTGCAATCAGTGCAGGGTGAAGATTAGAGATTACGTAGGTATGGCCCCTGAAACTAACACCCCTTTACAAACACATGCTGAGACGTTATCTGGAATACAGTGTACTATTCCCATAGATCATCTTCAGGGAACATCTGAAGTGGAACAAATACAGAGTATAAATGTCAGGGAGAGAAAAGAGCTATTCTAAATGGGAAATTGGCTGCAGATGAGTCTTGGCTGGAAATGAGAAGACAGTTTCTAGCTCTTAGAGAGAGAGGCTGTGTAATAGATTTTCAGGAAAAGTAGCAAGAACAAATAGGTTAAGTCATTTAAAAGCTGGCCACAGCAAAACATGAAGTCCTTTTTAGTTCCCAGACCCGACAATCTGTTTGGTCAGAGTGACACATTTGTAAGGAACTGGGAAAAAGATGAGTTTCTTATGGATCAGGTTGGGTGTATTCAGGTTGGCTAGAACTCAAGGTGCAATGCTCTCAGCTCCCCCCAGACACTCAGTATCTGGTCACTGCCTTTTTAGCTGGATTTATTAGGCATGGAAAGCATCACTCTCAAGTCTGATGGGTGATGCTGTGCTGTGTGAGTATTTCAGCAGAAAAATACGTGTTAGTGGGAACAGGAAAGGCAGTGCCAAGGTATAGGTGATATAGAACAGGACAATCTGTCTGAGAAGATCTAACAAACCATATGAAAATGGCATCCCTCCCCAAAGTTCTTCATGGACAGGGAGTAATTATTTGTGCTGCTTTGGGTTAGACAGTTGAGATTCATGCCTCTAAACCCAGAGAAGTTTACGAAAATTCTGTGGTCGTTCATTTATTAACAGAGTTATCTTCACATGGGATAATCACTGCTTTATCAGAGCACCCTGCAAAGACCTCAAAAAAGACAGTGAAGACTTGAGTATAACAGAGGACCCACTCCTACAAATCTTTTCAAAACATTCCTGAAGAAGACATTGCTGTAGAAAGTATATTTTTGCTGCCCGAAAATCCAGAGCACCAGCTGCAACAGCCCAGATGTTATCATCAATGCAAATAAACTTACACACTGTAAGAAGGTTCAGCTCCAATAAAAGAAACAGATGAGATTCTCTCTTTAACATTTTCACTCTGTGTCAGATAGAACTACTGTGTTGACAGATTTTGTATTCAAATATTTCAGTCCAGTGGGTAGAACACAAAAAAATATTGGACCCATGAAAGCGATGTAAGTGGAGTCGTTCACCATGAGGAGTACAACCTGATTAGCAACTATGATAAAAACCAACTCTTGAGACAACAAAAAACATAGCTGAGGTTTAACGAATTTCATAGCACAACTCTTCACTGCAGTGATTTTTGAGTTTATATATTTCCAACATCCACATATGCTAAGTACCGATTTTGCTATGTTTTCAACTCAAATTTCCTGAATTGTTCTCAGTAGAGTATTTGCAATACTGTGAAATTGAAACCATTTAGTTTCTCCAACTAGTTACTTTGTTCACTGACGGAGAAGATGCCTTGTGCCTTTACTTTGCATTACTTATTACCCATATAACTGAGGAATAAAGCAAAACAAGAACAGCCTGTCCCACTCAAAACATGCCTTGTGCTTTCTGTTCTCCATGAGGCTGCCTAGCTCCCTGGACCATGGACAAGCTGCTTGGGCTTTGTGGGCACCAGAACCAGGAATGCAGTTGTCTTCTCCTGAGCCTGGGACAGCAGCTCTTACTGCTGTCCTCGGTAAATGTGGCTCCACACGGATTAATACCACATGGCCCAGCAAGACAAATCTGATCCTGATTAAGAGTAAATACTCAATTTCCCTTCTGTTAGATTAGCTTAAGCACATCAGGATATTTATTCTGCCTTTATGCTTCATCCCATCTTCTTACTTGTTGTGGAAGGACAAGCAGTGACTTTTCTGGTGCACAATTATAATGGCTGACTACAAAACCCATTCAGTGTGAAGTGGGCACATTTGCAAGGGTGAGTGGGCACCATTTCTGTACCTTGTGCCATATGGCCATAGTAGTTGTGACTCATTACTAGGCCTTCTAAAACCAAATTACATATCTTAGAGCTGCTCTGCTCCTCTAAAGAATGCAGTATGGGACTCAAATGAAGTAATGCTGCTCTTTAGGAAGAGTACTTCATTGTATATAGCCACAGTATCATAATGAAGTCCTTCAGCCTTCAGCCTTCTGTATCACAAGTTCCTTAAAAATCAGCCAGCTTTGGAAATAAAATCCTTAGTTGCTTTACATTTGAAGGAAAAAAGCTCTTAAGGAAAAAAGTGGAAGCATATTTTTGCTTCATGAATAGTCTGGCAACATTAGTTGGTGCTCAGAAACGTCTTTCTAAAATGTTTGATGTGAATTCTTGGTGATATTGTTTTGCTTCTATCACATATGCTCCATCCATAAGATTTCAGTCATTTTCACAGAAAACAGGAGGGTCTCCATGGTGACAAACTCCTGTGGTCTGAAAAAAATGTGACATTTTCTCCGTCTCCTAACATTTTTGATTTTTTTTTTCAAAGCTGAGTTTACAATGATAAACATGTAAAAGCATGTTTTTTGATATTCAGTACAAACAAAATCTTCTTGAATGTGCAAAGAAATTATCTTACGTACATCTGAAAAAAGTTACAAACGTGTCCCCATGTAGTGAAAACTGTCTCGGGTGGGTTTCTTGACACAAACTGCTGCAGACTCACCCACACGAGGACTACCAGAGCTGGAGAACATGATTTCCTTAGCCCTCCCTTAATTAACACAGAAGTGTTTCTTTCATATACCCTACCAAGGTGGATTTTGCAGCATGTTATGTGTTTATATAGCTTTATTTGCCATAAAATCATCAGGTAAGGGCCAGTATGAAAGTATCCACTTTTGGTCTGCTGGTGGCCCCAAAAGACTGCTGAACACACCAACAACATGTTGTTGTCCTGCCAGCAGCTCCAGTAATGCAGTGTGTGAGCCATCCTTCTCTCTGCTGCTGCTTCCTCTTCCCCTCCAAGTCCTACATCAGCCATAACCACAGGGGTGTATTTATGCCCACCCCAAACCACTGCCCCCCATGCCCAGTGGCGTATGTGTACGCTCAGGAATAAATTCACACAACTGAATCACTTTGCTGGGTGAAAGCACCCTTCCCCTGGTGAATGATGGCAATGAGGCTGCTCTGAGCAAACAGGGTGTTGGAAAGCCCCACAGCCCACCAGCAGGAGACCAGTAACGCCCATATGAGAACCCGCCATGCAAAGATCTGTAGAGCTGTCAGAAGAAATGAACCGTTTCTCCCATGAGCCTCCCATTCATGCCTGGTGATGAAATCTGAGCCACACTCCCCAGATCACTGGAAATTGTAAAAAGACAGAATATCCATTCAAATTAGGGAGAAAAAAATGCCCTCTCATACTTCACACAGGCTCGGAACTGATCTGTCTCAAAACCACCATGAACTGCAACTGTGCTTTTTGTAGATTCAACTTCATTACGTACGCAAAGTAATTCTAGCAGCTGCCCTGCTTTCAGTATGTCATATAGTCTGTGTGAATAAAATGACTCAAGTTTTTAACTGGAGGATGATATGATGCAAAATATTTGGCAGAGAATCTCCAGTTGGATTTTGCTCCTCCAGTGTCTTTACTCACACCAATCCCATTAAAAAGGCACCAGGACTTTCAGAGCCCCTGCAAGACAGCAGCCAGCTGAGCTTGTATAATTTCTTCTTACTCCCAACATGTCTAACATCAAACCAACTTTTATTATTTTTTTAGTCTCTGTAATTAGGGTTGCACAACAAGTTCCCTAGGAAAATGGCCGCTAACCTTACACAGGCATTCTAACAAAATATTTCTGTTTATTCAGTAGGGTAGCTCCTGATTTATAATGGATTCTTGTGAAGAGAAAGTAAGAAGGAAAAAAAAAAAAAAAAA
>CM021731.1:184550918-184629990 GCA_011075105.1 Heteronetta atricapilla | reverse complement strand
CCAATGAATTACAGGATTTTTTTCTTTTTTAAACTTCAGTTTTTTGGGAAAAAAATCTGGAATGAATAAACACTTTGTGAGTGTGAAAATGAGTAACAGATAAAATCCATTTGTCAAGGACAATCTGTCAAATTAACCCACATCTCTTCTGGGTGATAGGCCTCGTGAGCAGGGGGAGAGAAATAGAAGTCGTGCATCTGGAAGTTAGTAAGCTTTCGGCTGTCTCGCACGATGTTTTCATTGGCAAAGGAGGGACACACGCGGTAAATGAAATTATGACTACAAGGTGCAAAACTAATTAGATCGTGTACCAGACGGTGAATGTCAAAGATTAACCCATCAAACGAGTGTCTGTATTGAGTAGAGTACTTCAGCCCCCCGCCCTGAGGTGTTGTTGGCCACCCCAGAGCAACGCAGGGAGGCCCACCAGACCCACCTGTGACAAAAGGCCACGAGCAGAGGCAGATCTGCAGCCTGAACCAGCTTTGGAGAGAGGAGTGATGGTCTAGAAGAAATCACCATAATTTCCTGGGTACCTGTGCTGAGGTACAGAGCTGAGGCCAGAAATACCCCTTTGGGAAAATAGAGAAAAATAGAGGGGAAAGCTGGTTTGATACCAGTTCTTCTGGAAAGTATCTCAGGGTTACAGTGGTTTCCTAGATTCAGGTGCATCAACAGTGTCATGGTTTGGTGGAAACAGACAAGTTTCATGCTGAGGTTTTAGACTTCAGGTTGCAGCTTTTGTAGCTTGAAAAACGCCTGCAAGACGTGGCACTAGCACCGCTGATCCTACACCTCTGGGACTGGGCTCTCAGGTAGCTCAGCTCCCCTGTTTCCAATGGTTCTTTCCTGGATGCTTCTCTTTTCAGCAATGAGCTTTGACTCTGGATGCACCATGTCCAACCTTTCCTTGAACACCACCAGGGATGGTGACTCAACCACTTCCCTGGGCAACCCGTTCAATGCCTGACCACTCTTTCTGAGAAGAAATGTCTCCTAATTGTTGAAGAGTAGTGCTCTTTGTCCAATTCTTTCTTTTAATTGTTGAAGAGTAGGGGCATGACGTTTCCATTTTTCCACTCACCAGGGACATCACCTGAATGCCAGGAGTTTTCAACTATGATGGATAGAGGCTTGGCAACTCATCAGCCAGTTCCCTCAAGACGCTGGGATTCATGTCATCAGGTCCCACAGACTTGTACCTGTTTAGATTCATCAGGTAGTCTCGAGCCTGCTCTTCACTTGCAGTGGGTGGGACTTTGATCCCCAAGTCTCCATCTACGGGTTCAGGGAAATTAAAGACTTGGGAAGCCCGTCTACCAGTGCAGACAGAGGCAAAGAAGTTGCTGAGTACCTCAGCCTTCTCCATGTCTGTCGTTACCAATTTCTCAGATATAGAAACTCACTCTTAATATAAGAAATTAGCCACCTATAATCACTTACACACTACTATTTTCACCCCTCAGTCTATTTTAACAAATGTTAAAGGTGCATGGTGGCCCTTGGGGACTCCTCCTGTCACTCCCGTGCAGCAGCCCAAAGAAAGCTCTTGTGCTCTTCCTAGAGGCTCTGTGCAGAAGAGATGCCACCTCTCGCACAAGGGCTGGGGGATGGGAAAGAAGCACTCACATAACCCCTGAGAATCGGCAACAGAGTTCTTTATTGCTGGGATGTCTTGCAGGTGAGCCTGCGGGATGTCCTTGGTGTTTGGTGGCTCCAAGCTAATGCTTGGAATGGTGCCTGAGCGACGAGTAGGGAGCTCACTGGGCACTCCTCCGATGCTGCTGGTGCACCCTGATGGCAGGTAGAAAAGACATGCTGGGGCAGTCCCAGGTCTGTTCTGGACGAGGTGGATCCACCTCCATTGCTTCCTCCACATCTTCTGGTGGATTCAGCTCCATGGTGTTTAGCACAAGGATAAGCCAGTCCTTGCCCAGGACTGCCCAGATGGGATGCCTTCCGTCCTGAATGTTTTCAGGCCAGGGTGCCAAACCAGGGGGTCGTTCAGGTCCCATGCCACTGTCTGGTTGATTTTCATGCATGGGTTTGATGCTGCCATCTGTTTTACGGCCATGCCTGGGTCCCACGCTGCGTTCTGGACCATGGGCACGCCTCTGCTCCCCACGGCTGACTGCCTGATGCTCCTGCTTTCCCCCCACGTTGCCTTTGCGCCACTGGTTAGGCCCAGGCCCCCTGTCGCTGTATGGCTGGTGGGGGGGGGCTCTTCCCCGCATCGTTGCGGTGCCAGTGGTACTGCCTGTAAGTGTCCGTGGGCTGGGCACCAGAGGTCCCCTGAGCACTGGTGTCAGTTGTGCTGCAGGCGCAATCCCTCAGCCCACGACACTTCTTGTTAGGTGCACTCCTGCTCGGTGCTTCCTCGGACTGCATTGCTGTCCTCACACCAAGGAGGCCTGTTGCTCACCTCACTGCTTCGGCTCTCCTTCCTGCTGCACCAGCCGGTTGTCAGAGTGCCCAGAAGCTCAGCGAGTGGTGGGCCAGCTGCAGGGGTCCTGTTTTATAGGGCCCGGGGCAAAGGCGGGGCAGTGGTGGCCACTGTGACCTCAGCAAGCCTCTGTGATGGAGTGGCCCACGTGTGGCCAAAGGCGGCTGTGTTGGGAGTGGTATGGAAGATGCCGTCATGTGGAAGAAAGAGAAGGGTTGGGGAGGGCTCCTTTTCTGGGGCTGGCTCCCCTGGGCCATTTGGATTCTCAGAGAGAAAGGCTGCCCCTCGGCCACAGGGACTGCTCTCCACCTCCCATCCTGTGCCCTGGGTATATTTTTAACACCATTTTTTAGGTAATTAAAATTAATTTACAGAAAAGAACAGAAGCAAGGTGCATCTTCAGCACTAATTCCAATTTGCACTTTGTGTACTGAGTGAAAAATGTCTTCCTCACATCTAATCTAAATTTCCCCACCATTTGTTCAAAGCAATCACTCCTTGTTCCACTGCTGCACTCCTTGATAGAGTCCCTCGCCAGCTTTCTTTTAGGCCATTTTTATGGGTTAGGTTAGGTGGCAAAGCTACAAGACCTTGCAAATTGCAGCCTGATCTACCTTGTTCCACATGCTCCACATGCCTTTTTCCAGCTCAGGCTCTAGCCTCTTATCAGTGTAACATAGAATCATAGAAACATTCAGGTTGGAAAAGACCTCCAAGATCATTTGGTCCAGCCATCACCCTACCACCAATGTCACCCACTAAACCATGTTCCTAAGCACCATGTCCAACCTTTCCTTGAACACCCCCAGGGACAGCATCTACCATGATTCCCAGTACCTTTTCCGCAAACATCACTTCAGCCATCTGGCTTCCAGCATCTACTAGTACATGAGATTTCCTCCAGGTACAGGTCTCAGCATTTGCTTTTGTTGAACTGCATGATATTCCTGTCAGCTCATTTCTCCAGCCTGCCATACTGAGATTATTTAATTTCCATAATGATTAAAAGATATTATTGCTGAAGAGTCACTGCAAAACACATGAATTGCTTAACATGCTTGAAGCTCTCTCTTAAGTACAAGAAAACGTCTTAAATGGGCTTCTAACATTTTACTGTTATTATGTAAGATACATGAACATGAAAGCCGGTATCATCAGTCTTAAAGACTTATGTTGAAGAATTAATTTAAGAAGTCTTTAAGACTTTGCTCAAACACTAACTGGGGTGTCCTGGTCATCTCAAACAGAACTGGATGCCTATTTTTAGCCAGTGGAGCCAGGCAGGCACCCTCACTTGATCGTTTGTATCACTCTCTGGACTCTGTTGATGGTACTAAGTTTAGCAAGTTGACAAAGACCCTGACAGTTGTCTTCAGTAAGCAGATGAATCCCACTTCAGCTATTTTTCATAGAAGTTTTGCCGGACTTTCATTCCTAAAAGTCAAATACCAAACCATTAAAGAGAATAATACTTTTGTCCTACCCTTCACAGGGAGCAAGCTGGAAAAAGCTGGTCTTGGGTACAGTGCTCCTTCTTTGGCTTCATTTTATGGCTCTACTACTGTTGACAGATGGGAAATATTAACTTCTGTTAAGCCTTTTCCCCCATTACCTCTAAGCACTATACAGACAGGGATGGATGTTCCTGCCTTTCTTCAGTCCCAGAAACAGAGACACCAGGACATGTTCCCAGGTACATGGAATATCTGTGCAAAACTGAGAACAAGACCTCAAAATTCTCAGCATATCCACTCATCAAGTCTTGCTGACCTGTGATACATTTTAACTGCAAGCTAAACTTTTTGCTGATCTAATTGAAATCTACATTAATATGCTGTGCAACAAAACCCAGAAGCAATAAATAAATAAAAGATGCAGGAAGAGGTGTTAACCTGATGCATAAGTATTCAAAGTATCACTGCTGTCTTGCACTTCTCCTTAGGGATTCTAGCTCTAGACACTTTGCTCACAACATGTTTGGGACCCCATAATGTGAAATGGAAAAGCCTTGGTGCCTTCTTTCCCTCTTTCATTACATGAGGTCTGATCACATCGTGTGACCCCCAAAAGGACCACAACGAGGAAAGAAGAGACCAGCCTTACTGTTATGGTTAAAGCATTCATGTTAGTTACAATCATGGTGGGGCAAAAGTACAAAAAATGGAGGCTTCCAGCCAAGCAAAATGTATCATAGAGTACTGAGAAATTGTAAGTCGTGTGATGTGTGATCCAGCATCACCCAGCTTTCTCACTTCCAAATGGCAGTGAGATCTGAAAATTGCCCACTTTCACATCATTTACTGAGGGTTAACAAAAAGATCTATTCTCTCTCACACTGTGCTCCCTAGAGAATTTATTTCTAATTCATGTGGTTTTGCTATTGTGGTCTTTCTCTGCTTTCAGAAATGTCCCTGGAAAAATGTCTGCTTTCCCCAGATGCCTGTTAATTGTGCACAGTTTACTATGAAATGATTGTTTTTTTCTTCTTAATGACTTTTCTTGCAAATCAAACAGAGATTGGCTCATCTATCTGAGCTCAAACTTAACAACAGTGCAGAAGGAAGCTAAATTATGCCCACAGTTATTGCAGGCAGTCATGGTCTTCCAGCTAATCTGAGAGTAATGTCCCTGGAATCCCATTATCTTGAGTAGCAGAGATTAGGCTGAATTAAGCAGCTATTTTCCACCAGTGATATAGAATTGAATCGAGCTCCGCCTCAAACATTTACTGAATTTGCGGAACTAATACATAGTGTTAAAAGCTTTCCAACACAGCCCAGTTCTAGGGTTTCAACAAAGAATTAATTTTCTTGACTACAGTTACAGAGTACATGTGCAGTCAAAAAGTGAGATACTGAGGGCAACAGAAGGAGGCAAATTTCATCCACATCAAACTTTGGCAGTACAGAACTATTCAGTTTAAAAGTGGTATATATAAACAAGCACCAAACAGACAAAAACTAACCATGAACATGTCCAGAAAATGAACTCTAACCATCAGGACAATGAGGCCCTGGAACAGTTTTTTTCTAGGAATATCAGGTGGTATTAAAGTCAGAGTAGCCCAAATGTAACCCTGGTTCTTTGTGAGGGCCACAAGAGCAGTGTGTTCCTGTCTGCCCAGCAATGGACAACCTCTGGAGGTGACTCCAGATACGAAGGATGCCTCCACAAGCATCTGCATACACAGGAGAGACTGCAGGCTTTCTGCCTCCCCACCGCCTGCCTGCACCTCTCAGCCTGGGCTCCTGGAACATCCTTAGAGCCGCTCTTTTCTAAATACTCTTCTTTTGTTATTAAAGTGATGGGGCTGGTAATTTGTACTGGGCTGGTAATTTGTACTCCTGGAGTGTGGATTCCAATTAAGTTGGAAAAGGAAAATTAAAGTAACTACAATTGATGTGAAAACAAAAAGAGTCTGATTAGCAGAACCTAAAAAGTATGGAATTAACTTTAACATTTCTGCATGTATACAAAAGGTGCTAAAGTATCTCTACAAATCTCTAATTGCTGCTATAACAGAGAAAAACTCACTCACAGGCGATCAAGAAAATTGTATTGGTTGTCAGCTTGGTATTCAGACATCTGCAGATTAATTTGACCAAAAGCTTTCAGTTTCCTCTCATCTCGTTGCTTTCTTTAAATGTAAATTAGTTTCAATGCCTCCTCACTGTAAGACCCTACAGTTTTTATGGTAAGATCTCTGGCTACACCCAAGGGACCCGTCAGTCTGCTCAGGGCTTTCCAAAGTTAGGTGCAACAGATGTTGTACCAAGACGTGTTCAATAGCTCAATTAATCTATCACTCATGTTAAACTGAGGTACCTGAGCATGAATGGCTGGATGTCCCAAGAAGAACACTTCATATCAGAGAAGTATAACCATATATATATATATATATTTTTTTTTTTCTGGAGTTAAAATTGTCCATTTGTTTATATTACACATGGAAAAACTTAAATGCATTCTGAGTTTAAAATACCACCCCTGCTACTGCTACCACAGATAAAAATTGCACTCACTGAGATGTCAGGATGTCATGTGGAAGGAAAGAAAAAATCCAAAAGACCCCCAAATAGTAGAAGTTTGTAAGCTGTGAGACCCCTGTCTCTTTAAGGTGCTCTGTGAAAGCTCAGAAAGCTCCTTCCCAAATTAATTTTGCATACTTCTAAAGGCCACTGATGGATGTGAACACTGATGTTTACTTTGGCATTGGCAAGTAAAGGATCATGCATGTAGTCTTACTGGAGCTGGCTGTGGGCTGTGTGGTCTAACCGAGCTATTAAAATACCTAGATAGTGCATTCAGTGCAATGTGTACAATTACCTCATCTTCTTACCAGCTCGTAATCTTGAGACTTTCCTACAACAGAATCTCTGTTCTGGCTTTTGAACACAACCAAATAGCAACAATTCTTCAAAAGGCGCATTAGGTTGCCTAGAATAGCTTCAGTGCTGTGGCATTGCTTTCACACTGAGAAATCAATGAAGTCTTTCCAAACACCCATAAATCATCTTGAAATATTTCTTAATAATTTTGATTCATGCCCATTCTGCTGAAGTCAACAGCATTAAACAGGGCTGGCTCTACGGCAGAGCTCAGCAAAGAAGAATAGAGCTGGGGGGGAGATATGGGAAGAAAATAAGAGACCTGAGCATTGCTCACAGGCATGCAATGACACTGGGACACTCCAGAAGAAAACCTTCAGCACAAAGCAAATTTACATTTTAAAAAATAAAATAAAATCCTGAAGTTTTACCAGTAGAGGGAAACAGAGCACCTTGGCTGCAACGTGCTCAGAGAGGCAGGATTGTGGCATCTTCAGTTTCCCTTTTCTTTAATAATGATCCTGAGTTTCCCTGCTCCTGCCCCTTTTTTCTGGTGGTCTCACAGGCTGACCCCTTGCTTCCTGCAGCCCTACGCCAAGTGCAGGTGGCCCCTTGTCCAGGAGGTGGTGAGGTCCTGGCAATGGGTCACCCCACCTACTCCATCTCAGAGCACCTTCAGCTTTTTGCTGTCCCAGCTTCTCTCTTCCCAGAAACTGGGTAGTATTTGCCCTTGGTATACAAATGAAAACTTCAAAGTCTGTTTCATAAAGATAGGTTGAGAAATCTTCATTAAAGCTTCTACATACAAGTCAGTCAGTCTTCAAAACTGTTACATACCTCTGACATAATGGAATTTGTGGCTTAGCACTTCTGAACATCGGGCCCCTGAAGATGTCCTTCAGCACTTGCATTTGGCACTAAGATCCTGGCTGGAGGGGTAGAGTTGTTTTGCAGGTTTTGATTTGTTTTCCTGAGTCCATTAAGAAATATCTAATTGCTTTTATAGGCAAATTATGTGTTGGGTTTTTTTTGTTTGTTTGTTTGTTTTGTTTTTCCAGTTTTCAGACTGCCTATCTCAGAGTTATGACTGTGGTATACACATCTAGAAAAAATGTGTCTGTATTTTGTATGGTGCAAATAAAATAACAATTCCTTGAAAGCAATAAGATCATAAAATTTCAAAGAATATATGTATATGTGTATATATAAATCCTTGCTTTCTCAGGGATGGGTCTTACATTTGGAAGCTGGAGAGCGAATTACATGATCAGAGAGATTTTCTACTCATGCAAATGTGTGTGAGACCCCTGCACACAATCCCAGCTTTCCATTGTCAATCCCACATTCTGCAGTGCCACCTTCACACCCCAAAAAATAGACTCCCATTCACGGTGGTAAAGAAGGAAAGCCAGCAAACTGTTTTGAATCTGCCTTTATTTGTCAAGCAGATACACAGAATGATACTGAATGATACTGAAGAGCTTTCTTGGATCCCACAACTGAGAGGATGCCTGGAATCAACCCAAAAATGTGACCCGTGGTCTGCATAAACAAACGCAGAAGTTCACATTTTAAGTCCAGTTAACCACTGGCTTACAGCATATAGTAACCCCAAAGTGTGAGTTAGTGGAGTTTTCACAGATTCATTTTTTTTTTCTATTGTGTAGCCCCATGTCTATTAACATGGTCTTCTTCTTGAAGGAGCTAATACTCTATTATCATTCAAAAGCCATTAAAAATGTATCTCATTAACAGGGTTATGATTGCTCAGATGAGATCAATAGGCAAAATCGATTTTTCCAAGAATTGAGGTCACTTGAGGGGTTTAGCCTTACCATTGAAAAGTTTTCTTGTATTGAAAAACTGGTCTTACAGAGGAATGATGGTAAGTTAATGAAAATGAGCAAGCCTGAAAGTGTTGCACAGGATAAGCGTATTTTTTTCAATTGCATTCTTATATGCTCATCAGGAGAAGACATAGGTGTAGCACCACATCTTTATTTCATAGGTACCAATCTTGATTTTTCTTCTTTCATATAAACTACATAATTCACATAATCATTGCTTATCATGAAGATTTCATACTTGGCTAGAAAAATGCAGAGCAAATGACACAGGACATTGAATTATCAGCATCATTTGTTTTGAAGTCAGAACATACAAAAGATCATTTTAAAATCTGCATTTCTGTAAGTTTTCTCTGGTTTTGTTCTGTTGTTTTTTAATACCAGCCTTTGCAGGAGGGATAGAGAGAAATTGTCACAAGCTTTTTTCGGAGTGGACTATGCAAGTAAAATGCAACAGGTAGGATTATACTAAATTGACTCAACCATCAAACATTTTATTCTCATCGTTATCTTTTATGGTGACAGGATTGCTTCTTTGATTCATTTTTTTTTTAAGGAGAAAAGAGTAAAGTTTTCCTTTCCTTTCCTTTCCTTTCCTTTCCTTTCCTTTCCTTTCCTTTCCTTTCCTTTCCTTTCCTTTCCTTTCCTTTCCTTTCCTTTCCTTTCCTTTCCTTTCCTCCCCAAAATTGTAATATTGTATCAAAAATATTTCATTCTAAATCATTTAATCAAAAGATCTATTTTCTTCTTACACTAGTTGGATCACGCTTTCAGATTTTTCCTCATAACTACATATACAAGAAACTTGAGTCCTAATAGAAGGCATTTTTTTTTTTTTCTGTTTATCTCTAGGGAATGAATACCGAGTACAGTAAGTCCTGAGATTTGGGAACGCAAATTAACAATGCTATCTAGATTTTCAGAAGCAGGTGGGTAAAACTGGACCTCATCAGATGCCTTTTATTTAGCCATGTAGCTCTTGTAATGATAATTTACAAAGAATTGTATCCTTAAGTGATTTCCTAAGTATCTCCATTTCTGTGTGAGTTTAAATGAGGGGAGACTTACATAAGAGAAACTTAATTATATGTTGTTTTCTCTTTCACAAAGTGTTCTCTCCATGTTAAAAAACAACAATGACAACAAAAGCGCTACTTAAAACCAGAAAAAAAAAAAAAAAAGTTCAGTTCCAAAATAATAGCTGACAGCAGTAGATAATGGTGCTGTGTTTAATAGGGGTGTACTACTCACCAGCCATGGTGAGTATGAAGACTATGGAGAAACCGTCCTAAGCAGCCCATTGGCATGCTCTACAAACATCAAAATGAGAAATTTCTCCTTAGAAACTATGTATTTTCTCTTCCACATATTTTCTACTTGTATTTAAACTCTTCCAAGTGAAAATGAAGAGCTCAGTTGGTGTGAGCTGCCCCAGTAGGACATGCCATGTTGATCATTTAGCTACGGTAACGCTACTTTCATTTACCTGTAGTTGTCATAAATGCTAACTACTGGACCTGAAGCTATTTCACACATTTTTTTCCCGATATTTTCCACATGTTCTTAAGATTTAAGCAAACAGTAATTCAATCCCTTTGAAATCCAGATAAAGTGCAAAAATACACTTCATATTTCACTTACCTGATTTATATCCCAAGTGGCTATTCGCTGGATGATGTGCTTTCCTATGGAAATAGGCTTCAGCAAAAATGTACCTTGCAATGGCCTAGTGAAAACCATCTAGGATCTTTGCAAATGTTTTCACACATTCTTTGAGTGCTTCTAGCTTGTAAATTATTCAGGTGGAAATATTATAATGCATATGATCACACTGAAGAGTTGGAAAATGAAGAGTGCTGCACCGGGACTGAAGGAAAGCGTGCATAAGAGGCTTTGTAACTAGCCTTCTGTTTCTCTCAGAACACCAAATCTGCAAGGATTTTTTTGATGATTACAGGAAAAGAAATTGCTTTTGGGTGCTTTGCTTGAAACAGAGCATTCTCATCACACTGCCATGCCACTGAAGCGCTGTAGCAACAGACAAATACAGCTCCTAGTGGATGCTTCTGGGGTTTTATGCTATTCGGTTCACTTCCTGACACTAAGAAGTTTAATGTTAGACCAGCTTTCTGCTGTTTTACTTTGATATCAAAGCAACTCCGCAAAAGTACACATACAGATATTTAAATCTACTAACTGGAGTGATACTTCAGTGCCAAGGTCAGAATGATGTTTTTTTTTTTTTTTTAACCTGACACTAAATAATGATCAGTTTTTTTTGCACCTCCTGCTCTTGAGCTTAATTAGTCCGCTCTGAAGCAGGGATTAATGCCTCTCTTTTGGATACTTACAAAAACATTTTCTATTATTTCTTAAGAACTAGGCTTAATGCCATGAATTAAACACCACAGTGAGTTTTTTGCAATATTATACATAAATAAAAGTGGATAAACAAGGCAACAGATCTGTCTTAGAAGGTGCCAATTTTTAGCATATAAAAAACGTTGAAATATGGACTTTCATATCATGACAGAACTAGATTTATTGGCAGCTGTCCAGAAAGTTTCCTCATTCTTTATAGAGAAGATTTCAAGGGCAAAACGGATCCTTTACCTCCCATCCTGGCAGATAAGAGGTAGCTTTCAGTGGTATTTTTTTTTATATGTGCTATACCTATATATAATGTAGATGTTTTGTTTCAGACTGTGGCAGAGAAGTCCAGGCAGATGAGCTCTGATAGAGGAGGACATACCCAACTCTCACCTCACTTCTGTTGGACTCTTCTGCCATACACCAGCATTAGAAGACAGGAACATGCTCCATGCTCTACCCACCCAGGAGAAGTAAAAAAAACAAAACCCTAAACCACTGATAAGTGAGGCATGAACACATGTCCATCACATGATGATTCTCCGCTGCATGGTGTTGATATCCAAGTAAATAGCACAACAGGTTTGTGGTTAACATCTTAATTCACTGCAACTATTTGCTCAATGAATGTGGAATAAGTTTCTCATCTTGTTGACCTTCTTCGTGTCCCCTGAAAACTCACTCCACTTGGTACAACAGGAATTCAGTGTTTTTGCAAATTGAGGTAGAGCAGAGCAAGGGCTATCAGTTGAAATCCCAGGTCCACAGATTTGGCATTAGAGCTCATTTTGAATGTTTATAGTTTAGTAGCAAAATGACCTAGCAGGTGTAATGTTTTTAGTAAGATACGTCTCACATTAAAACAGGAAAATGTTAGTTAACCATTAGTAAATGACTGATGACAATACGTCTTAGAACAGCTGTTAAGTAAAAGGTAATGAATCTGTTCTGAAGATTTTTGTAGTTAGTTTCTTTACAAAGAAGATTGTTTAACCATAGGCAGGAAATGGGCTTGCAAGCTCAGGCTAGAGGTTTATTGAGGCACAAAAACTCTGAATTCAGAGTCATTCTGTTAAAAGTTGCAGGATTCAAGGAAATTAATACATATTCATCTAAATAAATAAATAAACCGACACAAAAATACAGGTAACCCTCCAGAGCATTTGCACTCCTGCTGCATATATACTGGATGCATGGAGAAGTAACTAAGGTGTATCCTAACAGCACCAGATGTCTCTCTTAGAGATTTACCAGTTAATTTAATGCAGCATTTGCATGCCATGCCAGGGGCAGAGAGGTGGCCACGGTGCAGGGCCATGCAGTCCCCCCCCTTCCTGCATGATGCTGAGAGATGAGGGGAGATACTCAGATTAGAAGTGTTTGACCCTGGCAGGTAAGAGAGATGGTTCTTCCCTCCCATTCCCCCCCCGGGGCCCCGGCCCCCCCCCCTTAACCTCATTTATTTCAGGCTCTCCCATCTCTCTTATTTGGTTCTCAAATGGGTGCAGATTCAGCCCTGGAGTTCCTCTTTTGTTGGCAGGGATCATCATTGCTCAGCAGCTGTTTATGGCTGTCAAGGAATCAAAGCCACCGCTCTTGCTCTCCAGAAGCTGAAATTTCCCTCTCCCATGAAGATGCTCTGTAGAGGAGCCTTGCACACTCACTGCTCTGCATGTGCATTTTTGCAGAAAAATGCAGGTTCTGCAGCAAATGATGTTTTTGGAACGGTTTTGTTAGACCAGCTGCTGTTTCGGAGCTCCTGTTCTCACAGATAGCTTCTCCCTAGAGCATCGGTTGCCACAAGAATGCTTGCTCTAGTTTCTAAGAAAAACTGCTGAAAAGCTGCACATTGCTCATGGGTGAGGGAGGAGGCTGCAAGGGAAGGAATAAACACTTGGCACGGATAAGTGGTGGCAGGCAGGGTACAGAGCTGACACTGGTCCCTGTGACCCATTTGTCTCCTGTGGTATCAGTTCCCTGTAGAAGACTTACCCAATTTTACAAATTCAGAAAAAAATGACTAAATGTTAAGATAGTTTATGATAGTAACATTGAAGTGAGGGAACAGTGCTTTATGGGTCATAATTACAGACTCCGGTCACCCTCAGTAATCAGAATCATTTAGAAAACTGCGTCCTCATCCCTAGGAGGACATCAGACACACACCTTGCTGGCACACCCCCTGAAGGGAGCAGCCATAAACGTGACCCGTAAAGGCTTCCTCGAAGTGCATCTGGGTGCCTGAGAACTAGAGACTTCCTGGAGATACCACTGATAAGGGAAAAAAAAACAAGGAACTTATTGTTGGAGGGTGTGAAAATAGTTTGGAAGAAGGAAAACGTCCTCTGAAAGTAGGAATCATCAACTGCTATTAGATGTTCTACCTGAGTGAAAAGGGAATAGTCTGGGAAAAGTACAGTTTTGTGTGAGAGAATAGGAAACACAATCTGTTGGTTATCTCAGGAGAAAAATAGAAATTAGCAGCGTCCACTGGCTGCTACAAGAGATGGTGTCCTATGCTGTCTAATGTCTCCGTGACATAAAAATGATTCATTTTCTATCCAAAACGAAGCCTCTCCCCGAGAACTTCCTCTGCTACACAAATTTTTCATTTTTACTACAATTTACCTTTCACAAATCGAACCTTCACCCAGCTGACCCTGAACTCCGTGATGTTCATCATCTTCAAAGGGAGACTTTGTTATTTCATTGGTCCCCTTCCTGAGCCCGCTTCTGGGGTCAGTCCTCATTGATGTTTTCCTGAGGTCAGTTTGACCTCACTTCTGGGATCATTTTGATAGCACTTGGCACCTGTAGCACTTTGTTAAAAAATAAAAAAATAAATTAAAAAAAAATATGCATACATATACATATAAGTAATCCATCATAAATATTTTTGCTACTTTACTAGTGATCAAGTTTGCAGCAACCTGTGATTTTTATATATATGTATATATACTTGGTTCTATTTACAGATAACTGCTACTATTGATAATACAGATATATAGTTTCATTCCTAGTAATAATTCAGAACAGTTTGATATCTACTTGCTTTGTCAATCATAGATATACTTGATAGTTGGAATTTGTGCTAACCTGTGATGGAGAAATTTAGGAAACAGAGCTTCTGTGCCCTTGCATATTACAGCGTTCTGCAAACCCTGTTGTACACCTGTAGGCCGGGTAATCCTTTAGGTCATGACATCCCAAGGTGTCCACACCTGGAGCTGAATCTGGTCCCTTTCTGCCCATTTCTGAGGCTCAACAGATTTACCATGCCACAGAGGCTGGACTGTGTGGCCAACATGTCCTTAGCTGCTGTCAGCAGACATTTCCCCTCCACTTTTCTGCTTTTAACTTCCCTGTCCACAGCAATAAAGAAGCAGAGAAGTGCACTCATCCCTCCTCTCCTGCCTTGTTTTATCCTGTAAGCTTTTTGTGGCACTTAAGACAGTGTAGTAAAGCATCCAATTAAAGACAAAATACAAGCACCTGGTACCGCTCTACCTTGGCTACAGCAGTCTCTGGTAACTGGCTTCTCCCTGGATGTGACACAAATTCCAGTTTGAAGGGAAAAGAGCTTAGGACTCAAGAATTTTTGGCCTGCTTGTAGCTTTGTGCAAGTATTTCACGCTACCAGCTCAACGTGGCAGTCATGTACAGCCTCCCCCCATCTCCTCCCCCGCTGCTGCTGTGTTAGGAGAAATAATTCTTACTCCGTGGCTGCAAAAGATAACACACACACACAAAAAAAATCAGGAATGCATGAACCAGGCACCTCCTCACCATTCCAAGCCTCATATGCTGACAAGCCACGACATAGTGCTGCAGGATGGTCTCATGGGTGACCTGCAATACCACCTGCCGTATGGATCACTGCTCCATCGCTCCATTTCATAAGATGCTCACAGGCAGGATTTACAGGAGGCAGGGATCGTTAGTGCCCTGCCAGTCATAATCTCTGCTCAAGTGTGTATCAGTGATGGCTTTTTTTTTTTCTTTCTTTCTTTTTTTTTTCTTTTTTCTTTTTTCTGCATGCTGAAGCCTGGAAGAAACAAGTTGTTTTCTGATTATAGGGATCTGAGCTACATACATATTATTCTCCGTTACACAATGTGTTTGATTACTAACATCCTGGAAATCGCAGACTTTTCTTCTGGCAAAACCAATTATTTTCTCTAATCTCACAGCATGAGCATCATTGTCTTCTGAAAATGACTTTTCCAGGATTGAATTTTATACCACAGTTTTTCCTTCCCTTAAATCTGCTTTTATCTGTGTTTTTCATAGATTCAGCTAAGGCACATGCTGGAAAGCCCCAGCCAGGGCATCAGTCTGTTGCTCGCAGTATTAAGTATGTTCCTGTGAATGGGAACTGCTGCGACAAGCAGGAGCCCTGACTCTGAACCAGGTTCCCACTGAGACAGTGACTCCACAAACCCAGAAAGTGATGAGCTACACCACGGGAGTTTACAGCTGAAGAATAGGCACCAGGTATATATGAAACACATGAATACAAGCAAGTATAGGTAATGTGGTAAAGGAGAAAATATAAATAAGGCAATTCTAGTGAACACCACAGGGAGTGTTCTCGGCACATCAGCAGCCTAATATTTTAGTAGTCTACCTTTTTTTTTTTTTTTTTTTTTTTTTTTTTTTTTCAACTGGTTGGGTTGTAGGGGGAAGGTAATACTGGTTTGTAAGGGTAGTACTGGTTTGCAACAAGACGTGAGCTCTTTGGACATAATGACCTTTTTTGTGCCTGTGCTGTGTAGTCACAAATGCTAAACATTCAAAAGAAGAGCAAGAAAGTCTCTCTGGGGGCATTATCAGGGAATTTTACCCTTGTGGGAATGATGGCAAAGAGGAGATAGTGAGATGAAGAGAGCTGGTATCTGAGTAAAGCCTGCAGGATCATATACAGCCATGACTTTTGGCATGGGACTTTTAGGTAGGACATAAAAGGCTTACCAGTAGAGCAGTGCAACATTTACTGGAGCAGTTATGCAGAGAGGGGAATCCCCATCTTTGGAGATTTTCAAGACTTGGCTAGACAACACCAAGGCAGGCATGGCCTAGCTTTGGTAACAGTCCTGCTTTGAGCAGGAGTTGGACTAGAGACCTCCAGAGGTCCCTACCAGCCAACATATCCATGGCTGCAGCCATGCTCTGCTTGCACCCAGAGTTTCAAGTAACTTTGCTGAGGAAGCATGAATACTGCAGTAGCACCGGCTGGCGACGTAGGATACGATCTGCCTCACTGCCCCCTTCCAAAAGCAGTGGTGTTTTCTCTCTCTTCTCTCATATCTCTAGTGCTGAATAAATGAAGGGTAGGGACTAATCCCTGTCTCCAAGGCCAAAGGGCACAGGCAGTATCCTATCGCCGCTACTTTGAACTTGTTTCTTCTGAAGCAGGTTGGCTGCTTATCTGCTACATAGCACTGAGCCACAAACCTCATCAGGACTCCGTGCAATGCCTCTAGGCCACAAGACATGGTTATTGTTTATGGGAGATTTTTCCAGTTGAAAGTGTATGAAATAACATGAAGGCAGTGTTGCAGCACACGGCGTGTTCTGCATGTCCTGCAGTGTGCAAGAGGGCACATGGGGTTATGTGGGGTGCAAAGCCTGCTAAGAGGGTGCTGAAGGATTGTAAAGGATAGCAAGATGACCGTGTTCCCTTTTGGAAATGGTCCTCATTTGAACTGTCCCCAGGCATCATCTGGGAAAGAGCTGGCTGTAGTGGTCAAGATCAGAGCCAGGAGACAGCAGTGGAGCAGAGGAGCCATCAGAGAGCTTTTCTGCTGGAGGTCCCTCTGCCCTTCCAGAGAGATGCAGTCTTTTAAACTTGCCCTAAGTGTCCTTCTTTACCCATCTGCAGTATGATGTTGGGTTCCTACCACTACTACTGGCACTGCCAGTGATGCCTCCCCGGGCTGGTGAGGGAGGCAGACTGGGAACCAGCCCAGGAGGCAGGCAACCTGCTCTGGGCATGGGAGGAGGGAGGACAGGTCTCCTGTCCCAAAAGTCTGGCGAAGGATGTGAGGGAAGGGTGGTGGAGGAGTAACTGCCTCAGGTTCATGGAAAACATATCAGCGTGCAAGTGTTCAGCATCCCGGTACAAAAAAGACAGGGATCTCCTGAAGAGTCCAGCGGAGGCAACAAAGATGATACAGGGCCTGGAGCATCTTCCCTATGAGGAAAGGCTGAGAGACCTGGGCCTGTTTAGGCTTGGGAAGAGAAGACTGAGAGGGGATCTCATCAATGTTTATAGAGACCTTGTGTGAGAGACAGAGGGATTTGGCCAACCTCTTTTCAGTGGTTTGTAAGGGCAGGACAAGGGGCAATGGCCACAAGATGGAGCACAGGAAGTTCTGCACCGACATGCAAAAGAACTTCTTCATGGTGAGGGTGACAGAGCACTGGAACAGGCTGCCCAGGGAGGTCGTGGAGTCTCATTCTCTGGAGATATTCAAAGCCCGTCTGGATGCCTACCTGGGCAGCCTGCTCTGAGGAACCTGCTTTGGCAGGGGGATTGGACCCAATCATCTCTAGAGGTCCCTTCCAACCCCTGCAGTTCTGTGATTCTGTGATGAGTTTGGCCTGTGAAGTTTCTGTCAGTAGCCGTTTGGGAGAACTTAATTACACAGCAGTGTGGAAAAAAACAAACTGATTATGACTTGCTGGATTACAGACATAGCTCTGCAGGTGGAAGGTAGAGTATGAGCTGGCACAAAACATATCTGAGTGGCTTTCCAAGTCAAACTTCAAACAGTCCTAGCTCCTGGCTCTACAACAGGCAGATCTGATCTGGCAGAGAGCTCACACCTTCCGTCTTCATCCCGTGAGCTGCCCAAACCAAAGTCTGCTGCCCAGGCAAGTCATTTCCAGACTCCTGCCTGTGCCAGCCAGGCCACGAGCCAACAGTGAACACATCACGTGTGGAGCTGAGAGAAAGCTCTCTTTCTCCTGACTGAACTAAGCCTCCAAGGGATGGAGGAGAAAATACAAGAATGTGTGGGTGGCAGGTAACACCTTCAGAAGGAGAATTGGGATGCTGGAGAGTACAGGATTGCCTGAAGCGAAGAAAAGCTAATAGGATGAGCAAGCTCTGGCAGCAGATAGACAGGTGTAGGATAAACACAGGATTGAGTTAACCAGAGGAAATTTATGTCTGTGAATGTAGGCTGATTTGTCTCCTGAGCTGGGCTGGTTGTCCGTGAGGACACAGCAACATGAACACAGGGGAATGGCAGTGGTTAAGGCTGCATGCAGGACCTGGGCACACATGGTGTGAATAACAGATTTCCACACGTCTGGACACTCTCAATAAAGAAACGCTTTCTCTCTCATCAGCCTGTTGTTATTTGTTCGCTTTCAGGAAAGGAGGACAGGGAGAGAAAAGGAGACTGGCGGCTGATATTGGTATTCAGGAGCTGAATGAGGATTTTAATGTATGCCTGCTAGTCAGGAGGCAAAATCCTCAATATAAATGCTAAGCATTGCATGCTCTTATGATGATGACTGCATGAATATGCATTGTCTCTGCTGGCATGTGGAGTCTGTCTGATCGTCCTTGTACTTTGTTACAGTCTGGACGTGCGAAAGAGCTGTCAGGGAGCCAGCCTGTGACTCCACCAGCAAGACAAGCAGCCAGTGCTGGGATGGCTACAAAATGGGCTTAACACAGAGCTAAAGGCAAGTCTGGCTGAGAGCTCCCAGTGCAGGGGAGACACCCCTCCTGTCCCAGGCCCTGGTAAAAAGAAACCTTTTGTCCCTTCCCACATGGTGATGGGGACAAAAAGGGCTGGGAAGAGCAGCTGGGGGAGCCTGCAGGAGGTCTCGCCAGCAGAAACCATGGTTGGAGCTGGGGGAGCTGGGATCTCTGGTCACTCAGAGATGTCCATACAACTCTTTGGACTGCCTCTTGAGGAGGAAGGGTTCAAAGCAGACTTGCATCTACACCTCCTCAATTGCCTTCCCAAAGTTTTTCTGTGCTTAATATAAACGTGTGGCTGGTCCATTTGCTGCTCTCACACCACCAGCTTTCTTTTAGGATGTGCCCAGAGTCCAGTTCACCCAGTCAGACCCTGGCTCTAGTGCCAATAGTACCACCCAGAGTAAGTACACTGATAAAAACGTGAAGTGCTGCTTGTTCCATCACTTACCGTCACAGTACCTTCTTGGTTAGTGCTGCTCAAGGAACATTATCCATGCAGTAAATTATTGACAAATGCAGCTCTCTGGAAATTCAAAACTGTTGTCTGTCATTCTGCTGAATAAATAATGGTATTTGGAGCACTTACAGCAAACATCTTGTCTCCCTGATCCAAACAAAAAGAGGGGAAAAACAGACACATGTACTTTCCCTGGATGACTTCAAAGGCAGAGAAAAATATTTTGCTTCTCAAGATCCACACTTGATTTTACTAGGAATTGCATACAAAATAAGGGATGTAGAGAGCTCCCAGCAGCTATCAGGAGAAGACCCTTAGCTTGCAATGAGAAGGCACTGCTCCCTTCATAGTGTTGAGTCCTCATTTATCTTCAGTAGGTGCAGGAAAGACTTTATTTAGGGGACTTGAATAGATGGGACCTTCTTTGCATAGATGCAGTAAATTTGGTTAAGAAAATAATATGACAGGAAAAGGCAAAAAGTGTCTGCTAATTAATTCAGATCTGCCCCTTCTAGAAGCCTGCACTCCAGGCATCTAAATAATTCATTGCACAGCATTACTGTGTGTGACTAATAGCACTGTGGGTGACGCCTTTTTTTTTTTTTAACACCTGTTTTCTTTTGTTACTTTGCAAAACTGAGCAACAAAAGAAGATCTCTAGAGACTGAATTCTGCATTTCAGATATAATTTTCAGGGAAAATTTTCTCTCTCATTGTGGCACTGATCAGAAAGATGCATGCTTGTATCACACGCAAAAATGGCCAGAACCACATGTTGATTGGAGAAAAACATTGGAGCAGGGATAACATTTTGTATATGTTGTGTGTTTTATTTCTATTTAATACTTCTAATCAGCACATTCTTCCCAGTGATCATCACATCTGATCAGCTTTGGGATAGGAATTTATGAATTGGAATTTATGAAGTATATGACATCAGTCATTCGCTGTCTCTGAAATGTGCGTGTTTTATTGATGTCTTGACCTGGCAGTATCATCAGAGCATGTTCCGTACACAGGCAGCTCATTTCCAAGTGGTTGCCCAGACAAATGTTCCCCTGCCCAGTGCCTTATAACCAACCAGGAAGGTTGTTCTGGGGCTCCCCAGACACAAGCATCGGAACAAATGTCCAGAGAGAGCAAACCTCATAAATCCCAGTGACTGGGTGCACTGGGCAGGACTGGGCCAAGCACTGCAAGTGGTGTCTGCACTGCTCCAGCCTCCCTGGGCCTGAGGGGTTCGCTTGTCTGGTCCAGGTGGAGGTAGAAGGAGGGAAGCCTTCTCGTAGTGGTTGTCCAGCCTATGGATGCTGGTGGTGTGTGCTCTTTGCTGCTGATGATTTACTCTTCATCAGTGTGATTCCTGTTGTCGGGATGAAGAAAAAGCTTAGGAAAATAAATGGCAGCTGTGCTCTGGGGTTGGAGTCACAGCTGCTTCTGTAGCAGGGAAGGAGCCAAGTGCTGTCAGAAGGAAATATCTCTGCTGGAGGAGGAAACCTGGCACCCACGGAGAAGGAGAGGCAGCTGTAGGCTGGGCAGCCTGCACAGGGGGGCACATGGCACAGCAGGACGAGCAGCACTGTTCCTTTGCTCACCCTCCAAGCTGCAAAAGTACAGTAAAATGCATCCTTTCTCCTGCTGCAGTTCATGAGACCAGGGGCTGGAGTCACGCCAGGAGGTGCTTGGTGGAGCTGTGGGTGAGGGCAGAAGAGGTGATGAGGTCTCTGCCTCTGCTCACGGCTCTGCAAATTGCTTGCCATGGAGCCATGGGTCCAGCTGCAGATGAGGGGGGCTGTGCAGATGAAGTACCCCCTCAGCAGCACCCTGACTGCTCTGCAGATGCTACCAGCACTGGCAGGGCAACAAAACTTCCCTGCTGGCTGCGTTCAAGTGCTAGATGTAGTGCTGAGGCCCTTTAAATAATACATGGGCAGCACTGTTTTCTAGGCCACCTGACATGATCACGCCTCAGGGCCCTCAGGGCTCAGGCAGGGACGTGGCTAACCTGCTGGCCACTGACTGAAAGTTGCTCTGCACGTTCACCTGACAAATCCCAGGAGGACACAGGGGACATCCATCTCTACAGTGGCTTTAGGGGAATATCTGCATTCCTTCCCACACCATCCATTGCCCAGGCAGATGGCAAACAGCACCAGCCACTCCATCCTGGTCCCCCCTTGCCAGCCTCCTCTCTTCAGATGGGCTCACAAACACATTACCCCTCTCTCAAGACCAGAAATGGATGATCAGCACATCTTAATCCAACTCTACAGCCAAAATCTTGATTAACCATGTCTGAGTGCCTTTTGGAGAGACCTGCCATATCAGAGGGGCCTCTCTGTCAGAGAGGTGCGATGGAGGTCTCCATTATGATAACTAGTGATAGGACTAGAGGGGATGGCCTCAAGTTGCACCAGGGGAGGTTCAGGTTGGAAATGAGGAGACATTTCTTCTCAGAAAGAGCAGTCGGGCACTGGGACGGGTTGCCCAGGGAGGTGGTGGAGTCACCGTCACTGGGGGTGTTCAAGGAAAGGTTGGACGTGGTGCTTGGGGACGTGGGTTAGTGGGTGACATTGGTGGTGGGGGGGTGGTTGGACCAGGTGATCTTGGAGGTCTTGTCCAACCCTAGTGATTCTATGATCCTGGAGGTGGCAAGAGGGCCACTTGTGGGTAGCCATTAAATATTTCCTCTCTGTTTTACTAGGTACACACAGGATCCATAACTTAATCTGGTCCATGGGATTTTTAAAGCAGTTTGACAGACTTCTCACCAGCTGCAAAATATGTTTTTCTCAACAATAGCTATATTTCTAAGGAGCCTGAAATTACCGTAATTTGTTTCCCAGCACAGAGAAAGCCCTGAGTATATTTCCTGGCTTTTGTTTTCCTTCATTATTTAACAGCAATGATACCACTGTATCCAGATGACTGAACAGTAGCCAAGCAGATTTGCATTTTATTAAAAGGTATAGTCAGGCTGCAAGCAGCATGAGAGATTAAATCCAGTTGTCACAATTTCTCCAAGTCAGGTGACAGGATCCATCCCAAGGTGCTAATACAAAGCTGTATTTTCTTGCCTACTAGAATAATGAACTCAGCATGAATTTAAGAAAATTACTGTATTTCTAGACATTTTTTTTAGAAGCATAGGCTCACATTAACACACTTACTTATGAATGATTTTTAAGCAAACCAAATGCAATCTTTTTCAGCAGTGTGTCCTTTTACTGCCAGGAGCTGGAAAATAAGAACAATAAATCACTGGATGTAGAGAAGCTTAAGCAGATAATGAAGAAGTGTATGAGTCCACGTAGCACAGTAAGCAAACTACAATTTTAAAATGCTTGAAAGGCAAGACAGCAGTTTGTTAAAACCTGGCTCTGCTCTGTGGACCTAATCCTGCAGAGAGGAGAAATCATTCAACAGCTTCAGTGCTGCCAGTCACTGAATTTATCCAGAAATGCAGATTTTTAGGCATTCAATAAATATGGAATATTGAAACAAAATCAATATATATTTTAAATGTATCGTTTGTGCTTGTATCCAGAGTGGTTACTTGTTTGTTGTGGAGAGATGGAAGGAAGGTTGTTTGCCTTGAGTGAATACAACAGGGTTGTAGGATAGCTCTGAAAACTGAACAGAACAGTGTTTGGGCCACAGTTTGCTCAGTCATGAAGGGTTTTTCACTTTTATGTAAAATGAACCCTTAGCTGGACTAATCTGATGTGTGTTAGGGGAAAAAATAAAAATCACTTATTTCTGAAATTCTGGTACTCATCCAGAAACCAATATTGAAGCTGAGACTGCAAAACCCCATTATTTCCAGCTGACTAGAAATCTGTTGTGAAAATGATGCATACTAATACAGTTTCTCTTCGCTTATTTGTCTCAAAGTCCTATCAGCCACACTTTTCAGAGTCACGAGTGAGTTGAAAGGCATCTCATGAAAATAGACCATGCTATGACGGGGGAATTCAGTGGGTGAGAGTGTTTATGGAACAGCTTTGGGGCTCTTTTAATTTCTTTTTCTCTAACTTGGAGAGCAAATCTTTTAGTCAACCAAAACCAGGAGTGAGAACCTCAGCCTCAGAAATTCTTTAGTAGGATTTAAGTCATGGCTTAGGGTATATTAGACAGAGGAAGTGTTAAATGGGATTCAAATATTCTTATGAAAAAAAAATCTGTAAAATGCACTTCTTATTCTATTTTACTTTTTGCTTGGTAGAGGGTCCTAGCTTCTTTCTGAGTTTTGTACAAATTGAACAAGAATTTAGGAAAATTATCTTGAAACCCCAGCTGGGCTCAAACTACCCAAAAGCATGCTGCACACCAGTGTCCCTGCTCCTGTTCCTGCACTGCAACCAGGACATGCTGGATGGACACCCTTCCAAAAACCACCTGAGCCTCAGCATGCCACTCCCAAATTTGATTAGATTCAGCACTGCATATCAGGTGCTTCATCAGGTGGGTTTACTCGGGATGAACCTCTCACAATGGCTTTGCCCCCACAGCCTTGAGGGAGTTGGTCAAGGAGCATCCTCAGCCACACAGCCTGTCATTCCCCAGCATGGCTGGGATCTTGCATGCCTCTGCACCAGACAGACTTAAAAAATCCAGGTTTTATGCCATTTTTTTTTTTCAGATCAGAGAAAGCCACACTTTTTTCTTCCAAATGCAGCAGTATCCTGATCCAGGCAATCTCATACTGTGAACCTTTAGGTAGGTGAACATCAGCTTATACAAGCTATAAAAAATTCTTCCCACTACCTGTGATATGTTACATTGCATAGGAAATCTAAATTACAATAAAATCGCAATAGAAAAATATCTGCAGAACTGTGTCATCCTCCCTAGGCAGCAAGTACACGGCAGCGTACATGCAGTGTATGTGCACATGCAGCGTGGTGCTGCTGGAAATGACAGTCATTTGAGTTCCTCAGTTCCCAGTAGCTGCTTTTGCTTGCAAGAGGACCTGAAGTCCCTGAGGAACTTAATTTTGCTGAAAATGTCTACCTTTTTCACTTCCTCCAGCATCTCCCATCTGGCAAGTGGCCCTTGCAGAAAAGTATCTGTTGCAGCCACAGTTCATGGGCACATGATGTTTGGATGGTAGCTGCTGATGTTCTGTAATGGGGAGCTGCTGGTGGTTTAAAAATGGCATTTAATGGCTGGGAGAAGAGTGGTACTCACTCAGCATCTGGAAAGTCTTACCTCTAGGAGGATGTGAGGAACAGCAAGACTTTAGCAAGGCAAACGTTTTCCCTGAGGAAAGAACAAACACATTAAGGTAAATAATGAGGTACATAAACTCTAATTCAGACAAATACCCAAGGGAAAATTGTATAGGTCTGTGTTCTTACACTTGGTTGCAGCAGCGAGACTTTGTGAAGGCAGGAGACAAAGGTCAGCCCCACCAACAAGAAAAGATATTGTGGAATAATTGATTTGTCAGCGCTACAGGTAGCAAGCAAGGGTCTTGTCCTCAGTGGGGCACAATGGCTCTTCATTCTCCACATATTTAATGGGGTGCAGTCTACACCGTGCTCAGCCTGGTGAAGGTCCCATAACGCTTGCCTATGATCTCAGCAAGGTGTTTGAGGTCCGTGGAGGTGTCAGAGGATGGCAACATCCCCTCTTGATGTTTAGAAAACCAGTAAGCCTGGCTGCTCCTGCCACCAGTCCCACTTCTGCATCAGCACACCATCCTCTCCTTTTCTGTGTCACCATTCACACTTTTGCAATTATCTGGCTTTGACAACAGTTATAGTCCCATGTCATATTTCTACAAACTCTCAATAGATGTAGAAAGCTGTATCATTAAATAGATCATTTGCTATAATATTAATTACATGGCTCTAGCCACTTCAGTCTGGAGAAATGAGGCTGAGGGGAGACCTCATTGCTCTCCTTAGCTACCAAAAGGAGGTTGTAACAAGGAGGGTGTGGGTCACTTTTCTCAGGTGACAAGTAATAGAACACAAGGAAATGGTCTCACATTGTGCCAGGGGAGGTTTAGATTGCACATTAGGAAGAATTTCTTCATGGAGATGGTGGTCAAGCATTGGAATGGGCTGCCCAGGGTGGTGGTGACGTCCCCATCCCTGAAAGCATTCAGGAGATGTGTGGACGTGGCACTAAGGGACGGGACTTGGTAAGTCAGGTTGACAGTTGGACTTGGTGACCTTGAAGGTCTTTTCCAGCCTAAATGATTCTGCGATTCTGTGACTCCATGATCCTAAGATATATTTGGGTGTTTATTCAGCTTGAAGTTGGACATAAATGGTAGTATGGGGAGGCATCCTGGTTTTTAATGGTGAGTGAACACAAAAGGCAGCTAATGCTTGGTGAAAGCCTACCTCCAAAGTATTTGGTACCCAGGAACGCTCAGTGCAAATGAGAGATGACACTGATTGACTACACAGCTTTGCCAACTGGCCCCAAAACTTAGACCTAGTCACTTGCTCCATTATCCTGTGGGTGGTTACTGGGGGGAAAGGGTCGCATCTCCCAGATAAAGGCATTTGGTTTTCATTCCAAAATATAACAGAAACATTAAATGGTACTCTTTCAAATCAGGTATAATTATATGCATATGCATTTCCATGCTGTGTGGGCTTGTGCAAGCCCCTTGAGGTTAATTTCTAGCCATGCAAACTGGTGAAGTGGCCTGACCCTGTTCCCTGGGACCAGCCAGGCTGTCCTGGGGAAGCCGATCAGGACAGCTTTAATCCTGCTCCCTTGCAGGTGACAAAAAGCAGGGCTGGACCCACTTCAGCAAAATGTCCCTGTTTACCACTGTGCAGTGTACAGAACAGCATGCTGTTGCAATAAAATATTTATAACTAATCATTTTGTTAAATGAAACCTACACTTTAGTGCACCTTTTATAATTAACAAGCCATGTTGCCGTTAATTTTGCACATGATGTTTATTACCAGGTACTACAAGGATATATAGTCAGTACCTACAAACAACTGCCTGTATTAAGCTGTAGTATTGCACACAAAAGCAATTAAGCTCTTGGGAAGCTTAGCATTACTCATTTGCAAACAGGAATAAAAGCAAGACCTTTGCCAAACAAAAGGTTGGGTTAGTGGGATGATAAAGCACTGCATTCAGCCTTGCAATGAGCGAACACGTTCTTGTGAAGACACACCAACGGAGGGATGGGGATATTTTAGCAGAGACTTTAATGAAGCTGGGGTTTGTTGACAGATAATGTTTAAAGATACGTGTTGGGTCAAGTTGTACTTAAAGATGCATTAGATGACCTGAGTGCTGGCATTAACACTGAAATGCTGATGCGTGATCTGAGTAAGGCATCCTCAGTGCATGATGACTACACGAACATGGCTGGCATTTGCCATTAGGTTGTCTAATTGGCTGATTAGAGACCGAAAGAAGAGGTTTGAGAGGTTTGGAATGAGCTGTTCTCCACAGTTGAAACCTCCAGCACTTGTCATTCTTCTTGTTCTGGACAAGACAGAGACGGTGAGTGTAAGGAGCTGTGAGAGATCTTGAGCTATGAGTCCACCAGCTCGACCCCAGCCGTGCTGAGTGTTAAGCTGTCTCATTCCCGCTGCCATCATTTCCCACTGCTGCCTAGCAGAACACACCTGGTCAGGAAGATGTTATCTAATGGACTTCGTCTTACAGTCTGTACAGCAACGGTAGGCTCAAGACAGCTAAACCTCACAATGTTCGTATTGCAGACAGTCTGAGGAGACAGCTCCAAAAGTGCATTAACGCATCTTCTCGGGAAGAACTATCCCTTGGGATATCCCCTAGCAAGATGGGCATCCTTCCCCTTTTCTCCATGCCTGGCATAACAAGTAGGGTGTCCAGCACTCAGGCCACGACAAACTTTTATTTCCCCACCTGGTGCTGATGGACCCCTTCTTGACTGCACCTGGAGGCTCCCCTGCCACCCTCCTCTCTCCCAGCTCATCCCCAGGGTCTTGGGCAGCTCAGTTCCTGCCCCTTCCCATGCTGTGGGGCCACACTTGAATGGCCAGAGGTTTGTAACCCCCAGCAACCAGCAGTTTCTGGCCGTCCCCGCGAATTATCTGTCCTCAGGGCATTTTGTGTCTTGCTCCGAAGGCTGGGGCTGGCTCTGCTGGTTGTTTGGAAGCTGGCAATTCTCACGTATTCATTGCTTTTATTGGTACTCTGGGTTTGTTCTCTGCAAATTGCTGAGCAGCTTTGTGAAGCTGATGTGTGCCTTCAGCTCTCGCTGCCTTAATCGCTGGTCCTTTGGTAATGAGTATCTACAACATGAATTAGCCATCTGCTAAATACTGCCCTGCTCTACGCATGCCAACTCCCCATATCCTTATTTGGGCAAACCTGCCTTTGAGGGGGAAAAATGAGTTTCCCTGCAAAATGTTTCTTGGCTGTTTCTTTCTTTTTCTTTTTCGTTTTTGTTTTTTTTTTTTTTTTTTTTTTTTTTTAATTTTATTTTATTTTAGGGCTGTGTTGATAGTTGGCTCATGTCCTCGGTGGGAGAACTCCCAAGGTAAGTATTTATATTTTGAATACAATGCAAAAACAGATGAAAATGTCTTTAGTGTTGTTCAGTCTGAATGCTAACAAAATTCTTGTGATTTTTCTCCAAGTTTAGCTTTCTTCTGTTCATCCTCTATCATCTCCATCTGCTGGCAGGGTCAGTGATGCTCCCCAGACAGCCCTGCTCTGGTGAGGATCATCGTTGCACCAGTTTCTTTATGTTTGCCCTGAAACTGGGGACAGAACAGCTGCAGAGATGTGCAACCAGACAGAAAATATTTCTCTCCTCCTTTTTCATGAGGAAGCCAGCAGATGGTGCTTACTGTCTGTGCACGATTCTCGGAGAAAGCCTACGAGAGCTCCTGTCCGGCTCAGCTTGTTCCTCCGCTACCCACTCGCTTATTTATGGAAGTCACCCGGGGAGAGCAATAAGGCTCACAGCTCCTTGTCACTTCTCAGAGGGCTGAAGGATTGGACACTGAGGCAACACACATCCCACAGTGTTGAGAGCTTTAGGATTTGAAAGCCCTCTGATTTCGGCTGTTTTCACGGGCTGTTTTCTCGAAATGGTGCTTTGCTGCCACCATAATCATTTGTTTTTGCTTCTTTAGAATTGGAAGGTGGGAGGAGGAGAGGGAGTTTTATCATCTCCTTGGACAGGTTTCAAAATGCAGCTCGCAGGAGCCGTCTGTACGAGACAGCTTTTGCCTCTTGCATGAGGTTGCTGAGGCCCAGGGGAGCCTGTGCAAGCCGGGATAATTCACAGGGAATATTGATCAGCGTGTGCTTACAGGAGGGGTGCTCTGAGGCCTCTTCAGCCTGAAAGAAAAGAGCGAAAAATGTCTCAGAACAGTACCTTCCTGAGACATTCCCTGCACCGGTGAAGAAGTGCTACCCATCATAGAATCATACAATTGTCTGGGTTGGAAAGGACTGTCAAGATCATCGAGTCCAGCCATTAACCTCACCTACCAATTCCCACCACTAAACCATGTCCCTTAGCGCCACGTCCACACATCTCTTAAATACCTCCAGCGATGGGGACCCCACCTCTTCCCTGGGCAGCCCATTCCAGTGACTGGCCACCCTTTCCATCATGAAATTCTTCCTGATGTCCAGCCTAAACCTCTCGTGGACAAATTTGAAGCCATTTCTTCACATCCCATCACTTGTTAGAAAAGAGACCCACACCCACCTTGCTGCAACCTCCTTTTAGGTAATTGTCGAGAGCAGTAACATCTCTCCTCAGCCTCCCCTTCTCCAGGCCAAACAACCCCAGTTCCCTCAGCCACTCACTCTTCATAGGAGTTGTGCTCCAGGCCCTTCACCAGCTTCGTTGCTCTTCTCTGCATGTACTCAAGCACCTTGATGTCCTTCCTGAAGTGAGGGGCCCAAAACTGAACATGATATTCAAGGTGCCAGCTCACCAGTGCCAAGTACAGGGGGACAATCACTTCCCTGGTCCTGCAGGTCACACCAGTTGTGGCCTCCTTGGCCACCTGGGCACACTGTAGGTCCTTCCTGCCAAGGGGAGAAAGCTGTTGGATGCCCACCTGTGCTTTGGGAGGCTGGTGGAGTACCTGTGGAGAAGCACATCATGTCTCCTGGCAGGCTGTTCAGTGTTTATATACATGAGCTATGCTGTCATCTGATGAGCAAGAGTGTGAGCACAAGAGTGCTGAGGATGAAAAGCTCTGCTGAATGTTTACACCATTCATACCCATTCAAAGACCTTAACCTGTCCTTATTTATTCACCCGTGTGTTTCCTTTCAACAGACACACAAACAGAACAGAAAATAGCCTGGCAGACTGCACCTTCCTGTGAGCACATCTTTTATTAAATATCACTCTCTCTCATTCTTTGTAGCAGGATTATTAGGACTCCATTAAAGCAGTGATTTCTACCTCCAGCTATGAGTCGACAGCTCCAGTAATAGGTAACAATTTTGCTTATCTCTAAAACCAGCAGGAATTTTATTGAAGACAATGTGCATCCGCTCCGCTCTCCCTGTTTCCAGGCTTGCAGCCATTCAGGTTACTGTGGCCCCACCACAGCAGTGGTGCTACCTCCATTTCCCGTAGCAGCCCGAAGTTTGAACATCTCCTTTGATTCCTTTGATGATGGAAGCAGAAGCATTTTTTTTTTTTTTTTTTCTGTTTGAAGGATTACCCATTGTACAAGCCCAGCTAGGTTTCCTACATGGGAGAGCAATTTTAGAAACACATCAAGGCTGGTTAGAAAAGACACTGGTCTTGTGGCTGGGCTGGACTGGTTTCCTGCCTGGTCTTACCAACTTTGGCAGCTGACCAAGGGTTGCAAGGAACCTGTGCTGCTTGCTGTCTGCTCCTGACAGTCAGACTTCCATTCTCAGGCTTTCTCAAACTACATTGTTTCTTCCTGGCTGCAGGTTAGTACTGGAAACTTGGTGAAATTTCACAAATATCTCTTTTCTGAGACTGTCAACTGGTTCTTTTTGCCTCGCTGGAAATTATGCAAAGTAAAAATCTCTGACTGATTAAAAACTGTGTGATCTGTTCATATGTGGGTAGTGTGAATCAAACATTTTTCTAAATTATTTAGATGTGTCTAGATTATGTCTAGGCTTGAGCAGAGGAGCTGAGGGGTTCCTCTAATAACCAGTCTGCAAGAAAAAAAGACTTTCATATTCAGCTCACTTTCCTTCCTGTGTCTGGGACCATGGTGCACGCACAGAAGGTGAAAAGTGCTCAGCAGCTCCGTGGCCCCGTTTCAACAAAGCACAAGCAGTTGCTAAACATTGAGCTCGGCGGGAGACATGCAAATGTGCTTCCTTGCTTTGATGGATTGAAGACACAGAAAGGTCTCTAAAATCTGCTGTGCTACCAAGGAAGTCAAGCTCCTATCGATTTCAATGAGAGAAAAACCCTTCCAAGGGTAAGTGAATAAATACAGCTCACCACTACAGCGATCAGCACTCTCACAGCTTTGAAATATGAAGTGCTGAGCATCTCTAGCCTGACAGCGAGCGTGCTTCATCGCCCAGCCCAGACCTTCCCCCATCCTTCTGCCTCCATCTGCCCCCAGGAGCAGAGCGAGAGGAGTCACGTCTCCTCCGGGTCACCTTGGGTTTCCATAGTGACTCTGGGAATGCGATTGTCTTATCAATCAGAACCTCCGTTACTTTCATAAGCAACTATAAAATCTCTTCTGGTTTCTATAGCAACCATCTTTAAACCCATATATTTGTTTTCTCTGGTCTTAGCTGAATTGTTAGAAATAGTGCAAATTAACTGCTGGTGCGATGTTTCTTACATTTTTTCCGCTTTAGCTATCCTATACCGTCATCCAGAACAACCCTTGTGATGAGGCTATTGTCCTTTTGCTTCAGTTACTCAGAGGTCCTCTTTGCTGCATAACTGCAAACACGTCTTAAAAACCCTCATTTTCATGAGGAATATGAAAACCCACAACCTGGGGAGTTCAGTCTTTCCCTTCCCAGTTCTGGCCCTCATGTCTCTCTGTCCCCAGGCACTCAGAAGAACAAGCAAGCGGTGATATTTTGTTCCTCTATATCTTTCTTGTGATAGTACGCAAGAACAGAGCCTTCCCTGCAGTAACCTCAACGCAGAGCACAGCCATCACTTAACAGCAACACTGTGAGTTAGTCAAATATTATTGTCTGCATGGTGTGAAGAGTGTGCACAAAGTTAATGGCCCATCTACACTGCAGACCCAAGAGATGTCAAGAAGGTTATTTTTTTTTTTCCAGCCTAAATGTGGCCATTGCAGACAAAGCTGATATCACGTTGTCTGTGGTTTCATTCAGCAGACAGCAGGCAGACATAAAGTTATCTGAAATAGCTGGCACTGGCACAATGACAATAACCCTCTTACTTCATCCTCCAACTATAAGCACCCATTGCTTTTCATTCTCACAAAGCTCAATTTTCCTGGGTAGGTCATAAATGGAGAATGTGTTTAATTCAAGGTTGTAAAATTAGTAATAGATAATTGCTCAGCTCTGAAGCTCTGGGGCAGGGTTTCTGGAATCCTCGGCAGCAGCGATGCAGCCACACTTGTAACTTTGTGCAGCCTCCAGGCTGCTGAAAAAGGTAGGTGGAAGAAAGGACCTGGACTCCACCTGCGGTGCTGGCTTGTAGCTGCCCTGGGCTTTTCTCATTCTTCTTCCCCTGCCTTAGGAAAACAAACTTGGGTTTGCAAAATGAAGGATTGGTTTGCTTCTCTCTCCATTACTAACCTGTGCTAGAAACCATCACTTGGTCCCTCCGATGTTTCCCCCTTGCCCGGGGCTGGCCCTAGTACCTTGTGCTGGCACCACAGCGGTGGCAGCTCCAAGGAAAATGAGAGGGGATCAGGTGTGTTCAGAGTCCACAAAGGAGTAAAAGCGTTTGTGCTCAGTAAGAAAAGCAACCTGCCGTTGGGTGTGGGAAGCGAGTTGCTGGTGGCTTTTGCCAAGCTGTGAGTTCAGGACCACAGCTATGTCACATTGCTTTGGTTATGGCAGACACCCCAGAGCACAGCACAGCAGCTCGCTGCTCCTCACACTGCATACCGCTGGCCTACACAAACCCCAGTGAACAAACCACGGCCATAAATGCTTTGCAGAAGGGCAAACTGTTCTCACTGGGAGCTTGGCTGGAGCTGGTCCTCATCCCTCAGCTCCCAGTATGTAATGGGTTTACATGGCAAGGTTTTCGTAGTTGGGGAGTGACCTCTGTGAGAAGAGTGCAATGTTAGATAAGGGCCAGTGTCTGCTGGCTCCAAAGCTCTGCTGCAGCCCATGGAGAGGCCCCTGGTGGAGCAGGCTGTCCCCCTGCAGCCCATGGGTCCCACACGGAGCAGATCTCCACGCTGCAGCCCGTGGAGGAGCCCCCGGTGGAGCAGGTGGATGTGGCCTGGAGGAGGCTGCGGCCCATGGAGAGCCCCCGCAGGAGCAGGCCCCGGGCCGGAGCTGCAGCCCATGGAGAGGAGCCCACGCAGGAGCAGGGGTCTGGGGGGAGCTGCCGCCCGTGGGGGACCCGTGCTGGAGCAGTTTGCTCCTGGGGGATGGACCCCGTGGTACGGAGCCGTGTGGGAGCAGCTCCTGAACAGCTGCAGCCTGTGGGCAGCCACCGCAGGCTCAGTTCAGAAGGACGGCATCCCGTGGGAGGGAACCCACGGGGAGCAGGGGCAGAGTGACCATGAAGGAACGGTGAGACGAAGTGTCAGGGACTGACCACAGCCCCCATTCCCCATTCCCATGTGCTGCTCGGGGGGAGGAGGTGGTAAAGGGTAGATGGGGGGAAGGTGTCTTTACTTTGATATATTTTTTTTTAATTTCTCACTGCTTGCTACTAATAGGCAATAAATTACATAAATCTCCCTATGCTAAGTCTGTTTTGCTCGTGATGGTAACTGTTTGTTGAGTGATCTCCCTATCCTTATGTCAACCCTAAAGCACTTTTTATCCTATTTTCTACCGCTTTCCCTTTGCAGAGGGGGAGTGAAGAGATGGGTTGTGGTGGAGCTCAGCCTGGTAAAACCTCCACACAGTGGTTTCTGCCCAAGCAGATGCCCCATGTTTTTCAGCTGAAAAGAGCCCAGTGAAGGACCATGAAGATGAAGAAGGGGCTGGAGCATCTCTTGTGAGCAGAGGCTGGGAGAGCTGGGACTGCTCAGCCTGGAGAAGAGGAGGCTCAGGGGGATCTCATCCATGTCCCTACGTCCCTGAAGGGAAGGTGCAGATACCAGGAGCAGAGCTCGCTTACAGCCTGCAGGGGAGATGGCAGCAGAAAGTGATGGGGCACACAGGGAAGCAATGAAATGATGCCAACTAGCAGGAAAAGCTGCTTTCCTCAGGCAAATACTTGCAGCATCTCAGCCATCATTTCAGTGAAGAGTTGTTGTTGCTGGCTAAACCTTCACAAGAAAATTTGTGCAGCTTTGCTCTCCAAAACACAGGTAGTAATAGATTTGGGCCCATTACATGTGACATGGCTTAATGAGAAACTCACAGTCTAAAGCTGCTTAACACTGATCTGTTCTCATCTAAATTTCAGGTGATACACAGGCAAGCTCAGAAGCCAAAGCCATAAAGCACCAATCTTTTACCTCTGCCAGTCTGAAGATGTTATAATATTTTCTGTGTCCACAGAGAACACTTTAATGTCTGTAGAGGCCACTGATACCACGTTCTGGTTCTTACTCTCTAAATGGAAACTAGAGAACAAGCCTTATGAGGAGCGGCTGAGGGAGCTGGTGTTTCCCTTGGGAGCCAGGGGGACGTGGGGTGTCCATCACTGGGGCATGCTGTGCACTCTGTGTGTCAACCGAGCTGTTTCCATGACAAGGCAGAGCAGTTCCTCACATGGCACCCATACTATGCTGCAGGTGTTGAGCAGCTTGCAAGCGTCTGTAAGCAGGAATGGAGCTGTGCAGGGCTTTATTTTTCACTTCTAATATACCCACAGGAACATAATTTATTCCCTCCTGTGGCATTTTATTGCCCTGCTCTCTGCCAGGTATTGAGCTGCATGTCCCAGTCATCTTGCAGGCAGCTGCTCCCAAACACAATTTTATTATTTATGCTGCTCATTTTCCTGCTCCCATGCCAATCAGCTGGTGTCCATCCAGACCCTGCCCCAGGCTTTCCCTTGGGTGAATGAGTGACTCCAGCAGCTGTGCTGGATGCTGCCCCAGAAGGCTTCTCCACAGCAATTCTGGTGGGACAGCCAGTAGGCAGACTGGTCCTGGACTTTGACACCACTCTTTGGGCTCTTGTGTCCCTGCAGGGTGGCATCAGTCCCTTGCCCTGGAACCACTTGATTTGCAGCCTTCCACTGGAGCATCTGAGCATCTCCTGCACAAATGGGAGCAGCTCTTGTGGGAGGAACTGCAGGTAACCACTGGATACTGGCTTAAAACAGGGCTGGCAACATTACCATCTCCACCTGTCTTTTGAAGGAGGTGGGATGTGCTCTGAGCACCATCATGGGGCAGGTCCTGCAAATGTGGTGGTTGGCCTCCGTCATGGATCCCACCAGAGCCCAGGGTGATCCAAGCAGCTCTGTGCCCAAGTAGCTGTGGCTGCTTACACACAGGTGCTAGGCGCCCAGATCCACTTTCATTCAAAGAGCCTTTAAGTACTAAGGCCCACTTAAATTTGTCCTCTGGCCTCCATTACAGCATCGCTGAGACATCTGAGACCTTAGTAATGGTGACCAAAGGACATGCCTTTTCCCTGCTGCTCAGAAGAAAAGAAAGCTGGGGTGTGAAGGTGGGCATGAGGGGTGCGAATTCAAATGGTTTAAGCTTATTTTCAGACTCCATTTTTCCTTTGCCTTTTGTCCCCCTTTTAAAAGGCAATTAAATTGTGGGATTTTGGAATGGGAAAGCAGTTACCTGAGTTGACCGATGCTCATGGAGAGGCAGCAGTCACCTCCTTGACTTCTGATAGCAGTGGAAGAAGGTGCATTTCTGTGTGTCTGTGTTACATCTCTGCAGGCATTATTGCTGGTGCATGCAGCAAAGAGCACTGATACCGAGTCCTGCGCTTCATGAGGCTGGGATGGATGCCTGAAGGTACGGGGTCACAACGGGCATTGTCTGCACGCTCTAAAGGCAGGTAAGCAGTCTGCTGATTTCTGGAAGAAAGAGTGGAGAACGTTTAAAGAATATAAATGGGGAAATAATTGCTTTTTTTTTTCTCTCCCCTGCAGGAGGAAATTGCGCTAAGGTCTGTGACTGCACCTCTGCGGAGGTGAGGAGGGGTGAGTTAGGTCTTCCCCAGCACTGCGTGAGCCTTCCCCAGAGCCAGCTGCACCCAGTGGGAGTTGCTGCAAGTCACCGTGCTTGTCTGTGGGAAGTTCCTCCCCTGAGACATTCCTGAAGGATTAGTCAGCTTCGCATGCCTCAGAACGAAATGTGTGCTGCAGCTTCTGGAAAAGAAAAGAATAAGAAAAATAAAGCCAAGCAGAGCTGTAGCACAAGCCAGGGGAGCTGCCCATGAAGACAAGGGGCCTGCACACCTGCAGGAGCTGCCTGGTAGAAGAGGTTGGATGAGGAAGGGTCTGGCCACAGGGTTTCTCATGTTCACACACGTCCCCTGGTCACCTGCAAAGGCCAGGGTGGCCGGGAAGGTCCCCAGCCCTTGTAGCAACCCCAGGTTGAGCCTGTAGGTCAGAGCCTATTGCACTAAGCATAGGAGCAGGTACATCAGTGAAAAATACTGTAGGTTCCAAGAGGAAATCATTCCAGAGCTGAAAATTATCTCCATTTCACCCTTCTGGAGACAAGTGGCCATGCTGGAATATTTGAACTAGCCATGTGTGAACAGCACATCTCTGCCTAACTTTGGAGAAGCGTGCTGATAAATCAAACACATCCTGAGCAGCCCTGAGTGTTCCGGTTTATTCTGGCTATTGGGTGGGACAGAAGAATAAACATGTAATTTGTGAGTAGACAGGCTGCATCGAAAAGAGGTGGTTTATTCACATAAAATAATATGAAATCGCTTTAAATGAAAACCTGAATTCAGTGTTTTGATACTGGTAAATAATAGAACAAAAGTAATTTTACCACCACAAGAACATGCTGTTTGGGCTTGAAACCAAATTTTTTTCCAGGTTTCCCTTCAAAGCCCAGGAGGCACAGGCATCGTTTCACAGTGGGGGGGTTTTAGTTGTAAAAAGTTAATTTGTTGGAAAAAAACATGTTGGCTTCAACAAACTGGACAATGTTAAAAAAGGGACTGAAGAGGAAAGAAAAAGCTTGCAATGGGACATTTTTCCTGCTTGCTTTCACTTTAAAATAAAAAGAAAATTAGTTTATTTTATCCAAAAATGGGAAAAAAAATCAGAAGCCTCTTTACTGCCTGTGAAGTGTATTTCTGACTTTCTGGCCAGCCCTTTTTGCTGCCAGGGCCACGTAGCCTGCATAGCACTGACCTTCCCTCCCCTGAGCAAGGGACCCGTGCCTGGGGCCAGCGAGGACAAACCTCCTGTGGCCGTGGCCACGCCATCCCCACCTTGTCTGCCTCTTTGTCCAGGGCAGGTGAGCTTCATCATGTTCTGAAGCCTCAGCCCTCTCGGCAGGAGGATCCACCTGCAGCCTGGCTTGGTAGACATGCTCCAGCTTTGTCTGCTTCCCACCGGCTGTGCTGGCGGAGGAGGAAGGTGCCTACGGGGAACACAGCCCAGCTTTCCAAAGTCTTCACGAAAGGAACATCAGGAATGTATTTAAGATAGATTGAAGTGGTTGGCTTTGACTGTTATGAGGTTACTCCTGTCGTATATTTATTGAACAGATTGAAAACCTCATTTGAAGTGTTTTTTTAAAGGAAAATAAAATCATTCTGACGCTAAGCATGCTAAAACAGCCTCTTTTAGAGACAGTCAGGCTTTTCCTTCTATTAACCCCAAAGTGAAATGGTGCTAAAAGTCCTGGTTAGGCAGATTGCTTTCCATTTCAATAGACTCAAATTTTCCGGTGTTTTCATCATTTCTTGACCAGCCCTGATGAAAGCTGCCAGGGCTGATATCTGACATCAGTAGAGGTCTTGCAAGGCTGTGAAGGGACAGCTCCAATGAATCAATGCATTGCTTAGAAAAACATCAAGGGCAGGGGGCTTCTTCACTGTAATTTCAGTACAGCACAAGGGGGAACACCTTGCTGTGTCAACTCAATCCATTTTATTCACTGAGCATCATTCTTAACGGGAAAGCAATCCTCAACTCTTCCATATTTAAGCAGGCTTACAGTGAAGGTATGGATTTATTTCTTCCTTTTGCTTTCCAAGCTGCAGACAGGCGTTACCCAAGTGGTATCTCCATGGACTTGCATGGCTGGGCTCGAATCTGAAGCAGCAACTCTCATTTCCAGGGGGCCTCAGGGCAGGAGTTAACCCCGAGACATGGTGTACATCCCCGAACATCGCAGCTCTGTGCTACATAGGGTATTTCTTTAAAATGGTCTATGATAAGTTTATTTTTTTTTTTAAATAAAAGGATTGTGCTTATGTTTTTTTTTTAGAATGCTGTGAATTAGTTGCTTTTCAGGTTGCAGTTATAACTAATCTTTCCTCTCCCTCTACTTTTAATCCACAAGGATGTATACTGCAGATTTTATTGATTTTCATCATTTTAGAACATTTACCTTAAATTGGTGTTGGTGCAACACGCCTCTCTTGTGTGCTCACATCCACTGGACCTCTGGCCCTGGTGCGAGTTGGTAAAGTCTGATTTTCTCTGATTAACCCTGATTTCACCAGCTGTGGCTTCCTCCCACTGTTACCAAGAAATATGTTGGTGTCACGATTTGTTTTTTGGTAGGTTCTGACTGCTTCTGGAGCCTCTGTGGTGGAGCCCTACCAGTCGGTTTGCCTGCTGGCACTGGCACATGCCGGTGGCACGTGTTGGTGGCGCACATTTGTGGCACACAGAGGTAGTACACAACGGTGGCACACAAATGAGGAGGGAGGAAAAGCGTGTTCTCTCTGATGAGCAGCTGTAGATGTGCATCTCCACTTCAGATTAGTTACAGACACCCGTATGATGCAATTAGTGTCCATTAAAGCAGCCCGTACTGCATTACCTCAGACCTTAAATCACCAGGTAGTTGTGCAGATGACACGTCTGTCTGGCTCAGACCAGGGCAAGGCGGCAGCTGAGCAGCACGCTGTCCCTGCCAGCAGTCCAGATCTCGGTGCTGGTGGCAGAGGTTGTGTGCGTGCCTACAGCACCGAGGGCTGCGCCCTTGGGAGCCCACCACCACGCATGAGCGTGGCTGGCTTCCCACCCACGCTGCTCGAGGCGCTGTGTGTACGGAGGTGAATGCATCTGAGCAAACACGGTAAGGGAAAGTAAGGATTTAAAGGAGCAAAGACCTTCCTAAGATTTGTGGCGACGTATGAAAAACCAAAACCTCCTCCCCCATGTTAATCTCTTTTCTCCTCTTGCACCTTCTCATAAATCCGCCCTTGGTTATGCGGTGGCTTGTTGTCGACACAGCCACGTTTGTCCCTGTGCAGCATTTCAAGTCAAACAATTTAATGGCCCATTAGCTAAACGCTGACAAACCTACTCGGAATTCAGCAGGAGGTAAGGACTGAGTGAAATCTCGGTGAGGATTTTGGCATATCACCCTGTGTCACATGAATCCTTGCGGTGTAGTGAAAGCTATTTAGTGGTGTGAGTCTGTCTCACACTCTGCCTGAAAACTGTTTTAATGCCTTGTTGTATGAAAACATTCCCAAGGCAGGGATATTACTTAGATTTTATTTGCTGGGCTTTGTGTTTGGCCCAGCACAAAATATTGCCCCTTTGCAATGTCATTCACTGAAATGTTAACATTGGCATGCATTTATGTGCAAATCAGATGAAATATTACAGAATTATCCTTTATTCTACTGCAGATATGAATCACTGGCCAGCACACGCCAAACCAGTTGTATAAGGGCTGTGTGAATATCACCAAGAGCACAGGGCTGTTACAGACAGCTGCTCTGCATTGGCGACACAATTGGGTTACTTCATTATCACCCCAGCAGCATCGCAGGAGATCTCAGCTCTGTTCTCTGCCATCGTCCAGAGGTCGCTGGTGGTGATTGCTTCCCAAACCACACAGAGTGACGTTTGCAGTGCTGGCTTTACTTTAGAGTCATTCAGGTACATCTGATCTGGAGATGCAGCTGCTGGAAGCATGCTGTGGGTTACAGCACCAGCACAGAACCCCCGGCCGCTCCACAGTGCGAGGGGGAGGAGGTTCTCCTTCTAAACCTCTCTTTGGAGCATTCCTCTCCAGCCCATTCCTCGCAGGGCGATCCCAAGAGGGATGGGCATCATATGAGGTCTGCGCCTGTAAAGCCACCCATCACGGCTGGCAGCATGGGACAGGCTCTGGAGCCAGCACACCTGCATGCTGCTCTGCCCCTGTTTCAGTAGATAAGGGGGTGCTATGTGAAGACAGCCCTCTTGTCCTCCAGGATGGGTTTTGTCAGTACCACAGGGATTTTTTTTCCTACTTTCCCATATGCATCCTATTTTTTGAGAAGCCAGAACATGGTCTATCCTCATTTGAAATTGACTTTCTTCAGGCAGAAAGGCTAGACCCAAATTTAAGGTACTTCAGATACTAAAAATGCAGATGTTGGAAGGTTTTATTGTGCTTTTATTTATTTTTTAAGCAAGCAAAAAAATCCCTCCCAGTACCTCCTGCAACTGCAGCCTTCCCCCTGGCAGGGCACCAGAAGCTGAAAAGTCCTTGGCTACGTGTGAACACTGCTCTGCAATAACTAAAACATCAGCATGTTATCAACACTGTTTTCATCAAAAACCCAAAACACGGCATCATACAAGCCCCTCTAAAGAAAACAAACTCTCCACCAGCCAAAACCCGTACAATTACCATCCTCTGAAATCAACACCAGTCTGGGGGATTGATCAGGCTTCATAGAATAAGTAGCACCTGATGGGGTATTGCATAAATATGAATCTACTTATTTTTGGAACATTTTCATAGAGGTGTACTGTGGCTTAATTACAAGGAGACAAAACACAAAATCCACAGATATATACAAAGGCCCCAAACACATCTCTACCAGAGTACAGAGCCTGGTAATTCTTTTTTTCCTCCCCCCACCGAGAAGCTTTAGCCAGCCAGGCTGAACCATTCCAGCCTATAAAGCGCTGACAGAGCCCCAAAGTCCACCCACTCACCTGGTGCTAGGAGCATTTTGGTTCTACAAGATACAAGTAAGCTATCTACTCAGATCGGAGTCCCTGGGTTTGGGGAAATTTGTGTGTAATTTTTGTTCACAGGCAGCAGTGCATGCCATTAAGAAACAAAGAATGAAATTCAACCTGAGATGCACTAAGTGGACTACCATATGGCTAACCAAAACTTCTTTATGTTTGCAGGAGGTGTACTTCATAGTCCAGAGAGTTTATCTTACTATGGCTCCATCATTTGGATCATGTACATCCACAACAACAGCAAGATCTATTGCAGAAATGTGAGCAGTAAATAAAAGAACATTTCACCAAGGGACAAGACAATCCAGTGTTAAAACGCATTGGCCATACTTTACTAATAATCTATGCACCGTTAGTCCATAAAGATGTGCTAGATCAAACAGAAGTTTGAGTGGATGTACAGTAAATAAAAAGAATAAGATTTTTTCTCCTTAACCTTCTGTGCATCTAAGTTCTTAGTGGCACAGAATACTTGATCTGTGCATGATTTCAAAATTTTTGTTCCACCAAGTTTTTGAAAAAACAATGGAAAAGCAAAATACAGCAAATCTGGTAAATCCCATGTATTTTGCATAATTTTGAATCACATGAAATAATCACATGCAATCCAGAATTACAGGAAGATCAAATTTCAGGCAATTCATGTGGTATGAGCTTATAAGCTTCATTTTAAAAACAGAGTTAATTCACAAGTCTTATGTTGACAAGATAATGGAAATTGAGGCATATTTATACTCTGAACTAGGGTTAATAATGACCCCCTAAGGCAGTAAGTGCTCTGTTTTCCATTTATGTCCTTGAAGATTTTTAGAGGGGATTTGACCTCCTTGCATACATCACACACACTTCTAGGAAAGAAATAGGTGACTGTATTTCTTACACTTTTCTATGATCTTTGAAAAAAGTCCAAAGAATCCAGAACACAGCTTGAGAAAACCATTGTCTCAGTAAGAATACATTGAATACTGATGGATGTTCTCCTTATTAGTAATGCTGTGAGATGCGAGAGCAAAAAAGAGTTGCAAAGATTTTGTAGGGAATTTAAGAGACGAGCATTGGAAGTAAATGACTTAGCTCACTCTATCCAGGATACTCCATCAAAAGGCTTTCAAAAGCTTTTTGTAGAGCAATTAAGTTTTCTTCCTTTAGAAAAAAAAAAAGGCTCAGACTTTTGTGCAGTAATTAATCAGCAGCAGGGTAAGAGGCCAGTAAATCACCATGCCAATAAGATTAACCTGACCAGCTATCTATTCCTCGCACTGCAGAGCATTGCTTCAGAATGCTGCAGCACAAAGGAAGGGAACTGCCATCCTGAACATCCTCACCTCCCCATTACTGATGCTGAGATGAAAAAGGAAACAAACAAGTGGCTTTCATGTGTCTGGTAAAAGAAATTAGAAAGCAAGAAATTCATTGAATTAGGGGGAGGGGAGAAGAGGAAAAATTGAATCACTGGTTTCTGCCTTCATTTTTTTCACCTCAGACTAAAGCCTAATCACTCTAAGTATTTAAATAAGCCACTTAATCATTAGGGATCAACCATTTACCACACTATTAGCTGCTGTGTAAGTGTTCCAGAAACCTGTGAAAACAGACTCGTCTGTTCTCAGTACAGACTTCTCTTATGAAAGTTCATTAGAGGAAAAATAGAGCAGTACCTTCTTCTCAAGGTAACTGAAGACATAATTCATCGCACCGGGGCCAGCAAAGCTTCTTTCTGTAGATCCAGGACTAGATGTTCTGGCAGAATCCTACTTAAAATAAAATGTCCCCACAAAGCCTTTCTCTCATCAGGCTCCTTTCCCGCTACGGCATCCTACTGGTTTTGCAATGTAAGTTCTAGCGTCTGTTACAGTGCCAGAGCAATACTTTCCATTTCAGCAAGTAATAAGCTACCAAGCAGTCGTCTGTTAACCCTTGATGCTACCGTTATACTGGTGTCAAAGTACCCCACCTTCTTCACTTCAGACAGGATCTTGAAGTCTGATGAGACTTCTTGTAGCTTCCAGCACCCAGTGTCACCTAATTACACATGGACTCTGTGCTCCAATGCATCAGCAGAGAGAACACCTTCTGGAACGTGCTTTCAAGAATCCTTCCCTCCTGACTTCAGGTGCTTAACGCCATACCATAGTTTGATGGCTCTCTCAGAACACAAGTGATCTTTTTCAGCATCCTCTGCTACACATACCCAGAAACTAAGCCCCTTCAGACGGATTTCAGAGGAATTCTTAATTTTTAAAATTGCTACCAAGGTCTAACCAGAGCTGTTTACTCAGAATGGCATGAAAGAATTTTAATTTTTCAGTTTAGCCTGCAACAAAATGCAGTAGAGCCTACTTTAAGTATTTAGCCATTTTTAACATCTTATTCCGAACTGCAGATCCACGTCTCTAAGGTACAGGATTCTGTACATTCACAACTTAATGCTTTCAACTCACTGCACAACTCTAAGAATCACAATCATTTAGGTTGGAAAGACTTTCAAAGACCATCAAGCCCAACGGTCAAGCTGACCTCCTGAGTCCCATGACTAAACTATGTCCCTTCTATCTTCTATGCTAAATGTTATGTTTTTTTTTTTTTACTCTTGTGGAAGAGCAACTCTTGTGGAAGAGCAGAACAGCTTGGTTTATCTGTTGCCAACAGTGAGAAGGTCAATACTTATACCAGAAGTACCAAAACCAGAAATAAACAAGTCAGGAGATACCAGCAAAAAGTCAGGAGATACCAGTAAAATGAACTTTATTTTAAAGCTCATTAAAAGGCTTCACAATAACACTAACAGAATTAGCATTTCCTTCATTTTATATACCCCACATGAAAAATGTATTGTTTAGCAAGAGACGAAACGTAAGCGTTTCTGCATGCTACTAACACATTTCACCATCTTATTGTCTGATAAATGCTTTGGACTGCAATAACCAAAAGCCTTAGAACAGAAGAATTTATTCTGGAAAGTCCTTATGAACGGGACAGACACTGGCTTTTTATTGACATACCCAATCAGATGTCCAGATGAAAGAAAACTACCTTGGCATCTACAAATGCCTACGAAGGTTTCGATTACAACCTTTTGAAGGAGCAGTATATTTCAGAGCAAGGGCTTCTTTTCATCTTTAGTGATGCAAATGGTTAAATACTGCACAGAAGCTTAGTATGAACTCACAATTCCACAGGAATCTGAAAGTTACCAAGGCAATTTTCCTTTTAGGATAGTCATGACCAACACTATTACTATTCTTTCCTCCCATAACACAACATATTCCAGACAAGTTAAGAAAAAATATAAATAGTTCCCAAAACAATGCATTCCCACCCCCCAATCACATACGACAGCAAAAATATCCTCTGTCATGGGATGAAATTACTTGCTGCAAGTGCTGTGGTTTAGTCCAAGTCCATGCTAACAGTGCTTTGATCACTTGGATGACATTCACCATTTTGTTGAGGCATTTCTGAATTTTTGTCATCTTCTCCCATGTCTTCAGTTTTATAATCGCTCCGTTCATTTAATGGGTTCTCCTCCTTAGGAGAGTCAACTTTTGGTTTTGGTTGGGTCACAATAGGCTCACAGACATTGTTCAACTCCTGAAAGAGTGAGGGAAAAAAAGGTGGTCAAAATATTCATTAAGGACACATCAGCTTCACTAGTGTGAAGAATCCTGTGCCTAAAATGCTATTTTAAACTTGCTTACTTGTTTCCAAGTTCAAACTGACAAGTACATATTGTACCCTGAAATAAAATAACAGATTTACTTTTCAAAGTTCTGTGGGCAAAGTTCTTCACTTAATGTTTTCAATGTCACGTGATTGTTTTCTTTCTTGGTTTTGCCTTTTGGTAAGAGAAGATTTTGTATCTTTCAACCATTCTGAAAAATAATCTGAGTTTAAGATGACTGAAAGACATGTAAAATGTCAATACCACCACAGAATTAACAGTATAGCACAGTTCCTCTGCTTTTTAATGAATCTCATTTTGTCCATACTTCTAACCACCCTTTAAGAATACTGGAGCAGTAAGGTAAAGTAAGAAAGGAAAGGGTGGAGGGAAGAGGCAAAAATCAGTTTAGCTTTTTATGCTATCCTATCTTTAGTAACAGCCTCTAAAGTTAGTTTCTTATGGTACTTACTTGCAGTTTTGCCTTAATTTCACTTGAACGCACAGCTGGATCCTGATCTAAGCTCTTCTTAGCCTGCGCACTCACAGCATTGTTCATCCACTCTACCACTTCGCTAACACACTTCTCTACTTTCATCATTTCCATTTCATCAATATGGATGTATTTTTCATCCTGCACGGATACACATTTTGTATTAGTTAATGTCACATTTAATGGCATCAAGTTACAAGAATATCCCAGTTATTTACAGATCATTATCTTCATTGATTTTCATAACCCCCCAAAAACAAAACCAAGAGTCAGCAACAAGTTAGATATGTTACAGCAAGAGAGAAGAAATACAGACAAAAAAAAGTTTCCTGCTTGAGTATTGGACAAAGGTAAGTTAGTTCACAGAGGGAATACATACTTCAAAGAAGTCACACAATAAAATAACATGTTCTTAACACTCCTTGCTAAGTACACCCTCCTCTCCCTCTTGAGAATCTTACACAGGCCCCCAGCAGTTAAGAATAAGCCATTCGGCTGTATGTAGAAATGGTTACCATCAGAGTTGCTCAACTTTGAGCCCCAGAAACAGTCACACAATTAGCTGATATCAGGAGAAAGACCTATTCTGCAGCATCACCCATGATTTTGGCTGGGAATTCAAAAGATGGATTTGATGTACTTAAATGTACTATATTCGGTAATATTAATTTCAAGACTGTAAAACTACTGAATCATTTCAATAAACGCTAAATTTGCGGTTATAACTGTGAATACAGAATTGTTGCAAATCTCAAAGTTACTTTGGGTGTTGTGGACTGCCCCATTAAAACCCGAGGACTAAATTTTCAAAGGCAGGCATGTTTATCAAGCAAGTATCGTCAAATAGCAGTGGCAAAAGAAATACGTACATGAACATTTAGGTGTTTTAGTTTCTTCTACGTAGCTTTTATATTAATGCTTCTCAGCATAGTGCCATACCCATTATTGTTCCCAAAAGAACATAAAGAAGAGCACAACTCTAACGTAGTCAAATTAGCCTTTAAAAGGTCAAGAATCAGAACAGTCTAATCCCTCTTCCTCTTTTAAGGAATGTACTTTTTGGCCTGAAAACATCCAGAAGTATCAAGCAACTGAAAATGATGCACTGTGTGAGGTTTTGTTAAGCACTAGGAAACATTTGTGGTGTTAAATTTGTGACCTATATAACCACAGACTGCAGCTAATCTGAGAGAATTTGAAACCTCTGCCAGCTGGTGGACCTCAATGAAACCCAATGTGGTAAAGAAAGGTACTTCGAGGCCACATACCTTATTCCTGAATTCCCCAGCTATTGTGGCATAATACTGGAGCCTGTGTCCCAGTTCTTCTAACACCTTCGGTCGTTCTTCTGCTTCTTGATAGCGCATTTCAATTGGAGTACCTAATTTCTAGAAAAAGCAATTCCCATGCATTACGTATTTCATTAACATTGTTTCCTGTGGCCTTTTGGAAACTTTGCCTTTTGCTTTGGGCATAGTAACAGACCTACCTTTAAATCCTCTAGTTTGTCTACATAAACCTGCTTAGCTTCATCCTCTCCCTCTTCATACAGCCAGCCTTCTGTCTCTGTTAGGAGCGCGGAGAAGCCTTGAAGATCCTATGTGTCAATAAAAATCAACACGTCAAACACCAAAATATGCACCAATTGCTTGTCTTGTAGTAACAGGACATTGGTAAATGTAAACATTAATTACTGGCCTCCTACATGAACGTTGCATTTCTTTTGTCTAAGTCCAATAAACCACACCAGCTTCTGAACCAAGAAACACACACCTGCAACATAGGCAGCATCTACAGCCGCTTTCGTTGGGCTAGGCCAACAACTGGACTGTGCTTTTAATTCATGGTTTTGGCTATGAATACAACACAGCTTCCCTTTCTAGTCAACAACTTTACTTGGAAACAAAATAAGTTTTGTTGCAAAGGGAGTGGAGTTGTCAGGGATATGCGCTATTTGCTAAGCCTGGCCTTAATTTTGGATCAGCCCCAGCTATTATTTAATGGAATTAATATTTCCAGCTATTTCCATGATAGGTAGATGAGAAAGCTTGACCAAGGAATACAAAATAGATATTTAGCGTAAGTATTTACAGAGAAACTGCTGAAACTATAACTTACCTTTTCACAAACAAACTTCTCATATGGTCCAGCCAATTTGTCCCTGAACTCATACACATATTCCTCCACTGCATTCTTTGCATCATTTCTTTCTTTTTCCAGCTTGTCTTGCATAATCATCTTACCCTGTGTAATCACAGGAAAATTAAAAAATACCTATATTCAAACAGCTTTCTAACAAACACACCTGGCATAAAACACCAAAATCTGTGCAGACCTTAGCTCACATTAACTCCTGGAATTCTCCTAACTACAAAGTAGACTCACCTGAAGAAATGGAATGTCCTTTTCAAGGTTACAATAGCTTGAACCAAACTGTGATTTCATTCCATGCACCAGTGCTCTGATACTATCATTATAAACAACACTCCAATATTTTAAGATTTCTCAGTTGTGTGAAAGTTGGACAGTTATTAGCTCACTGTAAATTAGCTGAATTTACACTCCACAGTTACAGTAAAAGATCAGATGTTGCCTTGAAGAGCAGACAAATGGTTAAGAGCTGCGAACAAGAAAGCAGTCTAAGCCACACTAACTCACCTCTGTTTCAATATACATATTGAGTAGATCTTTTCCTAACTGCCAAACCAAGTTAGCTTCAATAGGCAGTTCCACATTCTTCACCTTTATCTTGGGTTTTTTAGCTTCTGGAGGCTGATCACCTTTCTTTTCATTTGTCTGAGTTGGAGAGAAGAAAAATAAGATAATATTCCTGACTTCCTTCTGATGAATTAACACGATGATGATAGAAACATTCATGGGGAAGAACATGCAGAGATTTTCTGTTTTCTTTGAGAACCTTCAAAATACATTTGCAAGGCACTTTCCCTTCAGGCAGCCCACCTCTCATCTTAGCCTGTTTCCAGTCTATTTCACGGCAAGTAGTGAACAACAGCAAGGATGTTTCCCAGATCTATCATCTATTTGCAGGTTTTCCAGCAGTACCCCTCTATAGCTTAGCACTTCGCTACTGGTGCTGACAGTGGTAAGATTTTAATCCAAAATGTTTTTCATCTTACATAGATGAAAGGAAACTACTAGCCATATCATGCAGGCACATGTTTTTCACATTTATTATCTCCCCTTCAGTTTATGAGTTCTTAATTCCAGCTTCTCTCAGCAGACCTAGTAAGTTGGCCTCTTAACAGCTGTTAAATTGAAGTGTCTACACCTCAAATTAGCTATAGAACACTGCATAAAGACAGGGAAGTGGTAGAGAGGGACTTACTTCTTGCACGATTTCTTTTGCAAACTCTTTATGAAAAATCATCACAAGATATACAGATTATTTTTATAGTTAATAAAAGGTTTAAAAGTGAAAAAAGGTTTTGAGTACCAAGTTCCTTACTTTTTTTTTCCCCTGGAATGTTACAGTTTTAAATGCCACCATTATACAGTATAACATTTTCAACAGAGTTAAAGGGTCACTCACTTTCTTGACATCTGGGATTTTGTTTTCTTCAGAGGGAGGTTCTGATGAAGGGGGAGACGTTTGCTGACCATCAGTTTGTACCTGGGACTGTGTTCCAGCCTCACTGTTCTCTTGCTGGATATTTTTCTGAAATGAAAGCCCAGGCACAAAGGATGTAGAAGGCATGTGCACTTGAATTTAATCAAAGTTATAGGGCACCACTTCTGATGCACATACTATACCAAGTGCCCTACAAAACATTCTGTGCACACGCAGACACACACGCTTTAACTGAGATACAGACTAGGTATAAGATCAGATGGACCTGGTGAAAACGCTACCTACCAGAGCCAGTCTGGCAGTACAATACTTGCGTGTGTGCATTCTACCACTCTCTTTTAAAAAAGTGGCTTTTAATTTATTAAGTCATAGCTTAAGGTGTTTTCCCCCCTCAGAAAAATATTAAAACATCAAGTCCACCACATTATTTCCCACTGTTCCCCTTCCCTTGAATACTGTAGGAAATGGTCCAATTTTCCCTTCCAAAAGGAGTTCTAAAACTTCACTAATACAGAAGATTACACACAAATCCTTTTGACACAGAGAACATGGATGACTAACAACCCAAACCAAGTTTTCCTATCTGGAACACTCTGATAACTATGTCAGCTGTAAGCAACCCCACCCTCAAGCAACCTGCTTCCTGCTATTTGGCATTTTTCCTGAAAAGTGAATTTAAAATCCAAATAATTTTCAAGATAGCAGTAATTTTCTCCTTTTCTTATAAATACATTTCTTCTAACAGCTATTCACATCTCAAAATTAGCCTCATTTTGCATCCTTCGATGTTTTTTTCTCTTCCCAAGTGTGTACCAGCAGAACACACTTCCACCAGTAAGGACATTCAAACACAAGAAAGGGTCAACTCACATCATTTGAATTTTCAGCAGGCCTCTGGTCCTGGGTTTCCACTTCAGTCTCAACACCAACATCTTCATTATCTTCACTTTTAACTGGTTCTACCATGGACGCAGTAGACACACTGAAAATGCCATGAGTATTGACACGGACTTTCACTTTGACTTTAGACTTCTCTCCATCTTTCTGGGCTGCCACATTCTGGATAACATACCTACCTAGAAATCAAAAGAATCAGAATTCACACAGTGGAACAAAATAGGCAACATTACAGAGCTAGAAAAATACTTCCTTCTTTCACACAAGAGACTTTAAATATTTGACCACACCACTAATACCTGTGCTAATCGCATGGTCCTCAAATGAAATGAATACTATGAAATACAAACAGCACATTATTGTTCCATCAGTTTTACCTTACAAATAAAGAGGCATAACATTTATTTTCATCACCTAGGGCAGGTTCTCCTGTCACTAGTTATATAGAAATATGGAATGCAAAAAGTAAAAGCTTACCCCCCTTGCTTGTGTTATCTGTGATGCTATAATGGGACAAACAAGAGCTGTAAGGATTTAATCTAATGCCATTGTACTGGTATGTCTTTTGTAGGTCAACATAGCAATAGTATTTCTAGATTTCTAGAAGTATAATAAAAATTTAAAAAGTAATTTTTAGTTTTTCATCCGTATAGGTCTGTCATTACCTTTTACTTTAGGGAAAACTTGAAATTGTTTTGTAGCTCCTGCATCATTTGAAATTTTGAACTAAGCAGAAGACAGCTAGCTTAACAATATACAAAAAGCAAGAACTGATACTCAAGAGAACACTTTTTCCTGCCTATTACATGTATACCACAAAAACAGTGACCTGGAGACGACGTTGTACTGCTATCCTCACTGGCTGGATACACACATGCACCATTTCCTCATCAGCAGATCTAATCCTTACGCATATGAGCTTTTATCAGCTTACTTTACAGACCAAAGAATGTAATCCCTTCTCTTGTAAATCCATTAATGCTGCAGTTGTGACCTGTCCTCTTTTGGTAGTCTCATCAGAGCTACTGACTCACCCATTAGGGCTACTAACTCTGTTCTGAGCAAAATTAATTGGTGAATAAGCTGAAACCAATCTGATTTTCAAAATCCATGCTCAGTTACAATACAGCAGTTAAACATCGAATTTATTAAATCCATACAAGTTGAAATCCCACTACTGGTCTTCACAGGAATAGCTAACATGAAAGGAAGTCTGTCATTTCTGTGACTACAGAATATTGAACTAGCTCCTAAGACACGGTGTTTGAACTTTGTGGCTCTCAGTGAACCAATCAGAGTATTTGGTTCCGTGTAGGGAAAGTAACTGATTTTTCCTGCTGGGAAAGTTATAGGTGACTTTGTAGTGCATTAGGTAGTAAGTGAAGTATTGGTAATTCAGGCTGATGTTTCTGCCCTGTGCATTCTTCCCAACCACATCAAGATTGATGAAGTTTATCTTTAGCACTATGATTCTGGTGAATCTATAAGTGTATTGTTAACAAACTTAACAGCTATATTATGAAATACCTAACCCATCAATAGCTCAGGGGTAAATAAGACAAAAGAAATTATTTTATTGAGTTTTGTCATTGCTTCTACCAGCCTGAAATACTTAAGTCTAAGTAACCACTGAACTTTCTAACAAAACCAAGCAATTACTTGACAATTAAAAATTTCTACCTTAACTTTAACATGCAAAAATGCAACACCCAATTGCATGCTTAAAAAAAACGTAAAGCAAGCATTTAATTGGCCTATCTTTACCAAAGCAATATTTTTCTAACTGCATTATAAACTCCTCATACCTGTCAATGTTGTAATTTGTCAAAAAGGATCAAAGACTGCTCACATTACCAATACAGTTAAAAATCAACACCTTACTCTTGCAGTTCCTACTTTTCAGCACTCAGTAAGCTTTAAGCAAAGCAGACTTATGTCACACCCAGAAAGAACAGAAAAAATGCAACATCCTGTAACAAGATATATTCTGTAGTTCCACTGCTCCTGTGTAACACACGCTTAAGTTTTCTATGTATAGGAGATATTTTTCAAGTGCTCCTATATTGCTTTAGCAGAAAAGATAAACATTACAAAGTTGTCTTGCAATTCTCTCATTGTAGCCACGAGCATTCTTTTACAGTTCCCCTTCATTTCATCATAGGAAGGAAACAACTTTTGAAGCCATACAAAATCCAAATTTGGTTACCTATGGAACAGGACAGTCAACTGAGTCCTCAAGAGACCAAAACCTAAATATACATATCATACAGCTTTACTGCAACACAGCACACTGCTATTACAGAGCTGATTTAAGACCAACATTGGTATCAAACAATGTAAGACAGCAACAGTTCCAAGACAGTTACTTACCAATTTTTGTCTCTGGATATGGAACTCCATTAGGATCAGAATAAAATGCTTCTAGCTCAAATGGACCTTTCCTGTAGAAGGTAAGAACTTTGGAGAAAGGTGCTGCATGATTTCTGCTGAACACTTCATGAACCCTATGATTACGAAAAAAATCACTTTTAGCAGGATCTTTGAGCTGACAGACTTTGATTAAGCATCAGAACTCTTTGTAAAAACACCACTATACTTGGACACGTTTACCCTTATTGAACAACTAACTCCAAGATACTCCACTACTGTACTGCAAGGAAAATACTGTAACCAGAAAGTATCCTGTTCTACTAATTTTGAGTCTCAGAAGCAAGTAAGCTTAGATGTTTCAGATGTAGGTGGCAGTTTAGCAGCAGTCCTACAAAATTTGTTTCCTCCAAAGACATTCTGAGTTTGGAATAGCATAATTTAAACCATAATTTGCACTGTTCCTCACGTAAGTCTCAAAAGGCTAATTATAGTCCCATTAATTCCTTACTCACGTAGCTTCTATGGCTCATTTGATAACACTGACACCAGATTATTATTCATTCCCTGATATCTGTCAAAAGACAACCATCTTTATTTTATGTTCTTCTTCTAGGTTCTGTCTGCCATTATGCCTTCCTGATTCCGATTTCCAAACATTTTTTTAATCTCCTAACTATGAAAGCATCTCATCTAACAACCTAAGTGTGAGAAAACAAGAGCTCCACCTAGTATGTGAATCCAGAGTTTGCTCTCAGAAGCCTGTGACAGAAGAAACGCTAAGTTCTGTGTCTCCACAAGAAATACAACAGAAAAAGCTGAGTTACAGAGAACTTGAAGGAAAAAAGGCAAAAAATAATATGAACAGCTACTCTAGCACTTTAAGCTCCCCAAAAGTTAACCTCAGAACTTTCAACATCTTAGACAGCAAGAACTATTTCCCACAGGCATGGCACAGTTAATAACATAGGTCAGAGTTTCAGACAAGGCAATTGCAAGAAATTTGTCTTATGAAACCACGAGTTAAATTTTTGCTTCTGTTTCTAGCCAGACAAATAATATCTACTTAAGTTCACAATGTTCATATTGTGCATAAAGTACAAAAGTGCATAAAGTACAAAATTCTGGTTACTACAGAAACCAGAATCTTGATAGGTGTTAGGAACACCTTGGGTTAAAAAAAAAAGCCATAAAAATCGTATCAGTATACAACAGTTTTTCGTAGTTTGTTTTATATTTCAAAACCTGACAAACAGATATGGGTAATGCAAGAGAGAATGCTTATCAATTCATTCGAGTTATTTTTTTTTAATCTTTAATGTATAAGAATAGTTATGACTAAAACTTTAACTTGTGCCTTTAAAACAGTATCCCTACCATCAACAACCACCTGTGGCATAACACACAAGGCTTTCTGCATCAGAATGCCAAAAACCTAGTTTATATGCAATCAAGAACATTATGTTTTAACTGTGGAGACCAAAAGCTTCACAGAACTATAGTTTGAGCTACCTACCCTTCAGTGTCCTCTGCTTCTGTGTTCCACAACAGAGATATTGGGAATGGTGTAGCATCTGTCACAGAGAATTCTCTTACTTTAAAAGCTGGAGAAAGAATCGCACACTGAAGAAAAAAGATATGGATTACATTATGGTTGGTTAACTGCTCTAGATCCGCCCCCAACATCTGAACATCTTTGAACAAGACAAAAAGAACTGTGGTGACTTCATTAAAACAGAGCTAGGTGAGTTGCTTCATTTCAATAGTCTGATAAGAGAACACAGATATACAGGTATGTTCATATTTTTGAGTTAGCAATACTTTCAACCTTATTCTTACTGCACCTTGTGAAAAGGGTAGCAGTCTAAAGGAACAGCAGGACTGTAAAGAACGGAAGTGCTGCACTACTTAGGTCTAAATTAAAAAAATAGGAGTGTATTTTACAGGTTCTACTTCTTTCCCCACAGACAACTGAACCGATTGCTAGTGATGGAAAGCAATCAGTGAGATGGGGTAAAGAAACAAATCAGAAACAGAAGCAAAATAAGAGAACGGGTAAAGCAGGGAAGGAAGACAATGAGTAGTTTGCCTGTTGTTCAATAGTTCATTGATTAGAATCTATAAAAATAATTTGGAGGCAAAAGGGAAAATAGAGTAAAAGTCAGTTCTGCACTGATGGAAAGCTTGATACCAGAAAATGCAGAGCTGCAATGTTTTAGGTTCTACGTAAATAAATCTTGTACGCTTTATTGATAAAAACATCTCTCAGCTTGACAGTGACTCTTAAATTCCACTCATTAAAGATTCCTAGGCTCATTCATCTGAAGAGAAGAGCAGGCCACTTACAGAATATACCCAACATCAGTACTTTAAACAAACTACTGTACCACAGAAAAGTACTCTGAATTCTTTAATAGAATAGTCCCATTAAAAGACTCAGTGAACAATGTATGCACCCTTAGCTGTTTCTCACAATTGCTTGGCCACCTCTCCAGGTAGCACTCAGAAAATTTAACTTATCGTTTTCTCAAGTGCTGCTGGTACCGTACCTGCAGAGCACAGCCTCTAGCTATGGCTTCATCCGCATTCAGCGTTGTACTGACATCTTTGCCAAAGAATTTAGCAATCCTCTCTTTGACAGCAGGAATGCGCGTTGCTCCTCCCACAATCTCTACAGCAGTCACATCTTCCACTTTCAGCTGTGTTTGTTCCATTAATGAAAGCAGAGGCATCTCTATCCTTTGCAGCAGGTCAGCACACAATTCTTCAAACTGAGACCTAAGGAAAGAAATGTCAACCACACCACGCCTGTCCCCTTCCTAAGATTTTCTGGTATTTTTTTCTAAGCTGATTCCGATTTCTGATCAGGTTTATTAACTACACTGCAAAAAGACTCAAAAAGCTAAGCCCCTGTGAGCAGGCTGAAGTGACAGCCAGCAACAAGGCAGTACATGAACAGCTGCTTACAGATTTTCCTATGCTGCTATCAATGTAGCGAACACAGTAAGATAAAGGTATTGTTTGGGCAGGTACCGTATGTTTGCCTCTAAGCAAACTGTGTAAGAATACAGAAAACTCGTAGTTCCTTTACAAAGAAAATATGTTTCCTAAATACTGGAGAAAAACACTCAGTTGACAACAGTTAGAAGACTAGCAGAGACTACAAATGAAGTTGTGCCTGTGAGTGCATGCAAGGGAGATGCACAGGGAAAGACTATTTACACTCTGGGCATAATCAAGTCACCCACAGAAGTACCATTTCTGTCCTCCATTTCTCTCCCAATATCCACAGTTCAGTAAGAGCAGAAAAAAAGGAGCGCTTGAATTGTTTCTATCTTGAGAGCAGTATGGGATTTACGTTACCTAAAATATACTGCAGACCTAAATACATAGCCAACCCCCGCCCTGGTTTGCGTGCATCAACCCATGGTTTTAAAAGTGTGCCATTTTACAGAAAGAACAAGCTTCTTATGCACGTATTATTACACTGAAAACACAGGCTGAAATATTGTGCTCAGTTATCAGAGCTTAGTTATTCTAACACTTAAAAACTCCACAGCCATTCAACACTTGCACTTTATTTTAGCACAGGAAGTTTCTTTCAGATATGGAAACAAACACTCAAGAAATGTGGCCACCAAAGCAACAACCTAACCATCTCCTATAGAACTCACCTGTTCATTTTTCCAGATACATCAGTATCATTCATGAAGCACTCAATGTTCAGGGGAATGTCTGTGCTATTAGAACTCATCAGTTTCTTCAGCTTCTCACACTCCTGGTACAGACGAAGAAGAGCTCGAACTTTTGATTTGGGATCCAGTTTGTACTTTGCTTTTATTTCTGCACAAAAGTAATCTACCAACTTTCCATCAAAGTTCCTTCCGCCTAGGAAAGGGTCAAACGCTGTGCCAAGTACCTGGTTTGGAAGAACACAAATATTTAGGCTAACACTCAACAGAAATCAAATAGAACAGCAGTCTTCCAATACCAAAAAGCATTTGTTTCCAAAAAGGTAAGGGGCAAGTCATGTTCAGGCTTAAGCATTTATATCAAGCATATATCTAAAAATTGCTTTTCAATTTTACAGGGGAAGTAAATCTCAGTAGGTAACAATCCTAAGTATTCACAGTTTTAATCCATCCACTTAGTTTAAATGGTAGCAGCTACACCGTGTATCTCACATGGGTGAACTGCAGAGCAATCTGCAGCCTCCATTTAAAGTCATCCTAATGAAGAATACCGATAAAGTCTTCTCTTTGCACCTTACATGTCTAAAATATTTCAGAATTTTAGAAACGTATACAGCTGATTTTAGTGTCTCAAAGCCTTTTATCTTCATTTAATCTTACTACCTTTAGTTTACTCTTGTTGAATGCACAGGCTGATACTTGAAATGCAGAATGTCCCATATCAACAAACACAACTATTCGTGACTTCTCTTCAGGTGCTGGAAGGTCTTGTTTATAAATTCCATAATTCAGAGCCACTACAAAAGTAACATCAGATATTGTCAATGTAACCTCTGGTTAATCTCCAATTGAATGCCATCACATCCTTACGAACATTAATCTACAGAATAAAGAACAGCCAGAATAAAAAAAAGACATACACCTATGCAAGGTCTTTCCTACATGAAAACTTTATTCCATTAACATGGATGTTGTAGGACCCAAGAAGCAAGTCCTTCCTGAGTCATGTGCATGCTCTCTCCCTAAACATTTAAGCATGCAAAACTAAGAATCAATAACCCTGGTTGAAGGGTTAATCTCCTTTGAAATGTTTACAAACAGCTCAGTTTTTAGTGTTTCAAAGATGCAGAGTGTTTTAAGAAGAAAACAATCTCAGTTTTGAATTTTTAAAAAAATCTCATAGGCACAAAGATCATGTCTAAGAATGCTATGAATGGTCAGGAGAGGCTGCAAAAGGGAATAACATCAGTCTACGCAGAGTATCAGGCAGGCACAATTTGTGAAGTGCTGCAAACATGTGGAAGAGAAGCCAGCATGGCATGTAAACACAGGGCAATAGTCAAAGAACAGAACAGTTCTGCTGCAGCATTTTAGATATATAGCAGTGCCACAATGAGGCAGGAGGCTGATGTGGTAATTAAAGAAAAACAAAACCCTAGAGTTTCACCTACACAATTACGCAGGAAAGGCTCAGATTTTGGCATGAGATATGTAAGTGCACAGTCTAACATTTTCTAGGATGAAAAAACCCCAAACTGAAGATAACAGGCCAGGCTCCTAGCCAGATTATCAGCAACAGAATGAGAACACCAGGGAAGGTTTTAAGGGAGGCAGAGAACACATGCTCTGAAGAACAATGTTTTATTAGCACATTGACACCTTCCCACATAAGGAGGTAGGACACTGGCTCCCTTAGTCTGGAGCTAGTGGTTTTGATGTGACTATCTGGAACAAGTTCAACCTCATTTCCCATTGATCAGTGGCTTGAGACTTACAGATTCTGGTGTCTAGTAAAGTTCCCCTGCACTCAGTACACTCATTCTCATCTGTGTGGATCCTGTGGGGATCTATAAATCCTACCCCCCAATCAATCCCTCCCACAGCCAGGTCACGAATAAGTGTTTAAACTTAAACTATATTGCATGGAATACACTGAAGTGATATATTCTTGAGATCTAGATTTGATTGAAATGTGAATGAACAGACCAACATACAATGTTTATTTTTTGAGCATGTTCAACACTTTATCTTTGTTCCCAAATCAAGTTTTACAAAAAAAATAAATCACAGCAGAATTTGTCTCTCTAGAAAAAAATACACAACTTATTTTCTGTTCTACTGTAACTAAGGACCCCACCCCACATTATCACAGATCATAACACTTAAAATTAGAAAGTGTTGGGACAGTACTCAGTAACCTTACAAGGTAAGGAAAAGAAATTAAGAAGTGCTGTGTTACACAACAAAGGAAAGCTACAGATGAAAAAAGTACTAAGGTACTAAGATGAAAAAAAATCTACATTTTTGTGAATTGTTCACTCCAATCCCAAAGCTTTTAAGGATCCTTACTAGAAAGTATACCTGATGTGGGCTCCCTACTTACCCAGCTCAAAAATTCATATTACCACATTTTCTAGAGCATCTTTGCTATATAATCAAAGAATTAAGCTAAAACTAGATGACAGGAACAGGCACACATGGCTTCTGTAATGATACTGTCAGATTCGCTCTTCATTAGGTGCAAATACATAGCATTCAATCTAAAAATCATAGTGACCAAGCACTTAAGTTTATTAGGAATCTTATGCTTTACCAGATATCCATTTGAAAAACATTATAGAAAAACTTTAAGATACCACTCCAACTTATGTTAGAAGTTACTACTTAAACCCTTAAAATTATCTTCCTTAGGGGAAGAGCAACTGACATCTACCCAGACCTGTGCAAAGCACTTGACAGTGTCCCCCCATTAAATCCTTGTCTCTAAATTGGAGACATGAATTTGAAGGGTGGACCACACAGCAAGTAAGGAATTGGCTGGATGGTTGCATTCAAAGAGTTGTGGTCAATGGCTCAATGTTCAGGTAGAGAACAGCAACAAGTGGTATTCCTCAGGGGTCAGTACTGGGACCAGCACTGTTTAACATCTTTGTCAGTGACATGGGCAGTGGGATCAAGTGCACCCTCAGCAAGTCTGCTGATGACACCAAGCTGTGTGGTGTGATCAACACACTGGAGCAAAGGGATGTCATCCAGAGGGACTCTGACAGACCCAAGAGGCAGGCCTGTGCATACCTCATGAAGTTCAACAAGGCCAGGTGCCAAGGTCCTGCATTTGGGCCAGGGCAATCCTAAGCAAAAATATAGGCTGCAGGGAGAATGGATTGAGAGCAGCCCCGAGGAGAAGGACCTGGAGGTGTTGGTTGTAGAAAAGCTCAACATGAGCTGTCCATGTGCTCCTGCAGCCCAGAAAGCCACCTGTATCCTGAGCTGCATCAAAACGAGTATGGCCAGCAGGGTGAAGGAAGTGATTCTTCCCCTCTACTCTGCTCTTCTGAGACCCCACCGGAAGCCTTGCATTCAGCTCTGGGGTCCCTCAGTACAAGGACACAGCTGTTAGAGCAAGTCCAGAGAAGCACCATGAGGATAATCAAAGGGCTGAAGGAAACAAGTGCTTATCATTACAACATTTAAAAACACGGAACAGCGTTCTGTCCCCAAATGCAAACAGGAAATGTAGGAAAACTTTGGATAAGAACACTCGTTTTAAGAAAAGACCAGACAAGCTCTTGGTTGTGCCAGTGTGTTTTGTAGAGTCCTGAACACATTAGCAAGAGGAAATCAACTGCTAATTTTTGTTTTAAAACCACAGTTACACTGACAAATACTTTCGAAGTTAAAATGTTAACAATTAATCAATTAATTTAAGAGTGCCTAGAGCCCACAACTGTGCATTGTAGTTTTTTTTTTCCAGAAAATGCAGACACTAAATTGACAAGTAGTCCAGGCACATGCAGCAACGCCTAAGTACATACTCAGGGACATCACTAAAGCTTCAACTCTTCTACTCCTTCACACAAACATTAAGATGGAAGATGGAAAAATGAAGAGAAACAAGTGTTTAGAGTGTTTGTTTCATATCTGATTTTTAAAGCCAGCCCTATTTCCTAGAGTAACTATATTCACCTGCTACCATACATACGATTTGTAGAAACTGCTGTTTTACCATACTTACCAGCTGTCATGTCATTCATTAATCTAAGACAGTTTAATCCAACAATCTGGGCTGCATCCAGAACAGACCTCCTTTCAGCATCTGTGAAAAATGATGGAACCTGAAGAAAGCAGGTGAGAAAGAAGTTAATAATACCAAAAAACAAGACACTTTATTTGAAAGTATTCATAAAAGTTGTATCTATTCCTCATCTTCAAGAATGGGGCTCACTGCAAATTTTTAACATGTAACTATTTGCTGAATCAAGACTTTAAGTACTCTACTCAGTCAAGCTGACATGAAATTAAATAAGCATCCACTATTTTACACGAGCATACATTGGCAAGAAGCAATTGAATCATTTGTATACAAATACTAGGGACTTTAAGCACTGGTGCAAAATATAGAACAAGGTGTTACGGAGATAGAGACAGAAAAACTTGTCAGAATTAAATGTATTGCTGTCCAAGTGTAGTGGGTTTACATGGCAAGGTTTTGGTAGCAGGGGGCCATAGGGGTGGCTTCTGTGAGAAGGATCTAGAAGCTGCCCCATGTTAGGTAAGGGCCCCACTGCTGACCAGAGCTGAGCCAACAGGTGATGTTGTTTTGCACCTCTGTGAGAGCAGATTTAAGACAGGGAAAAAAACACTGCGCCACACAGCAGCTGGGAAAAAGAGAAGAGTGAGGAACAGCCTTGCAGGCGCCAAGGTCAGTGAAGGAGGGGGAGAGGTGCTCCAGGTGCCGGAGCAGAAGTCCCCTGTGGCAAGGCCCATGGTGAAGCAGGCTGTCCCCCTGCAGCCCATGGAGTACCACAGTGGAGCAGGGTTCCACGCTGCAGCCCGGGGAGGGGACCACGGTGGAGCAGGTGGGCCTGCACCGATAGAGGCTGCGACCTGTGGAAGACCCCTGCCGGAGCAGATTCCAGACCAGACCTGTAGGCCGTGGAGAGGAGCCCACGCAGGAGCAGGTGACCTGGCAGGAGCTGCTGCCCATAGGGGATCCAGGTTGGAGCAGTTTGCTCCCAAGGGATGGACCCCATGGCACAGAGCCATATCTGGAGCAGTTTTTGAAGAGCTGCTGCCTGTGGGCAGCCCACACCAGATCAGTTCAGCAAGGACTGCATCCCATGGGAGGGACCCCACAGCACAGGGGACAAGAGTGACAGAGAAGCGCTATAGACTGACCATAACTCCTGTTCTCCTGCACCACTTGGGGGGAGGGCATGGAAGAGGGTGGATGGGGAGGGAAAGTGCTTTTGGGTTGTTTCTCACTTCTCTAGCTCATTAGTAACAGGCAATAAATCTTACTATCTCCTTATGCTGTGTCTGTTTTGCCTGTCACAATAATTACTGTGCAATCTCCTCATCCTTATCTCATCCCTTGAGCCCCTTTCATTGTATTTTCTTCCCACTCTTTCTGCTCCCCCTCCTCAAAGAGAACAGCTGTAGTGGAGGTTGGCTGCCCACCCAAGTAAAGCCACCACACCAAGAAAGCCAAAGAAAATACAGTACAGCATGACAGACAACAGATGTCAAGAAGTGATACAGAGAAACTGCTTTGGCCAAAATGACTTTGGACAAGTGGCAAGATTCTGAAGGAGTACATTGACCATTTGCTACAGATCTCTCTCATCAGCTTTGGACAGTGACCTGTGATGTCCTCAGATACTGAAACTGTATCATTAGAGGACATTAACTTCTCAGGTATCAAGTAGACAAACTTCTCAGACTCATACTTGTAGATGCAACAGGAGACAGACTTGTTCAGCCAGTGAACACAAGCAGATGGCATGTTATACTTTAGAATGGACTGACTGTTCTTGGTCTGAGATAGTTTTCTTGTGCAGTCATAAACTGAAAAAAATGAAGTTAATTTCAGCTGCCAGAGGGTAAACTTTGATAACCAATGGTATCTTTACTGTGTATGCTTAGTCATGGAATGAAGTTGCAGAAGGGTGAACACCTGGATCAGGGGCATTCTTTGTCCCAAAATTCACACATCCCCCAAGGGAATGAGTTCTTGAACTGGCTCAGGGACTGGAATATGGAAGTAGCCCTGGGACTTCTTTAAGTCTGAAGCTTTAAAGGTAGTTAGGATTAATCCTTTTTTAAGTGCTTATCTAGAGTTCTCTTTCAGTATACATGAATAGAAACAAAATGTCCTCAATAGTTGAAGTTAAAAAGACATAACATTCCTGTGCACTACAATTACTTACAGAAATAACACAGTCTGTTACTGGCTTTTTCAGGTTACTCTCTGCAGTCTCCTTTAATTTAGTCAACAACATAGCTGAAATCTGCTCCACACTGAAGATATGCTCCTCATCCATGTACATGACCTGAATAGAAGAAATAGGGAAAGTAATACCATAGTTTCAATGGGAAGAAAACTTACTTTTTTGCTAGACTAATAATTTTAACTTTGACATGCTTAATTAGTTCATTGTAGAACTGTAATTTACAGTTTACCAGTTAAATGTCTACAGAAGACAATTTCATTTTTGTATTTAAAGCACTGAAAACAGTATCAATACTATAGATGAAAGAAATGACTAGGAGGTTATAGTGATTTTAGAAGTGATTGAGTCTAGAACACAAATAAGACTAGGTCACATGTTATGTCAAACAGTAAAATACTATTTTTTTTAAACTGCTGCCAACTACAGAGAAGTCCCAAACTACCTGCTCTTTCCTCCTGACATTTATGTCTGCTCAAGACTTGTGGAGCCTCTAAAAGAAGAGCTGCTCAACAGTTCACATAAACCAACTAAAAATTTAACGTGAAGCTCAGCAAAAAAAAGGTTTAATTTCTTGGTAAGGGAACAGTACAAAAATATTCTTGAATCAGGCTTCTGGGTAATAATGCCAATGATCAAGTGAGGGAACATGTTACAATTGATTCTTGAAAGCAGTACTTGCCTTTCATCCATATTATTCCAAAGGGGAAAAAACAAAGCATTTCACTTCTAGCAGAGAAACATCCCAGCTTCTCCCATCTAACCAAGTATGACATACCGAATCAATTCGTAAAACTTATTTTTGTACAGTTAGAATGAAGCCCACAAAAATTGCAAAAAAAAAAACCTACTGATTTGTTCTGCAAAGACTGAGAAAGAAGATACCAAGCAGCACTGTTCTCTTACTACACTTTCACTTACATAAAAGACTCCTACATGCACTTTAATTAAAGGAAAACATTAATTTCTGTCTGCAATGCATGTTAACATCATAATTCACAATCAGTATAAGAAAAGGTACCTTCTCTTTTTGAGAAGCAACACAATCCTCCCAGACAGTTTTTTCTAAAGCGTAATCTCTTATGCAATCTATTCATTACTGAGGCCTGATCTATCCTGAAGTTTTGAGGCATTAGTTCAAGGTATGGAGAAAAGCAGCAAATTAAACACACTAGGGTCTTCATTAGTGAAGCAGCATTATATGTGAAGTTACAATGCTTTGTTATGAGTATTTTTGTACAGTTCTGTAAATGAATCCAATGTTGATGGCACCTACCCTAGGAAAAGCTGACATTCTATCAGTGAACATGTAGTATAAGCAAGACTCAGACTGAGTTGTACAAGCTGGCCAGTTATAATTCAAGTAATTTACAGGATACCAGATAGTCCTCTGAAGGCAATCACTCACTTTAAACTATTCTAAATCAAGTCTCTCACTACTTTATAAGGAATATGTAACCATGTAATTAGACTGTAACAGTGCATTCCACACAGGAGTGACAGAAAGGTTAATACTTGAAAGTAAAGCCATACAACCTTGTAATTATCTTAGCAGTACCTCTGCTGTAATGTTTGAGCTGGATGTACAATTTGCCAACAGGGAAGCTCATATTTCAGCAATTACTTGCAAATGAATCTTAATTTGATACTTAACATGCACTACTTAAAGATGAAGCTGGCTATTCATACAAGAGCTCCTCTTCAAGAGAAAGGTTAAAGAAAACCTTTAAGGTAATGAAAGGAAGCTTGTATTTTGCTGACTAGGTGTTGAAATGTAAACTCTTCCATGTAGATATAAAACCAAGAAGAATTATACAACAAACATACCTTTACTCCAACTCCACCATTCTTCATAGGAACTAAATCATAACTCAACTTTTCTTTTTCCTTTTGAACAAAAGGATCATTAAATGCACGGCCATGGAACCTCTTGAAGTTAGATACCGTGTTGTGGGCATGAGTAATTTGCTGCAAGGAAATATAGGACATTTAGAAATCTATTCCTCACCAACCTGCAACATTCAGTGCTGCTCTATATGCCCCCCAGCATCAGTCATGTTTTAAGAAAACTTCACTTACCACATCAGTTTCTACAGCACCTGTAATTACTATCTGGTACTTCATACTAGCTCATTACTACAAAAAATGCCTCAGGACTACACACTAACAGACCATGATATATTATGTACTGTAAGTATTATAGAAGTATCTTTAAAACCTCGAAGTAATCAGGCAAGCAATAGCATGATTTTATAGTGCCTATTCTTTAGTCATCTACTTTAGATGCAGTTTAAGTAAATGAATAGAGGAGCCAGTTTCCCCAGTATGTACCATGTCTGTTAACTGGTACTTCAGTCCCAGCCACCTCACCTCCAGCTATTCACTTGAATTGCCACTACATTAAGCACACACAACTGTTCCATTATTCACTTCAAGCCAGTCTCCTCATTCATTTTGCTACTTTTTCTCCTTCAGCTGTTCTTATACCAGGTGAGCTCACTGTTCACATTCACCTAGCAGTCCCTTAAATTCTTGCACCAGACCATAAAAGGACACGGTTCATAGACACAGAAGCATGAGACACTATTTTGGTACCAATGTCAGTTTAAAGTACACTCTGAACTACAGCATGAGCTGCACACAGAACCAACTGACCAAGAGAAAGTCTTTATCAGGAATACAACGCAGAACAGAAAGTAGCCAGCTAGACTGTCCTAAAAGAGATACAGCACATATCTCGAAGTAGAATGAATCCTGTTCTTTTGTAGAGAAACTAAACGCAAGTTCTTCTCTAGAATAGCCTTAGGCAGGCACCAACAGACTGCATGGTACTAAGTCAAATGATGAACAATCCAAGGAAGACTTCTAGCTTTCACTACCCTCAAAGGAAAGTATCAATTTTAAAAAGTTATCCATCATGGAATCAAAGAATTCAAGCTGTATCTTATGCTAGAAAGCTATAAAACTATGACAGTTCTCCAACAGAGCAGCTCCCTGACACAGAATCCAGCCACATCTGTACTATTAAAGACCAACCTTCAAAAAGCTGTGGGTAGGGAGAAAGATATCACACACAAATTTCCTACTGCAGATTGTCCCTGGCTTATTCTGATCACCCAGCAATACTCAACAGTTACTAAGAAGAACACTAGTTAGTACAGGCTGAAATCATGCCAGGAGCTATCCCAATACTGTAATGCAATAGAATATTTAAGTTCCTGTGTCCAAGACCATTTCCTGGCATGGCTTCATTTATTTGTATAGCCGTAACTTCAGCGTACTTGAATGCTACATAATTCATAGCTGTGTTGTTGAAGAACATGGAAGCAAAAATAAATTTTATGTAGTGGGCAGAGAAGCACAAACACTCTGATGGCTTTTACAGCCTAATTTAGAATTACGCTCACAGCCTTTTCCAAGAGAACAATCTTAAGATATTTTTAGAGTAATTGTATGCCATTAGATCTGTAGCATGTTTCAGTATCTTCCTGCTTAGTCACAATTAACAGACCATAATTCTCTTTCTTAGCTAAGATACTGCTCTCATCTGCAGTGCTATCAGGCTTATTTAAGACAAAACCAGTTCTCAGAAAATACATTCCAACAGCAGCTCCACAAGCATTAAAGAGATCACCTCTGAGTGTTAAAAGCTCTCATATAGTCATATTGTTGAAGTCACTAGTCAAAGAAGTATTAAGATCTCTTACAATAGGAAACAACAAAATGAAAGGGACCATCTTATTCCTTGATTTAAGTAGCTAATACACTCTGAGTCATAAAAATGTAACTCTCAGCTGGTCACGTGAAGAAACTCCCACATTTACAGAAGAAACAATATACCTGACAGACTGAACACTTACAGCAAGAAAAATAGATGTTTGCCAAGCACAAAGACAATATATTAATATATACTAAAGGTTAGTCTGAAGTCAACTGAACTTACAGGCATTCATCACTGGGATTGCATTCCTTTAAATGCAGTTTTAGAGACAATCTACTTCACTTTCAGCTTTGGTAGTTTACTTCAAGTATTCAGCTGCACTTAACAGAACACTGAAACCCTCTCAAGAGCATCTACATAAGATATACATCACTTGCTGTTTTGAATAACAACTTGTTTTTATATGTAGATGAATTGTAGATGAATTGTTAGTTTCTGATCTGAATCAGTAGAGTCACCATCGAATATGCAAAGGTAATGCTAAAATTAAGTTTCTCTGAAGAAAAAACACATACTTACATATTCACTGTATTATTTCAAACATTAACCTGTAACTAAAAGGGCTTGCATACATGTGAACATGTAAGCCATCCACATTTCATTAGCCGTTCAAAATTAAGAAGTGAGATATTACAGTGGAAAAAAGTCTCCTTTAGTGCTCTCTCCATGGAAACCCACTGCAGTCCCACTACAGGGGAGATCTGCACAGGCCAGCAGAGCCTGCAAGCTCAGTCTCTACCAGCAGTAGTTATGCAACAAGCCTCCAATACAGAGCTTGACAATACCTGAGGATTTATTTAACCACTGCATTTAGTTATTCCAAGTCACAAGAGAATTCAGCTCTCCCTTTAACATGAAAGCATTACTTTTATGAAGAAAACATTCGGTATTTTCTCAAATCCTATTCAGAGAAGCTTAACCAATAAAACCTGATGGCTTGTACTTTCAAAAAAACACACAGGCATTTACCTTCCAGTGAAAGGTAAGGCATTAGGGACCTTAGGTAATACTTTCTTGTTCCATATAATTTTAAGGAGCTCTATGCAGCAATTCAAAGGTTCTACTCTAAAGGAAAACGGTACATACAGGCATTAAGAACAAAAACATGATGCTTAAGCTGCCAGAAAAGAGCATGTTCAATTGGGAAATTTACTATTAATGAAAGAGAAGACAGTAAAGTTTTAGCAGAGCCATCCTGCATTTCTCTGAAGGAAGCACAGCACAGAGCACAGGATTTGACATTGAAAATTAAGTTACTTGAATTTAATTACCGGGCAGGGGCTCTTCTTACACCCCGTACTCCTTGAGCAGCTTGCCGCGGCTGTTTTATAGTTACGAATGCCTGGAAAGGACCTACCTGGTTTTTAGCCGAGACGCCAATAGCTCTGTTTTTGGACCCGAAGGAAACCACGGAGCTGCAAAGAACAAGAAGCTACTTAACTCGGCACCCGGACCTGCTGGGATGGCTTTTAACTTAAATTACCAGGATTTCGGCGAGCATTTATTAAACCAAGGGAGGAAAGGCGGTGGGGGGGGAGGGGGAAGCTGCCCCGCTCGCAACACAGCCTGCTCACGGCACCGCCTGGAAACTTCCAGCACCTTCCAGCCGTGAGGGGGGCCCCGCGCTGCGCCCCCTCCCCGCGCCCCCCCACCCTTTACTCACGGCGTGCAGCGGTCGCTGAACTCGTTGGCCACCGTCTCGATGCCGCCGGCCCGCGCTACGGCGATGTAGCAGCTCTGGAAGCCCAGGTCGAAGCCCACCACGGCCATAGCCGAGGCGCCGCGGCGGGGTGAGGGCCGCAGTAGCGGTGTCGGCGCTGCGCGGGCGCGGAGGGAGGCGGGCGGGCGGCGGCGCCGCTTTAAATACGACAACGGGGCGAAGTTTCCAGAAGCTGCGGCGGCCGCTCGCCGGCTCCACGTGCGGCTTCCGCTTCCGCCTTCGGCCGCCTTCTCGAACGATTGCCGCCAATCAGCGCCGCCGGCGGAGCCGTGACGTCAGGTGTTGCCATAGAGACCGCGGACGCCGCCGGCACCGAGGGGAGGGGGCGGGGTCAGACGGGAAGGGGAGGGGTTGTGGGGGGAGAGGTTGTGGGGCGGGAAGCGCGCGCGGGGCGGGCCGTTAGCGGCCAGCCCGAGGGGGGAGGGGGGAGCAGCTCTGCCCTTTTCCTCTCAGGGACGGGCTGCGTTAACCAGGGGGGTTAAATAAAATTGTTCTCTAACTGCTGGTCCTCTGTACGAGGACTTTGCCTCTCTGCGTGTCCAGGGTCACAGCCCACTGCTGTGTAAATGTCCCGTGGCTGTTCGTTCAGGACCCCATCCCCTGCCAGAAGCAGGTCCCAGCCCCCCGTGTTCCGTGTGGAAGCACAGTAGGCACACGGATTTCATTTCTGTTGTACATCCTTCATCTGATGCCTTCTGGTCCTGCCTGCTCCGAAGGGCGGGGAGAGATGGTTGCATTCAAGTTCCTGTGTGTCCCTGTGTGGAATCCTTAGGGCTGAACAAGACCTCCAAGATCACCTGGTCCAACCACGCCCCTACCCACCAGTGTCACCCACTAAACCACGTCCCTAAGCACCACGTCCAACCTTGAACACCCCCAGAGACAGTGACTCCACCACCTCCCTGGGCAACCCGTCCCAGTGCCTGACTGCTCTTGCTGAGAAGAAATGTCTCCTGATTTCCAACCTGAACCTCCCCTGGGGCAATTTGAGGCCATCCCCTCTCGTCCTGTCACTAGTTATCTGTGAGAAGAGGCTGACCCCCAGCTCCCCACACCTTCCTTTCAGGTAGCTGTAGAGTTATAAAAATACCAGTATTTTGCCCCTACTCCTTTTCTAGACACTATGCTGTACAAACCTACCTCTAAAGCTTCACTTCACAACAGATTAACATTCAGTTCTCTGTCAGATCTTCACCCTTGAGTATATATGGGAAGGAATTGGTGCCCTAAAATAATGCTTGCTTATTTTAGAAGAGGCAGATAGCTGAAAATCCACTGAGGCTGTTCTGTGACTGTAGCTGAGGATGTAATTTATAACTTAAATACCCAAACATTACGGCCTGTGTGCCTGTTGATGAGGTTTTCCATCCCTGCTTGACACAGTAAATGTTCCTAGTACTGCACTTCCAATTTTCAACGAGGAGGTCAATTTCTTCAAATTATTTAAGGTGCTTAAATATCCCAGTTTTTCTTGGGTGATGCAGATATGTTCAAAACACTTCCGTCTTCTTTACAAATGTATGAATTCCTTGAATCAGTACTAGCCTTGAATCCTGGATTGTACTTCTATAGGTGAAAACCCAGTCTCTTTATTACCAGCTCATCCGTACATCACCCTTAGCCCTATCTAACAAGAAGCTGCATGCCTCGTATTTTCAGTGGTTGTTTAGAAAATCCTGTTGTGTATGTGATAAACATACAGCGTAACTGCTACTTTAAGTGTCACCATAGATGATAAAAGTAGATACCAAACATTCCTCTTGCTTTTTCATCCTTTGCTGTAAATTGTTTATCCTTGAATAGAAATACGGAAAACTTGACTGTTTGCCCAGATTTGCAGCTGGTCTCTAAAGGGAGAAAAATGTTAAGCTCAAACAGTGAATTTGGAAGTCACTCTGCTGGCACCATCCATCTGATGGCTTAGGACGGTGTTGTGCCTTGTAGTCGCTAGGCTGCAGCTTCACAGTCCTGGGATCCCAGCAGAGGAGCCGAGTTTGTCTTGGCCTGGAGCTGAAGCCCGTACTGACAGTGACTTGCTGTCTGTAAGGCAAATCGCCGCTACGGAGTGGTGTGGAGGGGAGGGAAGCACTAGTGGTAAGGTGCCAGCTCAGGATGCTCCCATATGCTGGGCCTGGGCAACCAAGGCAGTGGTGAGGGTCAGTGTGAGTGGGCAGCAGCCTGGGATGCCCTGCAGGGTCTGCACTCCGCAGCCTGCAGAGCTGTGGTGATGAATGCAGCCCATGTGCTGCCAGGAGAGAGCTCTGTTGAAGAAGTCATTTGACTGTTGTGTCACGAATAACAACCCTGTGGTTTTCATTGCTGGCGGAAGCCAACAAATACCAGATCAAAGAGCTATCAAGAAATGATACAACATTGATTTGCTAAGGATGACACACTGCTTAGACCTGATGGTGGGACTTGTGTCTGGCTGGCTAGTCTGTGACACTGTATGTATAGCCAGCAGCGCTGGAATCATTACAACTGTGAGTTATCGAAGGTTTTAGAGACAAGGTAATACACCTTTTATAAAATCTGAGGACAAACAAACAAACAAACAAACAACAAAAACCAACCTCAAAAGTCCTGAAACTTTCTTCTGATGATGTGGATATTGTGTGTCTCTCGTTTCTGGATTAGAGATACTATGGATCACATAAGGACAGCTTAAATGTCTTGGATTGGAGGAGAACACTGTAACTAACTTCGTCTGAGGATTACTTCTGTTGCAATTCTTGTGAGTTTAGAGAATAACTGGTGTGATGCCCTTCCCTTCATTTGTGCCACTGCAGCTGGGACATATATATATATGTCAGGATATGTAATGGTTGGCCAGTGGTTTTTTAACTTTTTAAAGTTGGTTTGCACATTTAGAATATTTGGGTAGACTGAGCAACACCCATCTACTTGGTGCTTAGCTTATGGTAAATAAGGAGATGGTTCAGTGACCGTGATATATATTGTGAATTTTCCTTTGTTCCTCAGCATGTGGAGCTATGTAGGTGCTCCTGCTGTCTGTGACAGTTAAAGGCTTCTTTACTTATGTCCACGCTCTGACTTGGAAAAAAAGGGCAATCTGGTCTTCATCAGCCCAAGGAATGCTTTAAAATAGTAGTTGATCAGGCCTTTAAGGAATTATTTTTATTTGGTACTGGATGTTCTATGTTGTGGCCTCTACCAGAACTAGAGGCATTAATGTGTGTTGAGAAACAGAATTTGAAACTGGGACAAGGGTGATCTCATCTCTTACACCAAACCTAATGTTTGTAAACTGTCTTGTGGGGTAGAGTTAGAATGACGTTAATGTATACACAGTCAGTATTACCATTGTAAAACATGACCCAGGCGAACTATAGAAGACTAGCTTATGACCCAGTGGAAGGCCAAAGTATCACAGAACACAACATAGGAATCTACTGGGTTCTGAGGATTTCTGCTGTGTTTCAGGGGCCCAGATATTGAGATGGACAAAGAATGCTGCCTCTACTGTTCCAGCAGACCCTCTGTACATAATCTTCATGTTTTATTTAAAACAGAAAACAGGAAGGCCCAGCCCAGCACAGGCAGGCAACAATTATACATTGCATTAAAAGTAAACAGACCCCTGCATCATTTATTTGGGGGTTTCATGTGTGGACTCACTTTCCATTTGTGGACTGAGCTTGCATTCCAGCCCATGCTGTATCATTCTGATCTATTTGGAGCTGCCTGTCCCAGCTTTACTGCAGCTGGCATTCCGTAACTGTAAACAGTTGGCTCCTATGATAGTACTGATGGACGTGCTGGTCAGTCTGAGGTTCCACACCATTTCTGTCTGTCCTCATTTGTGAAGGCCTTTAATGCAAACCTGAGGAGATTAGGGTTCTTTTGGTCTTGGGTAGGAAGCTAAGTTTCAAAGGGTAAAGGGTATTTAAGATCATTGCTTATCCCAAGGACAGACTGATGTTCCTATCAAGTCATGGGTCTCCAGAACTACGAATAAATTCACAGCATAGCTCCAGTAGTTCCTTGCTATACAATGCTGCACTACGTTTTTTTTTTTTTTTTTTTTTTTGACACTGATTTTCATGTCACTGTGTTAACACTGTATGATATTTATTTTAATATACATAAACACTTCACAGCTTGAGTGAAACAGATGACAGTAATAAGTAAAATGCCATGGGGATTTGCAGGCATATATATTTCTACATCCACATGTAATATGAAATGCCAAACGTTTGTTCAACTATATGAAGCAATAAGTCACATTATGCTTGTAAATAACTAAGTGCTTTCATTTGGCCTTTTGTCTTTTCTGTATAGAAAGCTTTAAGGATAAAGGTTTACAGCATTATCCTTGTTAATACTTTAATCCACGTACTTACCCTGGAGAAGGAAAGGAAGAATGAAGGGGATATGTGCCAAGGTGGTAGTGTAACCAGTCTGAAGCACAGCAACCAGTGGGCAATACTTTCCAAGGTTGACATGTGAGCTGCCTTGTTAAGAGCATCCCTAGTGTGGGGAAAATCCACTGTAAAAAATAAAAAAAAAATGTGCAGGCTCTTGGGTAAGGTAAGCATTCTTCACTTCATAGATTTTGCATGCCTCTAGGTAAATCTCAGCAGTTTGCAAACTCTAACGTGACTCTTCATGGTTCTGTCCATGCATCAGAATACTTTAGCACCCAGCCTAGCATGGATCCAAATCCCATTGTAACCAAGGGCGGGATGCTTTATCTTCTTGACACTCTGAATAAGATTCTTAACACAAGAACGCCTTTTTAATCTGAGTACAAGGGAGTCCCTTTTTTCTGTGATTCTTTTTTTCCACACTTAATTTTCACACTGAATAACAGATCTAAGCAGTGTGCTTATAAAACATGGATTAAAATGGAGCAGGTGTTGCTTTTGAGGTTAGCATGATTTACTCAAAAATTAAGTATTGTAAATGTTTGCTTTGATTGCTCGGAAGCTACCATTGCTGTCTCATGTTGGTTAAGCATTCTTTGGATTTCAAAACAAACACTGAAAATACATAATGCAATGCTGGAGAAGGTCAGTTAAAAATTATAGTGCTGAGGTTATTGTAAACATTGCAGTCTTAATCACTTACCTATACAGATGTTTTAATACTTTCACTTAATCAACTGGATTGTCCCACTGGAAAATGTGAAGACTAAGAAAAGGCACACTGAAACTATTTGCTTTGTACTTAATAAACTTCCTACAGTATGGTAAGTGTACCATGAATGACTTAAGTTACAAAATTAATGTTACAAGGTGTTCAGGAGCAGTAAATAATACTAAGCCTTAAGTATTCATGAATCTGAAATACTTTAACATGAGTGATTATCTGTTTGCAATTCCCTCATCACTTTTTTTTCTTGTTGCTTGGACACAAGAAGTGTTTTGAGCAAGAGAAAAGACAATCTGATTATGGTGCAAAACAAATTTCATGTAGGTGACCAGCTGCACATCGCTAATTGGAAGAAGAGTTGAACAGTTTTTAAACAAATACAGAATTTGATTGCATAAACTGTCTGGTGCCTAAATGCAATTAATAAAATAAATACATTTGTAAATGTAAAAAAATTGCAAAGAGGCAGTGTGGATTAAAAATGTGCTTTTGACTGGTTTGTGTATATCAAATCAAAGAAACTGAAACTTATTTTTAAATAGAGAAGATGAAAATGGATATAAATGAAAATTAGGGGGAGTGAGGGGTGTAATGAAGAAAAAGAAGCTGAGTTATTACTCCTTGATCTGATAGCAAACCATCTGGCAATATGCTGCCAAATCATTATGTATCCTTCGTATGACTCAGTGCTAATGAGATGTGCAGGGATTATGCAGACTTCTTGTGCTTTCAACATCGGTAGAATGTTTTAAAAATAACACTTGCAATATTAATATGACATGTACTTGCTATGAATTTCTGACAGCAATCCAAACTGGTTTTTTTCATTAGAAAATATCCCAAGCACTTCAAAGACCATCCAAACTTTGATTTTTATGTGAACTAAAAAAAGCCCAACAACGCTCAAATATCAGTATCCTCTGTACTAAGAAATTATTTTTTCTTTTTCAACAGCTTGCTGAACATATACTGACTAAGCAGTTAGGCCCGAACAGCATGAAAAGGTAGGTAACTAGATATAGCTACATCGCACTGTTCTGAAAGCATGCTTTGAAAGAGCCAGCCTTTATTACATCTGTAGTTAATCTTTCTGTAATAATCTTTTAAAGTGTCTGCACGTGGTATGGTGTGTGTCTGTGCTTACAAGAAGTCCAATGTTTTTATATATTGTTTCCTAAGAATAGGCTGCTAGGTTTGTTATTTGCCTGCTTGCATTGTCACGAAGTAAACAATTGCCACAAACAAATGGAGTACGGCAAGAGGGTTTTCTTTTAGCATTTATAGCATGTGCATGGCTATGCTTAGAATAAATTAGCTATTATAAATACACAACCATCTTAAGTGTGCTGTCACAGAAAACTTAATAAAATATATTTTGAGAATTTAAAACTTCAGATTGTCTTCATATGAAAGCTACAAACAAACATTGAATACAATATCAGATACTGAAAGTTAAACATCAGCAGGCCAAGCAAGTACTCTAAAAGGCCTGATTGCTTTCTTCTCTGTCAGAAATGTCTGAAAGGTGGTACATCCAAGGCTTATAGAAATGATTCTTTAAAAGAAAAAATGGGATATGCTTAGCTAAGAAACATTAAGTATCTTCTGGATATTGAGGGGCTATGAGGGGAGCTTGTTTATTCATTAGGTGGACATAAGGTTCAGTTATGAATTTGTAGTGAAAATAAAGTAACATAAATCCTTAGCTGTAGAAAGGACGAGTAAGCACGAAGGAAATACAATCAGAAAAACTTCAGCAGAACGTTCCACTACAGAGATACAACTCTTAGCACAAGACTACTTCATGTGATCTGGACACTTATGTAAATATAAGTATGATTTATTGTGTGTAGTATGAATAGCATACTCTGTAAAGTGGTATAAGTAATCCATTACTTAGATTTACTTAGAGACTTCAATTCACTTGCACCACAAAAGTGTTTTTACCAGAGGATTTTATTTTTTATTTTTTAATTTTAGACATAGTCATCAAATGTTCCTCTCCTATAAGGATGAGAGTAAAATTCCCCCCCCCCAGAAAATGAGATGTACACATTTATCATTAATGGCTGTCATTAATGATCTCCTGGTAGACTTCCTTTCTAAAAAAAAAAAAAAAAAAAAAAAAGAAGTTTGACCTTTGAACATGGGCTAGATTCAAGGCTCAATGGATGGAGCTGGATTGTCATGCAAGAGATTTGATTTTCATGGTGTCCCAGCACTATTTGGAACACGCTGAAGACTAAGCCCTACGAGAGACTCTAAACAGATGGGCCCAAAAGGTGGGGAAACTAAAATAATGAGGAACTCAGGAACTTTGACAACTTTCCTGAATTTACTTGTGCTAATATCCATTTTACAGGGAATTCAAGCCAAAGCAAAAGAAATAAGAAATATTTACGTTTTGAAACTTACCACACTCTTTAATCTTATTTCTAAGCCAAGCTTTGGCATATAGGAATGATTATTAATAAGCATTTAATAGTTGTTGCTTTTTTGTTTTGTTTTGTTTTGTTTTGCTTGTTTGCTCAGTGAAAAAGAAAAAGCTTATCTATAACATGTGGACATTGGGGGGCACTATAGCCTCACATAAACCTTCGATCTTAAATTGTGCTATGTTGGCTCAGGTTCTTTTTTTCTTCTAGCATAACTATATATGGCAAGTCAAAAAGCAGAACTAATAACTGCCTATTTTTTTTTCTTTTTAGCTTGCTTTTAAGTAATCATCTTGCTCTAAATGGTAAAGGATTTCTGACTAAGAACTGATGATGCTTAATTTAAGGAACTCCTGTTTCAAGGCCTGATCTACAGATCATCTGTGAAGCTTTTTGCTGAAAACAGAAAGATGCTCTTTTCCTCCCATCTGCTTTTGTGCGTGTGTGCTCCAGCCAACCTGCAGTGAAGCTGTGCAGTAACGCAAAAAGCAGGAATTGCTCTTGTGTGGTTTATTCTCATCTCCTTCAGTTTAAAATGATCTCTGGATTAAAAGCTGCTTTGTATTGGTGACATAGCTGACATACCGGATATTGTTAGATGCTTCTGCAGATGCCACATTGCAGCTAAGCAGCTTACTTTTACAATGTATTTAGGTCTTTTTAATTGGATCTTAATCTTCTCACTGGCAGGTACGAAGTTTAGTTTAGATCAGGAGACCCTTAGATGTATGCCACTTTCAAATTTAATCTATTAGTGGTATAAAGCATATGACAAATATGTTCTTTTAGCTACTTGTGTGTGTGTGTGTATTTTTATATATATATATGTGTGTGTTTGTTTTTTACCAAGGTTAATTAAATTTATTGTACAGGAACAAAATATTCAAATTTGTATATATTCATATTGTGGTTGGACCAGATGATCTTGGAGGTCTTTTCCAACCTTAATAATTCTATGATTCTATGAAATAGTAGATAACTAAAAACGTTACCATTAGATTAAGTCAACTGACAGAGGCTTCATTTTGAAAATTGACTGTCCAGTTATACAGTGCTTACTACTGCGGGACAGACATGTAAAAAGGAATACAGTATTTGGATTAATCTTTAGTTTATGGCTGTATTTGAAGCAAAACAACAGGTTTTGGATAAAGGCTAACTGAATGATTGTTGGCTGTTCATCCTAAATTTGGGGCTAAACAGGAATCAGCATAAAAATATTGCTTATTTTTTTGAAAGTGTTGCCATCAAATGAGATATCAGAAACGATACAAATCAAACATCCGTAGTTTCTGCTACAAACTGTTTATGAACCTGTAGAAGTTTGCAGTGTTAGTTCAAGCCTTGTAAGAAATGTGGTCGGTAGAATCTGACACAAATATAAAACTCACAAACAGATTATTAAAATAAATTTACTGTATTTTCCATTTGTAATGCATTATCTGACCAGCTATACCTGTTTATACTGCTCCAAAACTGATCGCAGTGCAGTTTTGCAAGTTCAAGATCTTTCCTTCTTCAAATATTTAAAGGCTCACAAGTAAACTTGGAGTAACAGACAATCCAGTTTCAGACCTGAAAAGTGGACAGAAGCTTTAAATACACAGTGAGAGAACCAGTGATTATCAGTGGCTCAACGTAAGAATCCCACTCCTCTATTCTTCAGTGGAAAAAGAAATTGAGAAGCTCGATATGATTTCTGAATTCTGGTCCTGTTACTGAAAAACTATGTAAGGATTTATTTATTCTTTTTGGTCCCTAGGCCCATAAAGGATAAAACAAGAAGTCCTACAACTGAAACAAGTAAGATTTAAGTCTGACATCAGAGGGAAAGATAAATAAATAAATAAATATTCTAAACATGAGTAGAGGCAAATACTGAGGTAGATCACTGGCTTATTTTTGCACAGCAGCTTCTGTTGATGGGTGTTTCAAACTGTCAAAACAGTTTAGATCCAGTTCATTGTGCCTTCTGACTAGAACTGGGAAAGGGGCAGAGGAGGACTATGGACAGTGGCTGAAGAAATGATGTCCTGGATTGTATTTTTCCATTCATAGGGGTTCATTTGGATCCCTGAATTTGGTGGTCAGTGTCAGCCAGGGCATGGGAGTCTTGCATAACTGCAAAATGGTTTTGATCTGTGGTGTCTCCATGCTTTGACAGGCAGCATGTGTCCTGTACCTGTGAGCACACAGAAGAAACCTCAAGAGGTCATCTAATTCATAAGTCCTGTCCCATCCCTCCCCACCACATAATTTTAATATTGTACATTCTGTAGTAGAATCTGTTGGAAAAATAAAATTTGTCTTTCAAGCCTATTTATCAGATCAAGGTCCTTCCAAGTACATTCTCTGCCAAATAACAGTGATGAAAAGACAAAACTGTTACTAATTTAGGGAACATCATTGCTGAGTGTTGTAGGTTGATCCTGGCCAGCAGGTAAACTCCCACACAGCTGCTCACTTGCTCTCACCTTTGTCCAGCAGAACAGGGGAGAAAGGAAGAGCAAATGCAAGAAAACTTGTGGGTTGAGAAAAAGACAGTTTAATAAGTAAATGAAAGAGGAGAAGGAAGAAAAAACATGAAGTGACACAAAGGCAGTAAGTCATCACCTCTTTCAAGCAGTGCAATGTTAGCCAGTCTCCAAGCAACAGCCGTACTGGAGTTCGCCCCCCCCCCCCCCCCCCCTTCTTCCTCTAACCCAGTTTTTCTTGCTGAGCATGGGGTTACATGGTGTGAAGTATCCCTTTGGCCAATTCAGGTCTGTTTCCAGCTGTGTCACCGCCCAGCTTCTTGCTCAATGGATGGGATGGGGTGGAAGGACAGCAGAGTAAGGGCTGCTGTGAAGAAAGTTAACTCCATCCTGGCCAGACCCAGCACACCAGGTCTGTACAGCTTTTTAGGTAAAAATCAACACTTCAGTTGTTTTCCACACTGTTTACACAAGGCTCCAGTTACTGGGACTTACTGTGCATCTCTTAGGCATTTTCTCAGGGTTGGTGGTGTTTTGGTAGAGTTACATAAAGTTTTGTTACTGCTGTTACTGCATGTTACTGGACATGCTGGACTGGGCATGTACACAATACAATTTTTTTCCAAAGAGTCTGAACAGCATGTTTGGTTTAGATCTGTATATTTTGTTTCTGTAATTTTTTTCTTTATGGCTTTGACATCAATGTCCTAAACATCTTTGAATTTTTCATGCATCATGTTCATTTGGCACTGTTGTATGTGAGGGGCCCTGTACCACGTGACATTCTGTGTTTTTTATGATCCAATTCCATTTGAATTTCTGTATCAAAAGCAGAAGAAGTAGTCCTAAGGGAGCAGTTGCTGGCGGACATAATCTAAAACAGCTTTGAGGCTAATACAGGCTGCAATAAATGCAGTTGCTCTGAAGTGACACCAGACTGTAAAGGCTCCTAAGGCCCATTTTATAACAGAAAGTTTCTGGAACGAGGAGTGCTCTGATTGCCACTGTCAGTTTTGCTCAATAAGGTCCTCACCTGATTAACTATCCCAGCCCTTCCCCTGTAACCCCACTCAGCAGGGCGATACAGATGCCCACCTTTAAGCAAAGAAGATCAAGATGCAGGCATAATTAAAACCATTATCATAGCAAAGAGGATGATTTTGTTCATGTCAATGGATAGTCATTAAGTGACTACTCATGGGCAAGAATGGCTGGCAAGCTCAGAGTTGAACCACTTTACTTTTAATGAGTGACGCTTCTGCCAAATAATCTTTTTAAACCACTGTTTTGCCAAAGTGGGGGCCTCAGGCAGAAAATACCGACTTCTATGCTATGAGATGGTTTACAATCCCCAAATTATAGGTTGATTATGTCTATACGTATGTGCCTTAAAGGTGTCATGTCATTTTCTGTTCTTTTCCCTGCTATCGTGGAATAATAATTTAAGGTGGGAAGGACCTCAGGAGGTCATCTGGTCCAACCCCTCACTGAAAGCAGGGCTACCTCTGAACCGAGACAAGATTGCTCAGGCTCTTGTCCAGTAAGTTCTGAATGTCTCCAAGAATGGAAACTCCTCAACCTCTTTGGGCAAACCTGTCTCACTGTGACTTTTTTCATTACATCCCCTTGGAATTTCCCTTACTGCAACCTGTGACCACTTACTCTTCTTGTGCACTTTTTGAGAAAAATCTCTAGCTTCCCCTCTGAGGCCTTTTGAGTGGCTGCCTTGCCCTCCAGGATTTTGACTGTTTCCCCAGCTTGGAGTCATCTGCAAGCATGCTGAAGGTGCATCCCCTCAGGAACTGCTTGGGACAGTGATTAAATAAGGCCAGCAGCTGCTTGTATAGCCCAGAGTTGTCAGTGTGAAGGCAGCTGCTGTGGCTTATCACTCTGTGTTCAGCAGCTTCAGATAGCAGGACACAACCTAGCACTATGATGTCATTGTCAAAGCTTTTTTGGGGATCTATGAGGTTTGGACGTCCTCTTGTTATCTTGCTCTACTCCAGAAAGCGTTCCTGGCTGATAATTATCATGATTCTATGAATAGAGGGCTCTTCTACGTGCTGGTCCTCTGTATCAGTCCATGCAACTCACTAGATTTTTAAAACCCGATGTGCTGGGATGCTGTGAGAGTAACCATGTGTCCTGGTTTGAAGCCCACTCCTATAGAAATAGCATTGGCATCAGCTACTCAACTAGAGATGAGATTTCTCTCAAGTGTCATTAAGATCATCATAGAATCATAGAATATCCTGAGTTGGAAGGGACCCTTAAGGAT
>CM021731.1:184447083-184550518 GCA_011075105.1 Heteronetta atricapilla | reverse complement strand
CGCACCAGCGCAGAGTAGAGCAGGACAGATATATAGCAAAGTATTTATGAAACAATGTAGCTACGAAGCTATGGAAACACGACTAAATAAGAAAACTATGCCTAAGCCGGTTACATTAAAATAAAATGTGGAGACTTACCAGCTAGTGAGGATTTTCCAACCTTACTTGTTCCAGGGCATGATTATTGTGCACACCCAAGCTGGATCACAGAAGAGCAACTTCAGCTAAAGAATCTAGCTGTTATATTCCAGTCATTGCTTACAGTGTTCTGATGAAAGTATAACCCCCTTAATTTCTTGGGATTATTGGCATTAAAAGTTGTAAGACAGACATACCCCAAAGTCTTTGGTATCACCATCTTGCAGGATGGATTTTTCCTTGGTTTGAAATCTACTTTGGATGTTGCACACTCTTTGAACATCTCTGAATGCCTACTTGTCTGTCCTACTCCTAGCCTACTCCTAGGCATTTTTGTTTGTTTGTTTGTTTGTTTTTTAGCTGCTATGCTGGGATGGTATAACAACTCTTGACTTGGTTCCTGAACTGTCATAGTTTACAGTGCAGATGTAATAAAACTATAAAACATGGAAGCCACTTGTGAGAACTGTAATGTTGAGGCAGTAAACTCAGCAGCTGATGGAGCCCTTGAGAGAGCACATCAAAACAGCAGAAAAGTTGCTGAGTCCCTTGAGCAGAAAATCAGAGAACGCTATTTGCCTATCCACTGCAGTGTTCCTTGAATAGCTCACCTTGCTTTTCTCCCTGCCACTATGACTTCGCACACGGTGGAGAAGGGAAGGCAATTTTCTATATCACTCTTTCTTTTCCTGCAGGAACAGAAGAAGGGGAAAATAGTCAATATGTCCACTAAGCTCTTTGTAATATAAGGAAACATTTGGTTCCTATTTCATTTTGCTCACTTAGAGCCCTTGCTGTTCAACTATACTGTGGCCCTCTCCATTGAAAAGGTGGTATTTTCATATATTGATAAAAAGAGACTATCAAGTACTTCAGGACTAATGTTTGCTATTTTCAAATAGCTGCACTTCAGCAGGGAACATACAAAGAGCTCAGATACGCTTGGTAGAGGCAATTTTGTGTCAGATGGAAGCAGCAGGAGACAAAACAGGAAAGAGTATCAAGTCTGACAGTTCTTTTAAGCAGGCTGTTCATTTGACCAACAGAGTCGGCAATATGCCCATGGTTTATAATCAAGGCTGAAAAGCTTCATTCCTCTACATTCGCCTCTAGAAGCATTACCCTTGTTTCTCCTTGTCTGTGTGCAATACAAAGACAGATGCAAACATCATCTTCTTCTCATCACCCAAGAGTCTCAAGAAATCAAAATAATGCTTTTCCCCCATAATTTTATCTATTTGTCTGCAGATACTGATTCTGAAAGAGTTTTTCAAAAATCTTGGGCTAAAATAATTTATAACTCAATCATCCTACCAATATCACATGGGATTAAATCACTTAAAACAGTTCTGAACCTAGATACATTTCTAATCAAATTATTTACTTTTAAAAGCAATCTTACCAAATAAAACTGGAGACAACACTGAGTTTCCAAAAGTAGAAAATAATAATAATAAAAAAGCTAATTGTACATTGTTGAATGTTACAAACTTTTAACATTGTTGAATGTTACAACTGCATGAAGTTCAACAAGGCCAAGTGCCGGGTCCTGCACCTGGGGCGCAATAACCCCAAGCAGAGCTACAGGCTGGGAGATGAGTGGTTGGAGAGCTGCCAGGCAGAGAAGGACCTGGGAGTGATGGTGGACAGTCGGCTGAATATGAGCCAGCAGTGTGCCCAGGTGGCCAAGAAGGCCAACGGCATCCTGGCTTGTATCAGAAACAGTGTGACCAGCAGGGCTAGGGAGGTGATCGTCCCCCTGTACTCGGCTCTGGTGAGGCCGCACCTCGAGTACTGTGTTCAGTTTTGGGCCCCTCGCTACAAGAAGGACATGGAGGTGCTTGAGCGGGTCCAGAGAAGGGCGACGAAGCTGGTGAGGGGCCTGGAGAACAAGTCCTATGAGGAGCGGCTGAAGGAGCTGGGCTTGTTCAGCCTGGAGAAGAGGAGGCTCAGGGGTGACCTTATCGCTCTCTACAGATACCTCAAAGGAGGCTGTAGTGAGGTGGGGGCTGGTCTGTTCTCCCACGTGCCTGGTGACAGGACGAGGGGGAATGGGCTTAAGTTGCGCCAGGGGATTTTTAGGTTAGATGTTAGGAAGAACTTCTTTACTGAAAGGGTTGTTAGGCACTGGAACAGGCTGCCCAGGGAGGTGGTGGAGTCACCATCCCTGGAGGTCTTTAAAAGACATTTAGATGTAGAGCTTAGGGATATGGTTTAGTGGGGACTGTTAGGGTTAGGTTAGAGGTTGGACTCGATGATCTTGAGGTCTCTTCCAACCTAGAAATTCTGTGTGATTCTGTGTGATTCTGTGTGAAAATATTAACACTAGCTTAGGGATAATGTGCTTTATGTGCTTTCCACAGGACACTGACAGTTTGATATATATATATATATATATGATAGATTTGAAATACTGTAGTAGTTTTAGAACAAAGCCAAAGAAGAGGTAGAAATTTAGGTGTGCAGAATGACTAAAGCCAACATGGTGACTTTGCACACCTGAGGATGTTCTAAAATACATTCGGTGTAATTTAAGAGCTGAAACAATATGGCAAGAACAATAAAGGATCGGATTCTGCAACGAAGCTATGATCCTGTGGGAACGAGGGAATAAAGGCTTCGGGGGCCTGGGGAGAAGGAGGAAATTTAGTTTCTAGCTTCATCTTCCAAAGTATTGCAGTTTCCAAGGTTGCATCTCTCCTACACAGACCTGTTGTTTTACTGCTATTGCACATTTTAAACCACAAATTTAGGAAACATTAAACTTGACAAACTGCAGCTAGAGGTTATATTCTTTACACCACCTGAATAATAAGCACCGCCATTTGTTTCTCTGAGATTATGCATTTCAGAAGGTAAGCCACATCTGGCATCTGGCAGTCCAGAGGCAAAAGATGTTCAGCGATGCTTACAAGAATGATCCAATCAGAAATTTCACAGTGGGGACTAAAAAGGAGATTGAAGCACTGATGCCTAAAGCAGCTTTCTCAAGATGCTGGGGATCTGTGTCATGTTTCATGAATTAATAGAACTCCTGATTCTCACCCATGGCTTAGTCTTTATGATTCAAAGATGCTGAAATACCCGTATTGTCATGTCCCCCTCTTCCATCCCAAGTATGCATAAGTGGACTGGGTTGTCATCTTCTACCTTGGAACTTCTCCCAGCGTTGCCTGTTTTTCTGACATGGCTATCTGAGCATTTTGTTCTGGGCTAGAAACTTTATCTGTTCTTTGGTTTATGTGAAGGAAGAACTGAATAAAACATTAGCCCAAATGGCACAGTTGGAATACAAGTCTATATTGTGAAAGTTTATCCTTATGCTTTGTATAATAATAATCACTTGCCGTAACTACTACCAGGCTCTTTCTCCATTGGCACTCTGGATTCTCTAGCTTCTTGCAGACACTTGATACATGAAAACGACTAAAATAGTAACACTGAATCTGTTAAAAGGTGTAAAGACTTAAATTTACCATGTGTGGGGTCCTGTTGATCTCTAACTGTTTAGGCACATAAAGTGGTTTTAGGACCAACGTAATAGGTGAAAAGTTGTCCCCATTCAAATCATGGACAGTTTTTAATTGGTGAAATATTGCTTTGTCTTTTGGACCAAAATGTCAAGCTGAAGTAAAGCAGCAAATCTGCCACAGATTGGTAAGTAAAAAACCTCAGAAATTCTACAGGCCTTGTAATCACATAGTTTACACTACAATACTAAATTTTATTGACTAAAATACACTAAATTGGATGTAAGATTTCTGTAACACACATGCTATTGCAAGTTTTCAGAAGACACATCATTTACTTTTTTAATTACTTTTTTATCCCAGAAGGTCCTAATTTACTTTTAGTTCTGGAAAACATGCCTTTTTTTTTTCTTTGTCTTATTCTAAAAATGTCATTTGTGAAGAATAATTTATCTGAAATTCTTAATTTGTATTTAATAGCTGGAAAAGACATCCTACAAGGACAAAATAAATTTGATATGCATAACTCTATGCATATATATTTTACAGTGTTTCTTTGGGATTTGAAGTCCCCCTAATTAATCTAAAACATGGAACAGCATCAGTGCTACATTTGAATTAGTTATTAATGTATGATATATGTAATATTATCAGGAAAGGAAGTTTAGTGTTGCTCTGAACTTCTGTATTCCTTACCAGAAAGTTCCTTATTTTCATCCCTCCTGAAATGGAAATTCCCAGTGGGGTAATCAGAACAACAGACAAACATAATCTGAGTTTGTATGTACAGTAGAATCAAAGAAAAGGATTTATTTCTTCCCCTTCGCAGCCCTGAACATAAATCATTTAAGTGGTATTTTTCTTAACAGTTGGAGAACATTATGATACATGTAAGAGTTCCATATTTTGAGTAAGGTTGTTACAGTGAAATTTCTATTATACGTGAGAGAAACCAAAACATTTACTACATCCCATCTATTTTTTTTTTCTTATTGATTGCTGAGCAGGGAAACATTTGAATATCGGTGTTTCTTAACTATCTCGAAAGTGAGAAGTATCATGTTTATCCCAACTGCTGAGACATGCATACTTACAGAAACCAGCAGAGAACAGAGAAATAGGAGAAAGGGCAGGAAATGTGTCTGAAACCTACAATCAAATGTAGATGCACATGATATGCAGAAGGATTCACAACTTTTAGAGAATTAGAAGTAGAGAATTTAGAGAATTCTCTAAATCAGAATTTCAAAAATTAGAATTAGAGAAACATAGTATGAAAGTTTCTACTTCTTTTGTATAAGAATATTTGTTCTTGAGACCAGTAACTTATTTAGTGAATCAGAATGTCAGCTACAAGAGATTGTTCTGTAAGGGAAATAACAAACTGTGGTTGCTCACTCTCGTGTTCAATTTTCCCTTTCTCTTCAACCCCCACTAATACAAGATGGGTCTATCCAAATAGATTTAGCAAGTCTAATTCCCCAAGGAAGTCTGGCTAACATATTTCTATTGAGGTAATTTTACAGGGAAGTGTGAAGTGTGCTACCAAGTTACAGTGATATAGATGTGCTTGCCTGAACTTGCAATGAGAGTGAACATTTATCACTATGAAAAGATTTCCATTCATCTTCAAAATCACCTTTCTGGCATACTTAAGGTACCCTACTGAATGCTTGATCTGTCAGGAAAAGAAGGCAGTAGATCTAAAAGCTGCAGAGTATTTATGAAAGGTCTAGGTCAGATACTATGCTGTTGGCCTTACTGAATTAAAAACATAGGAAGTTTATGGTTTTCCTGAAGGCTGAACCAGATGTGTCCAGTGAGATCAGTGGGTACTGAGTGACTGGGTTGGTAGAAGGAGCGTGTCTGTGCTGGAAATCTGTATTTGATGGGAAAATGTGTACATATCTGTATGGAATTCACGGCTATGATTACCCAGTGTGTAAGCAATTGTTACCTTGGGATGCCAGGTATCACGCTCTAAATTGTGTTTAAGGGCACAGAGGAAACACACCTTACATGCAAGTAAAACCAAGAATTTTTCATTAAATAAAATGTAAAGAATCTCATCATTATTAATGCAGATCTATTTGCTACAGAAGGAGAGAAAATGACAATGCAGTTAATACTGCATATACACTGGTTGGTTTTTACTCCTTTTCCTGGTGTTACGCTCACCGTTCTGCTGCTGCTCTGGGTCTGAAGGCTGGCAGTTTCATTCTGGTGCTGGGGACATCACAGCAAGTTGTCAGCCTGAGGAGTCTTTCACTGGGAAGAATACGATGTTCACATTGATGATTGCTTCATACTCACTCCAGAATACATGTGGGGTCATTTTTTTGCTTTGTGAACAAGCTTTCATATTTGTGATCTTTCTTCACTGACCTCAAGGAAGATAGACAGTTGTACATGTAGTCTTGGACACCTGGTTCATTAGAAAACAGGGTGCCACAGCTAAACAAACTGGAATAAAGGTGCAGGCAGGTCAAGAAAGTTCAGACTGCAGCCCCGAGGCCTTCCAAGTTGAGTACAAAGCTGGCGGCCTGTTCATGGCAGCACAAGGGCTATGGGGTTACACAGGCCGTCAGGAGATGGCTGCCTGGAGGTTCAGCGTACTCTGGGGCAACGCTCTGCGAGGCATTTAGAGATGTACTAGGCCACTTGCTAAGTTGGACCGTGCTCCTGTAAGAGAGCTGGATATCATTTGACAATATTTAAGTTTGCTCATGAGAAATGAAGAAAAAAAAGATGTTTAAATTGGACAATGTAGAACCCTTGTTGGAGGACCTCCTGTGGAGTTTGTAATTGAGCATGAAGAATTAAAGGCATCTTAATTGTTTTTGGTAATGGCTGCTTGATGTTTGATAGTGGTTATGGAGAGCTGTGCTTATCAGGTTGATTTGGGGTTCTAATATTGCAAACTTAGTCCGTAACGGTATGGTCCGTAACTTTACAGTCCGTAATCATACAGTCCATAACTATAAATGGGGGCATATTTCATTATTAACGGTTTTAAAATTAAGCCGTACCCTCCGGTCGGAGCCGCCCCCCAGGCAGGCACCAGAGGGGCGCGAGGCCTCCTGCGGGCCCCGGCTGCGAGAGGCCGGAGCCGGCGAGGAGGAGCGGCCGCTGCCGCCCGCCAGAGGGCGCCGCGGCCCCACGCCGCCTCCCTCCCTCCCTCCCTTCCTCCTCCTTCTTCTCGCCCTCCTCCTCCTCCTCCCGGCGCTGGCGCCCGGTCCTGCCGGGCCCTGGCGGGGGAGGGAGGGGAGGAGGGCGGGCAGGCGGCGGCGGCACCGCCACCAGCCGGAGGCCGCTCGGCAGAGGCGGGCAGCGCCGTGCCCCCCGCTCCTCTCCTTCCCCCGCCGCGATGCCTCGGCAGCCCGGCTGCGAGCGCTGGCTCCTCATCGCCGCCTGCGCCCACGTCTTCGTCCTCCTCCCGCCGCCCCGTACCCGCGGTGAGTGACCGGGGGCCGGGACGCCATGGCGAGGTGAAGGGAGGCGGGCACGGGACGGAGCCCCTGGGGCTGGGACGGGACGGGATGGGGGCGTCACGCCGTCCCTTAACCCTTCCCCTCAACTTTGTTGGAGGGCGGGCAGCGGGGCCCGGCCGCTCGGGCTCCCCTCAGCGGCCCCGGCGCTGTGGTGCGTCTGAGGGCCGGTGCCGCCGCCGCTTCCCGCCCCGGGGCCGCCTGAGGGGAGGCGGCCACGGCTCCGCGGCGAGGAGCGGGCAGGGGGCAGCCCTGGGCGGCCGTCGGAGAAACCCTGCCCTCAACGACCCCTTCCTTCGACAACCCCTGCCCTCAACAAACCTTCTTTCATCAACCCTTCTTTCAACAGCGTGTGGAAACCACTCCTCGAGCCCTGTGTGAAAGAGCACCGGACCGAGAGCGGGTGTTTCTGAGGGGAGAAACGCCGCCCGGTTAAAATGTCAGCGCGAAAGAAAAAAGATAAAATCTTATATCTTGATGTGTCTTGATTTCTAGAGACCTTTTTAGTCTGTCTAGGCAGGTGGGGGAAGATTGCGAGAGAAGGGTATGTCAGCAGTCAGCTCGCCACGGGCTCTTGGAGTTAGGAGCTGTTGCCTGAAGTGCGGAAAGCAGAAATAAATGTTTACAGCTGTTCAGTTTCTCGTTATTTGTGTTCCCAAACACATCCAGGCTCTGTCAGCATAGGCTCATCAGTTTATTCTGAGTCTTCGGGTTTGATTGCTTTCTGTTAGCATGGTTTGTGGGTCAAAATCCAGAACGGAGAAACCTCATACAAATAAATCCAGTTTTTAGCAAAGCAAAAGGGTGATACTTTGATTTTTGCCTCATAAAACATTTTTCCTTTTACCTATGCTGCTTGGGCTTTGCAGTCCTGATACCCTGCTGCTCTTCCTGAAGCTGTATTTCATGCCTCTAGGAATGAGGAATTTTTCCTCCAGTGGTTCAGCAAGATGCTATTGCACCCATAACTCCTAAGGGGGTTGTGATAACGCTCTGAGGATAGCAGCTTCAATTTTGCTGTGTGTGAATGTGTATATAAATATATTTTATAGACAAAAGTGGGAAAACTTGTGTTCTTGCTTGTGCAGTTACCTCTTGCTTAGTGGATAGTGCTATAAAATTTGCTTACATTAAGCTTTTTGCAGTATGAGGGCTTTTTTCCATTTTTTTAACATCCTTTTATTTTAAAGCCCTTTTGTTTGTATGTACTCTGGGTTTTTGCGATGGTGAGGATAATAAGCTTGCAAAGCAATCAACTTTGCTGTTGGAAATCATTTGGATTTCATTTTACAGGAGAAAACAGCACGTCTGTTAGGAGTTATTTTATAAATTCCAGCTTGCAGGTGACAGCTTGCAGAATGGGAAGATGTGTTCAGGTGCTTTTGTTTGGGCTAGCTTTCAGACAATTGGAAGGAATAGTGATGATGCTTTTTCTTCCATGGTTTTCCTTTGGTCACCTTTTATAAAGATACCGGTGTATACAACACTCGCTCAGACGTTTCAGTGGTTTACAAGTGGTGATTTTAGCACATATATGAAGAAGACAGCTATCAGCTTAAATAAATCAATAAAAAAACAAAATGAGTTGCTTTTATTTTATAAAAAGCTTCAGATGCTCAAAGTCTGCTTGCATTACCTCCTCTTCCCCCTTCCCTCTGCTTTCTTCCCACTCTTCAGCCTTACCTGGTTAGATCAGGGTCTTTGATGCTTATAGGGTAGCAACAATAAACAAATGTCATAAAAACGTGGATGTAAATACATAAAACTAATTTATTTTGCCTGCTAGTGCTCTCATACTGTCTCATGATGGAAGATCCTATCTCTTTGACTGACAGTGGCAGTGCAGGTTGCCTCTGGAATCATGTCAATCTGTAAACTCTTATGTTCTTTGAAAATGTGGGGGGAAGAAAAACAAGCAGCCTCCAACCAAAGCAAAAACAGGCCTTTCATTAAATTGTAATTAGAAGTATAAGGAAATTGTTCTAAATATTTTGTCTATTGTGCACAGCTTTCATTCTTTGAGGTGGCTATTAATTGTGATTTTGCTGTACTTAAGTCATAGAATCACAACTTTGCTGCAGCTCATTTAAGTCAACCCACAGCTTGGTGAAGGGGTTCAGGCAGCCTTCGATCAGACCGTCAGAGAGAAGCATACCAGAAGTGTTGCCTTGAACAGGTTTTGCCTATGAAGGCAAAAGAAGCATCTCCTCAGTTAACAACGTCTTCTGCACTTAAAGGACGTATCATCATAGTCACTGTTTATACTTGAAAGGGTAATACTGAAAAAGAGGATTGCTTCTGCTTTTATAATACGGTTTTATTACTTTATATAGTGTATTTAATCTGCAGTATTTATTTCCACTTTCCTAACAGTTTGTTGGTACGTATTCATGCAGTTCAGCTGCTGAATGATTAAAATAAATGGTTGTGGGTTTTTAATTTATTTTATTTTATAGTGCCATAAGCAAATCTCCTTGCTCACCAGAATTTTGGTTGAAATAATGAAATGGCTGAGAAAAATAATTAGCAACTGAAACGGCTTTTATTCCTTTCTCTGATTAAATTTCCAGTTTTTGTGGAAATTGATTCAGAAATGTTGTCTAGCATTTCAGTTGATTTTGGCCCCACTTTCAAAGGAAGTAAAGATCAGCTTGATGAAAAGAACTTTAAAATCTGTCTAAAGTTTCTTTGCTTTCCTTTCTTAGCCTCAGTCCTGGAGCAGCTAGCAGAAGGAGGTGCGGACTGGCAATTGACATGTTCGGCTTCTGGCTGCTTGTGCCAGAGCATGTAAATAGCTGCGTGTGCTAACACATGTCAGTGAGCACAATGCGTTAAGTAATGAAGTGACAAAACAAAATTACAGCTTGCCTTTAACACAGTGCTGGTGGGGTTTTGTTTGCGTGTTTTGTTTGGATGGCTTTGTTTGTGAGAAATTGTACAGTTTATCATCCTAACCTTTTTGGTCATGGCGGTGCCTACAGAGTTTGAACCATTATGAGGTAATTAGTTTCTTCTTGTTAATACATTTTCTCTGTGCCCCTAGACAAGTCAGTGGCCCACTTGAGGTTTGTATTACCTCAAAAGAATCAAAGGGACAGGGGCAAATCCTGGCTTTGGCAGAGGTAGCTCTAACTCCAGAGATTGGTGCCTTTCCTAGGGAAAAGTGCTGAAAGAAATCTGCAGTTTTCTGAATTAGTAATGGTATTCAGGCATGAAAAGCCATTCTGTAGTTTTGTTCTTTTTTTTAACAGTAGCATCTGTAAGTTCCCAGACATAGGTCATCCCTCTCTGTTTGTATACTGCTCACACAACAAAAATAAACTCTTTCCACAGAGCTTATAGGTTCCACCTGTGTTGTGCAACTGCGCGGCCATGACCTGTGTCTGTAGTTAGATTTTTTTCTGTCTGTGCTCTGTCTGGGCATACCCTTTTCAGAAACTTCTGGGGAATTAATTGGGGGTGGATGAATTCATCTTAGAGATGACCACTGGCCTCCAGGCGCTGTATTTCCCATCTGCCCTGTGACCCCTTTGTTGATGAGTGTTACACCAGCTGGACTTGGCACCGTCTCCTCACTCCACCTTTTTTTCTGATAAATCCCTAAAAGAGGATATTGTGCCCAGACTGAGAGATCGGGTTGCTGAGCCAGAGCAGTTCATCTCGGCTGTACGTTAGTAAGCCTTGTTACCCCGCAAGTACATCCCTGTGTAATCCTGAGGACTGCTTTACTCCTATCAAATTATATTGTGTGATCGTAACGGATTTGCTGACAATGTTGTCCAGGGACCATGGCACAATCATTGCTGAAATAAATTCATATGTTCTGCCTGAGTGAAAAGCTCAGTTGCTGTTGGGTGGAGACTCTTGAGGCTTCTTTGGAGTGTCTTTGGGGGGTTAGTAGTGTTCCAGTAGTTTAAAAATAATCAACAGTTCTTGTCTCCTCCTTAAAATGCATTAACTGGAAAAAAACCCTTCCTACGATATTTAAAGTCCAAGATACAGAGTCATTTAAATAAGTTTAACTGTTGGAAAAAATGGGAAGGCAGCATGTCTGAAATCTCTGGGAGGAAGGGTAAAGGTATAGAGAGAGACTTAACATTCATCGCTGTCAGAGTTCATTTTGTTTAATAAATGGTACGTGTCGGTGTTGAACTTGCCCTGTGTTGAGGTCAGCTGCAACAAAATCATTTTCAGCCGGGCGCATTCAGTTGAGCGCCCTCATGAAAAGTACAGAACGACTGGTGTGGGAGATGGTCCCGGACAGCTGGCTGATTTTGAAGGTTCACCTCTTGGAAGCTCAAGAATGGTCCATACCCACATGCAGGAAGGCAAGCAGAGATGGCAAGAAGGCCACATGGGTGAAAAGGTTCCTGATAAAAACTCAGACACAAAAGGTAGAGGCAAGGTCGGGTCACCCTGGGAGTGACACAGAGATGCTGAGTGTGCAGGGATGGGGTTAGGAAAGCAAAAGCCCACCCAGAGTTGAATCTGATGAGGGATGTGGAAGGCAAGAAGGGCAGCAAAGGGGAGACTGGGAAAAATGTGGGCTTGCTGCTGAACGGGGGAAGTGAACTGGCAAGACAGGGTATATAGAAGAAGACGAGGAACTCAAACTTGCTTGGGGTCTGGCTGGGCATCGATCAGCGGGTGGTGAGCAATTGCATTGTGCATCGCTTCTTTGTATGCTTTATCATTATTTTCCCCTTTCTGTCCTGCCGTACTGTCTTTATCTCAGCCCCTAAGTTCTGCCTGTTCTCTGATCTCTGCCCCGTTCCACTGCAGGCGGTGGGGGCAGTGAGCGAGCGGCTGGGTGATGCTTAGCTGCCTGCCCGCTGAAAGCACGGCGCCGTGTCACTTCAGTCCCTGTGAAGGTGGTGGAGCAAGTAATCCTGGAAACCCTTTCCAAACACGTGAAGGACAAGAAGTTGATCAGGAAATGTCAGCATGTTTTTATGAAGGGGAAATGATGCTTGAGCAACTCCACGGATTTCTGCAATGAAATGCCTGTGCTGGTGGGTGTGGGGAAAGCAGTCGGTGCTGTTCATCTCAGCTTTAGCAAGGAGCTAGCACTGCCTGCCATAATGCCCTCCTGCCTGGACAGCGGTACAGAGGGCACCCCCAGCAAGTCTGCATGCGTTGCGAAATGAGGATGAGCTGCCTGTGCTGCTGTTCAGAGGGACCTCAACAGGCTGGAGAAGTGGGATGACAGGAATCCCATCAACTGCAACAGTGGGAAATATGCCATGTCCTTCCCCTGGGGAGGAATTGCCCCCCACAGCAGTGCACATGGGGGCTTGCTGTCTGGCCAGTAGCTCTGCAGCAGGGACCCGGGGCTTCTGGTAGACAAAGCTGACCAGGAACCTGCGCTGTGCCACGTACTGTGTTCAGTTTGGGGCCCCTCACTACAAGAAGGACATCGAGGCCCTGGAAGGTGTCCAGAGGAGGGCTACAAAGCTGGAGAAGGGCCTGGAGCATGAGTCCTGTGAGGAGCAGCTGAGGGCACTGAGGTTGTTTAGTCTGGAGAAGAGGAGACCCAGGGGAGACCTCATTGCTCTCTGCAACTGCCTGCAGGGAAGGTGTGGGGAGCTGGGGGTCGGCCTCTTCTCACAGGTAACTAGTGACAGGACTAGAGGGAATGGCCTCAAGTTGTGCCAGGGGAGGTTCAGGTTGGAAATGAGGAGACATTTCTTAGAGCAGTCAGGCACTGGGATGGGTTGCCCAGGGAGGTGGTGGAGTCACCGTCCCTGGGGGTGCTCAAGGAGAGGTTGGACGTGGTGCTTAAGGACGTGGGTTAGTGGGTGACATTTGTGGTAGGGGGGTGGTTGGACCAGGTGATCTTGGAGGTCTTGTCCAACCTTAATGATTTTGTGATTCTGTGCTTGTGACAAGGGCAGCCAGCGGGTCAAGGGAGGCAGTTCTTACCATCTGCTCAGCACTGGTGAGGCACACCTTGGGTGCAGTGTCCAATCTTGGGCTTCCCAGTATAAGAGAGACATGGAGGTACTGGACTGAGCCCAGCAAGGGTTCATGAAGGTTGTTAATGGCTTGGAGAGCCTGACATATGAGGAAAGGCTGAGAGAACCGGGGCTGCTCAGCCTGGAGAGGAGAAGGCTCAGGGGATGTCCTTCCTAACATGTGTAAACACCTGTACATGGCAGGGGGGAGTGAAGAAGATGCCTTGATTGGTGTGGTTGGACTAAATCGTCTTCAGAAGTCTTTTGCAACCTCAAGCGTTGCGTGGTTCTGTGATACACAGATTAAATAGGTTGTTAAAATAATTCCTTGAGGAGCTTTATATGTGTTCTCAGAAAGACACAGTATGGAGCAGGTCTTTTTTTCCAGTTTATCTGAGTCCTGTTTGTTTTGTTTCAAGCATCACACACATGAAAATTTTACAAATCCTATGAGCTGTGTGACCCGGGTTATTCAACGTTACGGTGAGCGAGGCCGCGCCGCCTGTCAGTCACAGCTATTTCAGGTCTCTGTATGCCATTCCTCCTGTGCAGAGTGAAAACAAACCCATGAAGTTCCTGCTTGCGTTCACTTCTGCAAATAAGCCAAACTTACATGGTGATTCTTCTTGTTAATGCTGTGCAATGAGGACGTTTCTCAGAATAAGGGTGTTGGTGTTTATCTTGTAATTTGGATCACATCTAGTAGAACATTTGGGTCTGGTTTGTGTAAGGGAAGATATTCCTTACCTGGTGTCCTAAGGAGCATTAGGCTGGAAGAAGAGGATGAAAATGATCAGAACATGCCGTCAGCAGGAGATATAATGGTCAGACTGAGGTACTTGCTGTGCCTTTTTGAAAGAGAAGTGCTGAACGTTTCCTGAGGCTGACTTTTGAGGTGGAAGGAGGTGTGACCCCTCTTTATACTGTTTTCTTCTTCCTGGCGTGGTGTCTTACTGAAATGTGGTTATGGCCAACGTGTCTACCGTGTTAAAATAAGTTTGGGGATGTCTACATCTAGTGGTGCGATTTGAGATGACCTAAGGTGTCAGTGGGAAACATTGCTCCTGCATATTTCATCAAATTTGGCCTCCAGTTGCAACAGCATAGGATTAGAGGCAGCCAGAGGTGGAGCATCACAGGCTTTGTGCAGTCTTGTCTTCTCCCTTTCCTACGTGCCAGATTGCCAGCCTAAGGAACTGAGAGTTGCTGCTAATTCACTTTGAAATCGATTTCAAATGGTAAATAATTTAAAATTGCAGTGAGACACTCCACTGGAATCTGTTGTTTTCTCAGTTTTTAAGAAAATCATCTACTTGACTGTGACGAGGAGTACCTTTAGTTCCTTCCAAGTCATAGCAATTAGCTTGATTTGCATATCTTCAGTACATTCAAGAAAAAGAGTCGTTATGAAGAATCTTAGCAAAGCTTTCTTATGCTAATAGGATTACTGTTTTACAAATGAGCAAACTGAGACAAATCGATTAGACTACATCAACAGGAAGGCAATCAAAAAAATTATAGAACCCTTTCTTAGTTTTTGTTTTTCCCCTAATGCAAACCAAAAGGATATGCTTTGGGAGGTGTTAGTGTAAAAGACTTAGGATACCAAGTTTGTGCAGATCTGCTGTGCTTGGTCTCCTCTTTTTTAAACCACTTAGTTGGGTCTCTAAAACGTCAGCAATTTAGACTTGTTCAAAGATGGCATTCAAGATTTATATTCACTGTCTTTAAGTTTGACTCAAATTTACATCAGCGATGCCATTTCTGTGGTTCTAACTGAGGCTTTGATAATCCAGACCTTCAGCTAAAGGCAGAGTGGAGTACAGGTCCCCATGTGATACCACATTGTGCTCTTGTCAGGTGAACTACTGTACCAAACAGATGGGTGTTTTTTTTTTTTTGTTTTTGTTTTTTTAATGGGGTTTTCTGGCCTTGGAGCCAAGGTAAATTGGCTTCACATGAGTGATTTTTGTTTTTTTTTTTTTTTTTTAGAGATGTGCAGAAATAGAATTGTCAGGCCTGAAAAGTACAGATTTTGTCAGAAAGGACTGTCTTACGTTCCTGAAGATTATCAATATAGTATCATGTACTGTGAAAATTTGCACTTTTTTTTTTCTTTTTCTGTGGAGCTTTGTCAAGTGTGAAAATGAGCTCCTATAATATTTAAAAACATCTGCTTTTTCTTTCAGCTTTTGCTGTAAGTGTAGTTCTTGAAGATGCAGAAGATACGACTGAACTACCAGTGCTGCAGGTAATAAATTTTAATTGCCAGAGCAGAAACATTTTACAGCTATTATAAAATCATCTAGAAGAGACCAGAGGAAAAAGTCTTAACATCTGTGACATCGTTAGGACTTAGTGGTGCTCACTGTCACATGTTATCCTAGTCTGTCAAGCAAGTAAGATGTCTTTCCTGGGACACACAGGACATGTAATACTGCTCTTCTGGTATTGTTATCATCTTAACTTATCCCCTGGATTCTTAGAATTACTGGAATAAACTTAAACTTGCCACCTTTGATTCTTTCTTACATTGGATTTTCTAATTTATGTTGACATTTTTATTAAGAGAATGGTTTTTGTTGTTGTTTTTTAAGTTTTAATGTTGAACAAAAGTGTAATTGAGAAAATGTATCTTCTTTTTCCAAGAGTACCTGAGGAGTACATTAGAAACTTAAAATAAAAAAGCTTGCTGTTTGGCATAGCTTCTACAGGTTGATAGTGCTATTACACGCTGTCCAGAATAGTTTTTGAGCACCTCTCTTATTAGTTAGAGATGTGCCTTCCTTTCTTCTCCATTTTGTTAACTGTACTATACGTTGAGAGGGAAATGGCTGCCTCCCTGTCAAATCAGCTTTATTGCTACCCAGATCACATCTCAGGTAAAGCTTGTTTATGAAATTTCAAATTAACAGATTAGAAGAACAAATGGTCAGAGCTAGCCCTGCCGTTCAAGTAAAGAACATAATGTGTGTGTGCATGCATGTCTGTTAACAGACGTCTACATAAAAATTTTTATATATATATACACACACACATGTGCACATGTATACATTTGTAACAAATGTGTGTTTACATAGAAGATTCAGTGGAGAAAAATCAAATGAAAATACTGGAACTAATAAAGAGTTAGAACCTGTAACAAGCCTTTTAAATCTAGTGATCTCACATCAAATACAATAGAAGTATGGTCAGAGATGTGTGTTTCTACATAGATTTTGCTCTTGATGATGATTGCTGAATCTACAGTAGTTTTCATAAATTAAAGATCCCAACTGCAAACACCTGATATTCTGTCATGTATGTGGCAGACTAGATAGTGTCATCTTGGTTTCATTACTCTTTGTGAAATGCCAGAACTGCTTCAATCCAGCATAAATGCTTAGTTTTCTCATTCTTATACAGGCTATAATTTATGAAAGCTTTTGTAGTGTTTTAGTTTCAAAACCGTTTCTCACATGAAGTCTGAGGTGACTCCTAGAACTCTTCAGGATGATTTTTTTTTTAAAGGAGGAATATAACAGGAAAAAATTGTAAATAATTTGTTTTGCTCTTCAATAAAGGTATTGTAAAATATGTTTTTTCTGTCATCTTGTTTACCATTCTATAGAAACACTTGAGTTTTTGCCTGCATCCTAATTTTCCTTTTTCCCCTTCCAGAAGTCTGAAAAAAGTGGAACAGTGAGTAAAACAAGCAGAGGTAAGTACAAAATTGTTTTGTGCAAACTTTTACTAACCTTGTACTGAAGTTTCTGCATTCCAAGATTGTTTTGAGCCCAGCTAGTTTGTTTTTATTTGTGGCTGTCTTTTTTTGTATAAATAAAACATGGTTATGCTTCGAAAAGCGAGTCTCTGAACAGTGGCTAAGTACTCAACAGCGTTGTTAATTGCAGATTCCCAAATACTTTTTTGTTTTCCTCGCCCATGTAGTCTCATCAGACATAAGCTGCTTGATCTTCATTTTTATTTGCAATCCTTGTAGTTAAGCTTTTTTTTTTTTCCCTGAAAACGTGCACTTGCACTATGAAATTGATGCATTGCTTTTTGTCATGTACAGAATTTTAAATCAAATTTCATGATACTTAGTAGCAGTTCCTCTAAAAATTTAACATGAAACTGAATGCTGCCAGTCTGCCAGGCTCTGATGGTAATTGTAATAACTGGATTTACTACAAATATTGGTAATAACTAGGAACAAGACCACTTTTCTTAAACATTAATGGCATACTAAGTGGTAAAATAAATTCAGGCTGTTATGGTATTTCTCATTCTTTATATCCTGAGCACCTAGATCTGCTTGTTCTAAGAAGAGAGAGGTTGACCATCTTTCTCAGATGTTGAGAGTTCGTTCTGACTTCAAAGCTGAACACCAGGAACGTTATCATGCTTTTACTGGAGTTGCTAACAGAACTCTTAATGGTACTGAGAAGGTCTGTTGTTTGTTCTGTGGTGTTGGACTCTTTGAACCTAGTTGCAAGCTCTGTCCCTAGTACAGCTAACTATTCCCCCCTTGTCCCACTTACCTCCCTTTTTACCACTAAAGGGTCAGGACCTTTTTATAGAAGTTTTATTACTCTTCTTGATCACTTTTCCTTATGTGGTGTCAAACGAAGTCATTTTCCTCTTTGTCTGTGTTCTTTCATCTCGTTCTGTTGACTCTCTTAGCGTAACCAGGTTGTGGTTGCCGCTCTTATCACTCTCTGCAGACTTGTTGTCTCACTTCATAAACCATCCAGAGAGGCGCTGGCAGACTTCTTTTGGCTTTTGCCAATGCTGTTTTCCTAACTTTCTATAAAATCTCATTACTTAGGAAAGCTATATATAGGAATGTTACGATGGTACATTACAGATGTAGCTACCTACCATCTGCCTTTTTTTCCTTAAAAGCAGACAAATGGAAGTATTTTATACAGCAGGTGGCAAAATTTAGGAACTTGTTACAGCAGGAAGCCGACAGTACTGGCATTTTTCAAGAGGATCAAGTCCATAAATGTATGGGAAGAGAAATAGGCAGCGATTTATTCTCTAGCATTTCCTAATCCATTAGTTGCAGATGCTGGTAGACTACGAGGAGCCCTGGATAAAGTGAAGTGTGGTATCCCTACATAGTGTTTTCTTGTTGCTGTTATTAAAGACAATAAGTTGGACTGGGTGGATCCATTACATCATTTCTTGTGTTCTCTATCTTTTTTAATGGAGAGCCTACCTATTAAAAAAAAGCTTTTTTAATATGCATGTTTTCAAGCGTTTCTTTTAGGAGGGTAGAATCCAAGGACATGAAACAGAGTGAAATTCTTGATGGTTGTTAGTTCCTGTGATTTTTTTTTTTTTCAATCATCTTTTTCAAATTGTTATCCTTTTGTCCACCCAGAATGTGACGTGGCTTTCTGAATTTTCTTGCATGGATGTTACAGTCCAGACACAAGACCAGTGCTGATGTTGGGCCATCATTGCCACACCGTGGCAAAAAGTCTTGCCCTTCAGATGGGCATGTAGGTACTTTAATGGTGGGTGCATTTGTCCCCAGAAGGTAGGCTATTGCTGACCACCAATATTTTCAGATTTTAACATTTTTGAATAACAAAAGCAAATCTCTTCCTGAAGCGAGGCACTGGCTGTTTCAGATAAGTGTAGCAATTACTCATCTTCCATATGTTTGAACATGTGAAGGTTGGGTTCCGGGAGTAACACTTCTGCAGAAAACTTTGCGTGAGTTTAATCTATGTTGTGGTTTCTGGGAACGTAGGATAAATCTTTGTGGGTACAGACAGAGTAGATAATTGAGAAAGTTTATTGAATATTTATCATTGCTTCCATGAAGTAGATGACATGGGCACTGAAGATGAGTGGAGTTATTTATAGCTTGAGGCTCTAGGCAGGATTTGGCAGCTTCCAAGGCTGCAGTTTACAAACTTTGTAGGCTGTGGTCCAGCCTCAGCACAGGTGTTGAAGAACTAATTGGCATCGATCCTGTTTGTAGTATTGGCTGTTCCCTTGCCAGTGATGATTAAGCTTATCCTGTTGCATCTGCTTAATGCAGTGTGTTAGGAAACCTAAAGTCAGGGGAGTGCAGAGGATCATTGGATGAGCACTGTGTTGATTGGAGCTAGGGTACAGTGATTTCACCTTCTTTGGAAACTCAAAGAAGTGTTTATGTTAGATTCCTTGTGTGGAAAGAGATGGCAACTTTCAGAGGGTGATTGAGATCTGAGGTAGGTTGAGTCTTCCCTTCCAGAGCTATTCCTTTCACCACAAGGATTGCTACCAGCTTTTGGCTCTGGGGTGGGGGGTTATTTGTTTTGGAGGGGATTTTTTTGTTAGTTTTCTTATGTGTTAAGTGAAAAGGGTGCAATAGTACTGAGGCTTCTTTTCTTGGATTTGATTCTTGCAAATGTGGTGATATTGTACCTCCTCTGATCTGCACATACCCACAGTACTCTGAAAGGATCAAAGGGGTTTTTCTCAGTAATGTCCTTTTAATATCCTGCCTGGCTGCGTGCTGCATTTTATCCAGTCTCTCCAAGAATTAGCGTGGGAAGCCTGGGTGGAAAGGTGAGAACAACTTGCAAGGTTTAAGCCCTGCTGGTTAAGTATTTGATATTATGAGCAAGAGACGCATGGAAAAATCATCTTGAAAATCACTCTCTGCCTGCAAAGGTGTAAGGTAGGAACTGCTATTTATCAATAAGGATTTCTTTAGTATCAGAGCAAATACATAGGTGACAGACCTTTCTTTCTAAGTAAGTGTTAACACAAACTATGAGTTCTGAAGTGGAAGGCAACATAAGGTATCACAAAACTGTAAGAGGGTATGCAATTTGTGGAAGAATAACTGGGTACTATTGTATTTCCAATTTTAAGGAGTGTTCTCAAAAATATGGCACATTTGGAACCGATTTTAAAGTGTTTTTTTTAGATGCTAATAAGGCAATTGGTTTAATAAAATCAGAAAGCAGAAGTAGCACAAATATTCGAACTGTTGAGAGTTGGTGTTTGAAGTTAGGATGACTTTCAGTTTCCGTGCTGCAGGCCATAAACAGACCACCAGTCATTACGATGCTTATTTAATATAAATAAATAAGCACACGCGTTTGAGATTGCATGTATATGTATGTGTGTGCACGTGTATCTATATATATGGATACACTGCTTTTAATCCAGAAAGATTTGAATAATTTGCAAGTTATTGTTCTTAGTGTGAGAAAAGATTTATCTTTAACTGTGGGTTTAACTTTATACTGTGCTGCAATAAGATTCTTCAAGTACAAGATCTTGATTTGGTGTTTCAAGTTGCTTTTAGAGTTGGCATACCACGGAAGCCTACAGAACGTGCAAGTGGCCTAATTTTCTGATACTGACATTGGAAGCTGAGTTTTTTGATACACCTCCTAGAGTCTGCAGTTTGTAAGTTAAAGCACCACAGTGCTTCTGCAGTTTATTATTTAGTCAGACAAAAATTAAGAGACATTTTGTCCTTTTTCACTGGAATAAAAACTTTTCATTGTGCAGATATTCCATTTAGACTTGAACAAGTTGATTTTATTTCTGTCATTTCTTTGGAAAGAAAAACCCAAAGAAAAGAAGAGCTAGATTTAAGCACGATTGACTGAGCTGCAAAGATGTCAGCAGCATTCATTTACCTAATACACCAGCGCTTAGAGTGCACACCAGCTGTTTTTAAAGATGTAGGTATTGTTGGCTTCTTTGTCAGAAATGATTTGGACCATGTCACCTGTGCTCCAGGGAAGTATATAAATCATCGTGTAATGATGTAATGCACTGTCTTTTCTGCTGATGCCTATTCTACCTTTCTAATGATGTGTTTTAACATTCAGTGAGTTAGAGGAACGGGAAAACTTCCCACTGTTCAAGGAGAGTTATGAAATTTAGAAGCTCAGGAGTCGTCTTCATTCTTCTCCATTTGTAGGCCACTAGGAGGGAATGCTGAGACCCACATCAGAGTATACCTGCAGCCTGGTAGTTACGAGTGGAGCACAAGAGCCCCAAGACATTCAAACCAGAGATTCAAGCCCAGACTGCCTCATGGATGAGAATTTGGGTTTCTTGCATCCTAAGTAAATGCTTTATCCTTTGGCTTGAAGAAGAAGGATAGCAAGCAATAGCATCAACATACGTTCTTCCAGTATTTGGAGCTTTTGTTCTCTTTTTCCTTTCTTTCTTTTTTCTACCTGAAATGCTTGTTTTAACGTTTTCAGTAGTTCTGAAACAACCTTTTGTGGTGAAACTTTGCAAAAAAAAAAATATCATGATACCATGCAGGTCATTTTCTTGTGCTGGTCCTCATACTCCAATGCTAGTCTTTCAAATAGCAGTATTTCCCTGCTTTCACCTCTCGGTTAATTTAGTGATAATTCCAAAAGAGATATATTTTGCATAGTCACTGTATACTCTCTAAAACACACACTGCTGTTAATGGCTCGTTAGAAGTTCATTACCTCTCCATTCTGCTTAGCAATGAGACAGTTGCGTTGACACTCAGGAAATTTCAGTCTTCCTCTTTCCCAATTCTTTTTTTTTTCCATTGTGAACTTGGAGCACCTTTCAAATCAGTGTGCATTTGAGGTTGTTGAGGATATTTTCCAGATACAGAAATGCCTTAGGGAAATAAAAAAGAAGACAGCAGGAGAAATAAAATCAGTGTGTTAGTAGCTCTTCTGGATATTAATCTTCCAAAAGACTCTCTTCTTTGTCTTGCTTGGTTGGCTATTTCTCAACTTGAGAAACAGTTTAGGTGTGCCATAAAGAGTTGAAAATTATACAAGCTTTCTGTTGACATTTCAATACAGAGAATATTTCCTTTTATGAACTATTTTGAAGTGCCTATGCTGGAGGAAATGATTTCCACTGGATTAAAGTAGTAACACCAACCTGGCTGTTAGATTACTCCTCGAAAGTATTTTGTTGGGGGATAGATAACACAGCTGTTGTTAAATGTACCGTAAGTGAAACTGGCTGTAATTCAGATGTTTGTATATTACCGATAGTAAAACAGCAATTAGATAAAGCAGTCTAGTTTTTACTTTCTATCTCTGGGGACATTTTCAGTGTTGTGCACATAGATGTAGCCTTTTGACTCCCGCTAGCATCAGTGAAGTGTAATTTTAAATTTTGCACTCATTTTCATTTCTGCCCAGGAAAATCAGCAAATTTTGTGCTAGATTGCAGTTGCTATTTAGAAGATTTTATTGTGCAGGGTGTTTTTAAGCAGTTTGCAGGGTTGGTGTAGAACAGGCAGGAGTGTTACTTGGGAAAAACGTGAAATCGGAGCTTAGATCTATGTAAATCCTTACGCCATCTCCCCATCTTTATCACCAGAAACGTCACACAATTTGACATTTTCAGAGTTTGTCTTGGTGAATAAGCCAATAAATTGAGAGAAAAGGATATTAAGAAAAGCAGAAAAGCATTTAACTGGCAACTCTGAGCTGTCATGGACAGCTGTGCAGGACAAAGGAGTGTAACCAATGGTCAGATGTTGGACACTGCCATGTTCTTGTAAACTTAGTGAGGATTATTTGGGGTTTCTATTCTTTTTATTGCCACAGGTTTTCTTGTGATCTTTCTTCATGTGCTCAGTTTCACTCTTCTTTGAGACTCTTTCTTTGAGCATTTTTCTCTCCGTCTTTGTTGTTCCACTGTTCATTCCTTCTACTCTATTTGCCAAGATAGTATTTTATCCTAAAGGTCAAAATCTCAGTGTGACACCAGGACTTTTTAGATTGACTTGATCTACAATGCAGGAATACACGTTTCGCAAATAAATATTGCATGATGTAAAATTTGAATTTCTGCCGCAGTGGCGCTGCAGATTAAAAGTGCTGAAGCGCTCTGCGGCCTGACAAGAAGCTTCATCTGCCTCCTCTGAGTGCTCTGCCCTTGGGAAGTTTGTCTTCACACAGACATCGCCTGTAGTAAAATGTGGCTGTTTTCAGGCAACTATGACTCTAGATTTTCCCTACTGAACTTTCACTTCTGGACTGCCTTCAGTTTTGTTTCTCCTATACCCCAGTGAAAGCTTTGTTTCAGTGGAATACCAGTAACTGCTCTTAAAAAGCTCTCCTACAGGGTTTATCTGTTTTGTTGGATTGTTTTTTTCCTGCCAGTTTTTGTAATGTTCCTAATGATAGTGGTCTTGAAGTTTTGCTTTTGAGAATTTTGACTCCTACATCTTTTTTATTACATATATATATGTATATTTAGGTGTGATCTTTGTTTCTCTTCCACATTTTTTTAATGTTGTGCACAAATCCCTTGAGACTTCATCATTAATCTCTTTCCTTCTGTCCCATCTTGGAGTGATGTTACTTGTAAAAATTAATTCAGTTACATTTGGTGTGCTGTCTTCTCCTTGAATTAACTAGAATCTCTTCTCACTCTCATGCTTGATCTGACTGTCACCTTGACAGAATTTAAATGCAGTTTTCAATCCTCCCCCTCCTCGCTAGTCCTCTATTTATCTACTTGAGCTCTGAAAAAGATTGTTACTGTCCTTTTATTTTTTTCCTTATCCAGTCATTGAGTGGATACAGGTTAAACTTGCTAAGAATTTTGGAAAGGGTACCTGTTCTCTTCTTTTTACCTTCTTATCCTCTGCTGTCTTCTGCTCCTGATCTGGGTCAAATTTGTCTGTTTTTCTCAAAATTATCCCTTCATACTTTAAAAGCCATCTACTGTCATCAAGAAAATTTGACTATCTACAGTTTCCCCATGGTATCATCTTCATCGTCTACTTGTACTTCTCAATAAGCACTTTTTTTTTCTGTCCATAAGTGCCATTAAGTGGCAAAGCCACTTAATTACTTTTTTCAATTTCTCCCAGTCTCTAATTGTGATGGCTTTGAACAGTGTGAAGAAACACGTGAGGTATTGGTACTGCCCTATCATATAAACGAGTAGCATCTCAATGTTCTCGTGTGTGTCTCACTCCATCTAATGTTTGTTTCCAGCTAAGGTTTTAAGCTCTTTATTGAGGAAGCATTTTTTCCATTTTATGTTCATCCACTGGCTAGTGAGGTGGACGCTGGTCCCTGACTTTAACGTTTAACTCGGTGGCAACCGGGAGTGCAGGGCTATTGGAGACAAAGCAATTTCATGAATGTGGCTACTGTTTCTATATGCATCATTTTGTTTGTTGCTGCAGATCTCATCCTCAAGACATGGTTTTTGTATATTAGTCCTTAAAAGGATTGTATTGGTTTTATTTTTGTGTGAAATTACGCCTTTTTACTATTTTCCTGAAATGTTTGTATAACTAAAGAAATAGCTTGCTATTGACTATCCACAACTGGGTTCTCAGCAGCTTGGGAATAAAACTGAAAATAATTTATTTTGTCTTTTAAATCTGTTTATTTTTTTTTTTGGTTCACAGAATTAAAAGAAATTGTATTTATCATCCAGAGTCAAAGTAATTCATTTCATTCCAAGAGAGCAGAAGATCTAAAAAGAGATATTTTGAAACAGGCTGCGGATCTTGGGAAGGTATGTTTAGATAATACAGACTGTACTTTATGTATGTTTTTCCTGCATTTTACTAAAAAAAATAGTTTTCTATTATGCCCTTTTTCTGTTCCATTGTATTGCCTTTGTTAATTGTCTTCTGTGTGTGTATAAGAAAAATGTTTCAATGGTTATTCACTGATTGTTCACCATAATTTATCACCAAATGATTTTAATTTGAACTCTGTGAATGGCATTTGATACAGAAGTGCTAAAAAGCACAAACTTTGAAGAATAGTTTTCCCATGCTACTGTAGAGTAGTTTTTTTTAATTAAAAAAAAAAGGTGTTTTCTTTATGAGGTAAACAACAAAATTACTCCAGTAATACTTAGAATAATTTTTAGGTCAGTACCTCATTTTATTAGCGTCGATGAAAATGCTGTAATGTATATTTTGTCAGAATTTCATTGTGCAACTGTAGCATGCTGCTCAGGTCTGATTTTAACATAACTAATATGAAATTTAACTTTTAAAGCTTTAGCCTGGAGAGAAGAGTTTTTTTTTAAGAGACTTGCATTGAAAGTTAAGAAGAAAGCATAAATGATGCTTTATTTTCTTTGTCTTCAATAAAAAAATAAAAAGTAAGAGAGGGTTACATACCCTGTTACAGCCTGCTGTGAGGTTATTGGACCTAGAATTTAGCTCCAGGATCATTGGTGTAAAGGAAAAATCAGTTTGATTTAAGTTGTGTCTGGTGTATCTTGGCTCTGAGCTGAAGTGCCTAAATTATGTTCCTGGTTGCTTTCGGCTTCGTTTATCCAAGCGTATCAAAACTATTGCAATTAAATTCATTCTAAATGTACTTTTTAATCCCTTAATGAAATCAGTCATGTGAACAGCCTCTGCTCTGCACAGTCCTCTTTGGTGTAAGTGTGCAGAGAGGATTATGATTTTAGTTACCAAAACCAAGGATTTCAGGTGAATGCTCTTAATTGATAGTGCAGAATATGAACGATGAAAAGATCAATAAGTGGAAGTGTAAATAGTGACCGTGAGGCAGGAACATTGGCATGTTTTATGTGAGAGGTAAAATCTTTTTTGCAATCAAGAGTTACACCTGGCAGTACCTCAGCCTTTAGCAGGCTGAATTGGTTTTACAAAATTTTATTTTGTTAAGGATATGGTTTTGTGGGGATGCTAAGATGGTAATGCTTTTCCATTGACAAGTGCTACCTCTTAAACAACATTCAAGGCATTTTAAAGAAGCAGCAATGGAATTACATCTCACCAAAAATTTCATACCTGAGATCAGGGAAAAGGGGAAAGCCATTAATATACAGGAAAAAAAGAGTATAGCCAGCATGTACTTGGGGTGTGCTGCCTGTTTTTTTGTAAACTCTCAATTCCACTGTAGGCCATGGAGAGGTGTAACCCAATGGTACTAATTATGAGGAAGAGACAAAAGGTCACCAGAACCCTGCCCATCAGCATTTCAAGTTTGCGTTTTTCATTAATAAGAGTATGTATGAAATTGTTACCTGGAGATGTAGGAAGCTAAATCCTTGTATTTTAAAGAGCAGTGGCAATATAAACAAAAGGCTGTATCAACTATATCAGGTTCACCTGCCTGTTTCAGAGTACCAAACAGTAGATACTTAGTCCCTTAGAATTCATGAGTTATTTTCACTATTTTAAAACAAGAAGTAGAAACAAGTTGCTTGATTTATTTGTTTTTTAATGGCACTAGTGTATCTGCGTTGCTTTAAAATGGATTATATCACTCGCATTCATATTTACTTTACATCTTTACAAGGAATTTGTCCATTTCTTTCATTGTGCATTTAAATAAAGTGAATTTAATCTATAATTTTGGTCACCAGTAGATGTCAGTAGTGTTTTCATTCCTTAAAGCATAATTAATCACTATTTATTGAATATTAACCAAAACTCTGAAATATATTAAACAAGGTCTAGAACATAATGATGAAAATTTGTTAAGATTTTCACCAATTTTCTTAATTTTCTGAGGTTTCTACTCTAAGAAGCTCTGTAAACTAGACCTTCCTAAGGAAAAAAAAAACATAAGAAGAAACAATCTGCTAGTTTATGAAACTGTAATATTTGGGACTGCCTTACCATCTTCTTTAAAAATTAGCAACAATATTACTTTTTTTGGTTATTACATTTAAGACTAAAAGACAGATAAAATACTGTTATTAAAAATGATGGATTTTGTCTGAAATACTGTTTTTGATGCAGTTAGTGCTATTTAATTGCCTGGGATCATGATCCTGTTTAGAAGACAAAGGACTGTGTATTTCTCTATGAAAACTGGTATAGTAGTTTAAATACTTTTTTTCATTTCCTTGAAGATTCTTACATTGAACACCCTCAAACAAGTTATTACGTTCACAAAGCTTTTATTTTTTTCTGAGAAACCTAGAGATCAAATGGTATCCTGGGTATATTAACCAGAAGAAATACAGCAAATTGGGAAACTAGTAATATTCACTGCATGTTTGAAAAACAAGAATGTAAAGGTACGATTTAAAGACTGATGCCCTGTACTACTGGAAAACAAAAATGAGTATCACATACTTGCATCTGAATAACAGATGATGTGATATATGAACTCTGTTTCACAGAAGTGTTTTCGCTCTAGTTTGCAGTATTTTTAACATTAGGCTTATTTAGTTTTGAGTAAAATTACGTAGTTTGTACCATCTCATAGAAATGAAGCTTCACAGATTTAAAATAGCCGTACATATAAAGGGAAACACTGTTTCAGAGGTGAAGGACTACTACTGCAGTGATTATTAAATTCAGTTTAAATGAAACAAGGAGATTCACAAATACAGAAATGTACACAGAAAGTTTCCACACTGCTTGAGTAAATGCTTGCTTCACTTCATGTTTTTATTGAATTTTCATAATAATGTTTCTTTGTTAATCTATTACATTCCAATTCAGGGGTTTGAAGTGTTTTGGCTAAAGTAAAAACAGGTGACAAATGTTAGGAGCATCCTGTAGTTGTGTTCTTTTTTGCTTAAAAAAAAAAAAAGCGAAATCTGTATGTCCAGAGTGAAGCAGGAGCAAATATGATCAGAAATCCAGCTGGCTATTGGTCTGTGCCACGGAAGTTCAGTCTGTTATCTGACAGGCTCATGCTTACAGAAGGCTGTGGTTTTTTGCCTCCAACACGCAGTGACCATAACTCAGTGTCCTTGCTGTTTTGTGTCCTCTGTAACCTGGAATAGCCTCTTGGTGCCTGCCTCAGCTTTGTTTTGTTACGCCATTAGAGTCATGGCCTCGGTATCCATTGTTCATATGCCAATTGCTGATGAGTGTGGCATTATGTGCTTTAAAAATCTGCTACTTTTAATTACCTAGGCAGTACTGGCAGCAGCATTGCACCGTTTCAACAAAATGACAGATTTCCTTGTTAAAGCGTTGAGAGGAAAAATGTCTAAAGAGCTCACTTGAATTTTAATGTATATATTCACCATATTCCTGTCTGAAATGATCTCCAAATTGTTCCTGTTCGTGTTTTGACCATCTGTGAGAGACTACTTTCAGGGGATTTCTAGGGTGTATTTTCTTTGTTTCTTAATTTTCCTGTGGGACATGCATTCCTTTTTTGGTTAAATTATGTTTTCTAAAGTGTTTCCTAGCCTAACTTCCACGTCTGTTTTCGGATTCTTGGGAGAATTCTAGGTGAAGTTCTGTTGTCCAAAGCCTTTATTAACCATTTTTCTGTTGCTGTTTGATACTATTCCTGCTCTGACTTCTGTCGTCCATAGTTCCCACTGTGAGTTCTGGTGTCCATATCTCACCTGAAAGAAATTTCAAGATAGTGTATTAGGCTGTGGTGGAAATAGATGCATTTTTCAGAGTTATGTTTTCCTTGGGCTGTAGTCATAGTTTCTCTATTTTGCTCCTTATTAGATGTGTTCCACAAATGAGCAGGCATACTTTTCCAACAAACTCTACAAAATAAACTCTATAGCTAGATTTTTCCAATGATTCTGAGTATTGGAGTAGGTCTGAACTGATCTGCATTTTATCGTGACTGTAAAGCTTACATGCATGTTAATAAAGCTTTGGTTTTAAAATCTAGTAGGACTTCTTGCTCACTGCAACTGAGTTGTTCAATCTGTATATTTAGAAGAATATATTTAGAAGAGCTAATCATAGACTTAATTTGCTGGAGGCCTTTTAAAATGAATACCATCAGTGCAGCGCAATCCATAATGTATCTGTGGCTTCAACTTACAGATTTCTTCTCAAATTCTAGTCTGGAAAACCTTGTTCCTTCCTCTCCATCCGATAACAGCTTCCCACGCCATGGAAGCTGATTCCGTCTGTGACTGGTCAGATGTTTCTCTTCTGGATCTTGCAGTTTTAACAAAGTTTAATGAATTATTTAAATGAAATTTTTGTAGTACATTCTGTCCTGCCCATCCATCTCCACGTGTAGAATGATTCATCTTTATGAACCCCTGCCCCCTTTTTTTTTTTTTGTTAGAACAGAGCTGTTTTACACATCACTATTTTATTTCCCAGTGTTACGAGATGAAATAGCACTTTTTGTTACCATGCTAGTGTACAGGTCTGCTTCCTTCCTCCAAACAGCTTTCTTTTCAGCTGCAAGGATTTATTCAGGCCAAATAAAATCTGCAGTCTCACAACTTGCTTCTGTCACCTTTAGTTCTTTAAATGTTTATCCCTTAACATGTCAGTTTATCTTACCTGGTGGTGGACAGCTTTTATTGACTTCATTTAAGAAAAACAAGGCTCTTCAGTGCTCCTTCTACATTAGCTTTCCATTGCTTTCCCCTCAAGGTAAAACGAAACTCAGGTGGCAGTCTGTACTGAAATTCATTGTGAAGATTGGTATCACAGATATCACGACAGGATCTTATATTCCTGTCTGGTTGGCCTGATTCTTGCTTGTCTTTGGCTGATCAGCAGCACTCTTTCCACAGCAGAACAATGCATGTGGCATGTGCCTGGCAATAGATTTTGTGAAGGTATCTCACTGAGACGACAAGGCCTGAGCTTCTGTGGTGAGGGCAGAGATACTGATGGGTACTGGAGCATCTGACACTTACTTCTTCCAGAATTGAAGTCCCTCAAAGGGGAATAAAAAATTGGAGTAAAGATACTGCAGCAGAATGGAGGAAGAAGTTACGGCCTCCTCAAAGGTGACTAAATCATGTCAGGGCAAAATGTATCCATGAAACTGGCCAGTTTAAGTGATTTAAGCACTGATGCCTCTCAGGTTCTTCTACAATATACTCTACATAAATCACGACATTTGAACGAAACAATCTTGCCAAGGTATGTCTTCATTAGTGAAGAGTGAATAAGAGTAATCTAAAGACTTCATTAAAGAGCAGAAGTAAACTGTCTCCCATTTCTATGTACATGTGGATTTTGCGAAACATTAGAATAGACTTCATAGGTTTTGAAAAGTCAATTTTCTAATTAAAAAAAAAGAGCAACAAACCCCCAGAAAATAGCTTAATTTCATTGTTTGCAATGTCTTTATGCATTACTTTTGGATGAGAAAGGATTTTAATATTGTGGCTGATAATTAGAAAGTCTCTTGATGATAGATTTTGCTTTCAAGCAAAACCCCTAATATTAAGGATTTTATTCAGATCAGTTAGCAATATCATTAATAATTAGCATTAATACTTGCTTTCATGAATAGTAGCTGTGTACTGTCACGTACCTGTCTTCTATATGACCAATTTTATATGGGATTCTTGCAAATTGTGAGCTGTGCAGACAGTATTTGTGACTGTCTTATTTGTCTGACTTATCCACACAAGTGATGAGCAAGCAAATGGTGCTTCAGTGCAATTTATTGTCATTCTAGGCTACTGTCACATTACATACATCTCTGGTAGCATTTATTGCAATAAACACTTGTGTCTCTTCTGGATTTTTCCACATCCTTTTTGTCTTATTACAAAATAAAACTTACTTCGGGATGTTGGTGATGATTAGCTCTGAGAAGAACAGAACAGGGAAGATGATGGATAATTCCAGGGGAGGGAAAGGAAAATGAGGTGCAGAATAAAATGTTGAGATCTGTTTTATCTTTAATTTTCTTCTTCTGAAGCTACAATTTATAATTAGCAAGTTCAAATGCTTGTCTTCGTTTTTAGAATCCTGACTGCTGCTCAGGTTAGACTGACCTAAAATTCATATAATTATTTTTTATTTTATTAAATCACAATTAATGGAAACTATAATAAATGTGCTAAGTAGCATATTTAAGCTATACATTAACAAGTAGCGTATTGCAGTAGGACAATACACAGCCCAGTGCAGTTGTTGCTGAGGAGCTAGCACCCATGTTACACCATGTTTGCAGGGGTTTTACTTTGGATTAGCTCTGACTTGTATCTGTGAACTGGAGATCCATTTGCAGATGGAGCACATCTCTTGGTTTAGTTTCATCCCACAGGAATATTATTTGTGCACTCTGTGGCGCAAGAAGATGCAGTGAGTAGAAAAAAATGCATGAAAATGCATGCTGCAGTAGCCTAGGCTGAATATATAGAGCAGTGTTAGCAAACAGTAGGAATTAGTTTTGATCTAGGTCTCAATCTTCTCATTAGGTTTGAACTTCAGTTAGTAAATATATCTCTCTTTTTTGGTGAGTATTAAGAATTATGATAATCATTCTGAAGTGGGGCAAGACCTCTGAATGCTGTTCACATCTCAGTAATTATAAGAATGAAATTAATTAGCTTTTTAAGTCATTCAGTTCAAAAAGTCAGGAATTGACAACCCTGTTAGCAAGCACTAATTGAAGACTCCAGACTTCATTTTGGTCTTTGAAACATGTAGCCAGTCTAGATTAAAATAGATTGAATTAGAACTATTTTATGTTTTTTAGCCCTTTTTTGGGCGGGGGGTTAAGGAGGGGACGTAATTAATTTGTTGATGAACTTAATTAGATTTTTTTTCAGTTTAGTGGTTTCTTGAGTCTTTTCATGTCCTTGTCATCTGAATAATTATCTGTTCACATTTTCACCTACAAGATTGAAGGCAAGTGTATTGATGTCAACACATTTTCTGCTCCTGGTAGTGGAAAGCATAGGCACACTTAAAAATTCCTAACTGAATGACTGTTTCTCAGTTTGCTGCAGGAGACCTGATGGTACCAGTATATGAGGAAAATCCTGCGGAGCCTTGAACGTAATGCTAACCAAATGAACACTGATGACTACTGAAACAAATAATCCTTTTTGGATAACAAAAACCTTACCTTACTTTTTTACTGACTTTCTAATTGTGGGCACTCTAGGCAGCGCGTTAGCAATTGACAGGGTTGTAATAAGCATGCTGAAATTTACTCCAGCTATTGTTGAGGAGCAGCCTAGTAAAATCAAAAAATCAATGGCTACCAGCTTCTTACCCACATGAAGAAGCTAGAGCAATGATAATTGTTGGGTTTTGAGACAATATATTGTTGCAGAAAGCTTTATTTTCACGATGAAATAGTTGTAAAATCAATCCTTATGCAATAAACCCACTGCCTAGAACGTGCTTTCAAATGCAAGTACTTCTTGCAGCTGTTTTGTCAGGCGTTGTGTTGTTGGATCAAGCGTGTGGGCACTCAGCAGTCGGTGCTTTGGGTGTGCATTCACCTGCACTTTGTGAAGCTGTGTGCTGAGGATTTCAATATAATTGTACAGTAGGAAAAATAATTAAAATTCTTCTGCTTCATTACAACTATTCCTTCTTTTTGACTCTTCCTTCAAGTTATAGTCATGAGTACTTCACTTTCTTAAGTTGCAGTTATTGCCTCAGTGTGATTGGGTAAATGCTTCCATCTTCCCTTTAACGTACGATCAGCTGCAGCCAGCTGTATACACGGCATCTTTCTCTTGATTTATGGTTTTATGGAGGCCATGTACTGCTGTGGCCTTTCCCTGAACCCTTTGAAACTGCACATAATATTTTCAGGAAACTTGGTACATTTTCAAAATGATAACTAGACATCTGAGAGTAGAACAGAGAGACGAGGATGACTTGTAATATTCAGGAGACAGAGTTTATGATTCCAGTCTTGCTGCTGATTTACTGTGAAACCGAGCATGTCACTAGCATCCCTCTACTTCAGTTGGTAAAAGTAACACTAAATGATTTTAAAGATACAATTTCCATTTATTTATATTTTTGTATCATACAGAATTTTAAAGGTGAGAGGCTGTGTCAATGTTTTTGAATTGGTTTAAGGATGTGGATCAAATTCCTTTAGTCACACATTGCTTAGGGTTTATTTTGAGTACTGAATTTATGGCTGTGGCATGTAGCAGGTACTGCTGCGCTCAGTGTGCTGACACAGCAGGTGACATTGGGAGCTAAAGCAGTTTACGCTTTATTTCAGGCCACGAGAGATTCCATTTCCTGGTTTTTGCCTTTTTAAAGCCAGCTCAGTTGTTAAAGTGGAGAGGATGGTTTCTTAGTCATTAAAAGCGATTACATTATCTTATTTAGATTGCACATGGTGCAAGTGAAATTTAAAGTGTTAATCTCTGTGGAGGCATATGGGCTCTGTAATTGTGGAAGCATAACACTTTCAAGATAAAGAAAACTAATGAATACAGTACAGGATATAGATGTTGTAAGGACTTGAGAATTTGGAGGAGTTTTTGAGATGCACAGAAACCAAATCTAACTTACTGTAAGCTTACCACGACTTTGATTATCTAGCCATTCTCTATAAGCCAGTCTGTATATGCCCTTTTGCTTCCCAAAGCTGCTGTCACTTGCCTTTTGCCTTTTTTCTATATTTGTACTGAAGGAGAATAAGTAAAATGAATAGGTTCAGAGTGAAAATGCATAAAATAAGAAAAGAAAAGCTACAAAGGTCATCCTGGTTAGTAGGGTTTTTATTTTTTTTATTGAGGGGAGAGAGGAGGAGGCTATTCTACCTGTACAGCTCTTTTAAGCATCTCACTAAATCAGAATTGATGCGTTGTTAGAGATGAGTTGAAAGAGTGATAGATGCCACAAGTGCATTTTCATGTTTTAGAGGGAGTTGGGTAGGGACAGAAAGAGAGCAGGCTTATGAAAATATCAAAGAGAAAAGACACCTCTTAGAAGTATCAGATTAGCTCAAGAAAGAGAACCTTTTCTGTATCATTACACCTTTGATCTGCATAAAGGAAAGATTTTTTTTTTTTTCTGTTAAAGTGGAGATACCAGCGTAAGTGGTAGAGCTTCTTAACTCACATAATTTCATACCTTTTGCATGGGAAATGTAACTTTAAAGAATACAACTTCAGCCTTTAATGTAATATAGACACTGAATATGTTGTTATTAACTGTGTGTATCTCAGTCTGACTCCTCTTGCACATGAAATAAAATGCATGGCCATACACAGATCCTAGCACAACTGTAGGGTTTGTATGCATGTAAAAACAGATGCTCACGTAAACACAGAGGTTTGTCCTTTTACCTCCCGATCTGCAATCCCAAAAGAGAACATTTTTATTGTTTCACCATAAAGTGTATTTAGATTGTTGGGAAACACCAGATGTTGGTCATACTGTTACTAAGATTTGCCACATCCACTAAAAAGCTCTGGACTTCGAGGTTTTGCAATAAATCGAAACTGCAGCCAGAAGCATTTTGATAGATTGGCTTGAACTACAGCCATAAATCAGAACAGCTCATGTTTTCGATGCAGCTAAATATCCTGGTCCAAATTAAGGTTTTGGCATGGTTCATTTTCAATTTGTGTCGTTCACAATAACATCATAATAAAAAAGAAGTAGGTAGTTATTTTTTGATAGAGTTAATGCAATCCTGAAAAACACAGTTATTCCCTAGAGTGATAGAGATGTTTTATGTAGTGCATGAAACTTGGAGGTTTTATGTATGCCTAGTTGCTATGGTTTAACTGCCCTTAGAAAGGTTTTAATGTAAACCTGACATAGCAACAAGCGTAAACTTTATCTTACAGCGTTACTTAGAGAATAAAATATTTTTGTGTTTAAATGTGAATTTTATGCCAATGGCATCGGCTTACACTCATGAGAAGCATTAATCAAGCCAAAAATGACTGGCATGCACGTGGTGTAAGTGGAAAGGAATTAAACCCTTGGGAGGTGAAGGCCCTTTGTGGTGGGGAGCTGCTGACTTTGCTAGCCCAGCCAAGGCAATGCTGCTACAGCCCTGGCTCTCCAGGAGCAGCCAGTAGTGAGGCCGAGCATGTGTTCCCAAAAGGTATGTGCACACCTCCATGCAGTACGTGCTCACTCATCAGCCCCGTGGATCAGCACGGATGCAAACCACAGCACTTATTGTACGCACACGTGCTGTGGATCCTCTGTGGATCCTCCCAGAAGCTCTGGATGCTCAGGCTATCCAGTAGTTGACCCCTCCCCTCCCCAGCCACCCCGCCACGCACTTGCACAGGGGTCTTCCCAGGAGCTGGTGCAGGCTTCCAGCCCTTCCAGTAGCTGACACCTGCACCCAGGAGGCTCTCCGGTTGCTGGGACCTCCCGGTCTCTCCAGTAACCTGCTGTCAGGCTCCTTGGTCTCTCCAGCGTGTGCCCCAGTTCACGGCTGCTCTAGTACTTGGCTCCCAGGCCTCTCCTTCTTCTCTTGTCTCCTCCTAGCCCAGCTTTTGATGCGCGTGGCACTGACATGCACCCCACTCTGCCCAGTTCCTGCACGGACACGCGGGACCTCTTACCTGTGGTCTCCCCTCCAAACACACCCATGCACACAGATACCCTGTGCCCAGGAAAATAGCTAGAAATGGAGTTTAAGGAGAAGACAGGACAGGCTGTGGTGATCAGTACAGGGCATGGCTAGACAAGCATCCTGACAAGCAATCTGTTTCAATCAACCAACCCCTTTTTTTCCTTCTTCCCTATGTTAACCCGCATTCATTTCTCATCAAACCATTCCATCCATCTTCTTTACAACCTTTGGTTCTTCCTCTAAGCATCTCGTAGTAAGTTTAGTACCATCCTATAATGCTCTCACCCTGAACCCTGTAATAAATACCCCACATGCCCCTGTAGGCAGTGACCTCCATTGGGCTGTAAGGCGAGCGGGAACCTTCCCCTGCCTGGTGGGTGCCGTTCCTGGACAGTGGCTGCCAGCTCCCCTCTGACAGCCCTGGGCAGAGCTGCAGCTCAGTTTTCTCTGATAAGGTTTGTAGGGTCCCTTCCTCCCTTGTCACTGTTCCTGTGTGCTGCTTTGTGTTTATGGAGACGAGTCTTTGATCACATTACCAAACAGTTTGCGTAATGGAAAGCTGGGATCGTGTGCCTGCAAGCAGTGAGGCCTTTCTGTTGAAATGCATTAACACCGCCAGCTCTTTGTTAGGTTACTTTTTGCAATGGAATACACTTGGCTTTGCAAAGTTTAGATGAACTGTTTGGGAGGTTAGGCATGTCTGGTAGGAAGATTTTTGCTTTACTACTAATGCGATTGCCCAACAGGAAGGTTTTGGTCATTTGCGAAGCTGTTGTGACCTAATGGTGCTGCAGTAGAGAACTGTACTTGTGAACGAACAGGTAGTAAATCTGTGCAGTAAGATACTGCCTGCATATCACGGGTTATATATTGCCCACTTTTCACATGTATGAACAACTGAGTAAATTGCCCTATTTGGTTTATCGATGGGCAACCTTTAAAGGATGTTTTCTGGGGAAATTTTGCCAGACTTTTCTGCTAAACGTCTTGATGTGCCACACCAAACAGATTTCAAGTAACAAAAGAACAAAAAAGTTAAAGGAAGATTTTGGTTTGTAAGATGCTTTTTCAATTTTTCAGTACAAAAAGATGTTAACCCTTCATCTTGATTTTTTTGTTTAAACCTGTGAGTTTCTGTCACGATCTTACTGTGATCGTTTAAAGCTGAATTTAGCAAAGTTAAGGGTATAAAAAATGGTGTAAACTCTGTAATGAGACTGCCAATGGAAGCCTTTCTAAAATACCTGACATTTATGTCTGTCTTTGCTGTATGAGATTTTTATGGTAATATAAATAAACGAATATGATATGTTGCTTCATGGATTACATGGAATTTATGCAGAATATTTCTCTTAAAGTATATTAGCTTTATATCTAATGCAGAATTAAGAAATCCTGAGTTGTAAGAAGCACTTTCTCTAAATCGTAGGTCACCTTATTTCGTACCATTTTAAGTCATCTATTCTGCAGGGCTACATACCAGTAAAAGCAACGAAGATCCAAGTAGTCATTCCAGATTATTATTATTATTTTTTTTAAGACCAGCTGGTGTTTAGAGAAAAAAATGTATATTATTTGTGTTTAATAAGAGTGTATTTATTTTTCTTAAAGGAATTACCTATAGTCCTGCTTATTCATCAGATGGACAGGCATGAAGGTGCATGGACCATATTGCCATTAATGAGAGAGTAAGTGTAATAAATGCTGGTTATTTTCAGATTATTTACTTTTAACAAAGAATATGAATATGGATTACTCAGACTTTTTTTTCACAGAAGCAACAACTTTTGGATCAGAGTTGTTACCTTATTTTTTCACATTCTTGGCCTTTTTTTCTTTAGCTTTCTAAAGCAGTTTTCTGTTACATTTTGTTAAATCAGAGAAGGATATTCTAAATCTAAAAACAATTACAGAAGCGATAATATAAACGAACAACTACCTGCCTCAAAAAGTTATGGGTCTTAAAATTATTAGGAAAGTAAACTAGTCAAAAGAAATACCATTTTTAAAGGTATATTTTCCATTTGTTCACAGGGCAAAGAGTGAGGTATTTGAGAATCTTTGACTTGTCAGATTAGTTGGCTGAATAAAGAGGGTAAATCATTGAGAAAAAATAAAAGTAATAAATAAAAACTGTATTTGGTTTCTATCTTCCATTGCTCACAGTGCTCCTAAGAGGTAGTACTCCATAGAGGAAAGGTGCAGGTTTTGACATATTTTTAGAAGTTTTTATGGCCAATTTTCATCTTACCATGGTCAGAGGACACGGGGAATTTCAAATATCTTTTCATTTTAGCTTACGCAGATTGCTCTGGGGAAGAGTTGCAGCATTTACGTGGTATTATGTTACAAACTGTTAGGAAGCAACAATTCCTGTTTGAAATAGACCTAAAGCTCTAGGGTACTGAAGGCTGTCTTTCGCCTCAAACTTGTCTTTGAAACTGATGCCAGAGGCACTGCAGCCTCTTGAGGTTTAGTTTAGCTAATGGCACATCAGAAGAACAATAATATTACTGGAGGTACTCAAAAAGATACTTCTTGTTCTGGTTTTGGGGCTTTGCATCAGACTGATTACAGAACAGGATTTTTATACTATCCTCTCTTCTGCTTTCCATTTTTTTCCATGCTTTCTGTATGAGAGGAAACATGAAAATGGTGATTATGTAGTGGTTATCTTTTAAGATGTTTGTTAAAAAGATGCACAAGGAGAATTGAAGTAAATTGAAAAACTGGCAGATGATGTTCCAGCTACGTCATCGTTGTTTTTGCTTCTTAGCTCCCCTTTCAGTGACCTAATGCTTCTCTTCTGAATTATTTATGTCTCAATGACAAGGCTTTACAGATACAGCTCTTACAAGATGGCAAAACTCAGATGAAAAAATACAGATACTTGTTTATATGATAAAGTAGAAGAATTTTTTTTCAGGAATTGAAAAATCACTTTTCGGATTTCCATCTTGAAGAGAATTCTGGAATATCAAGTTCCTTGTGCTTGTTTCTTTTACCATTTTTGGCAGAATAAATGCTTACAGTAACTTAGAAATAAGTTCATGCTGTGGGGCTTGTACTATTTAGGTTTTTTTCAATGTAAAGAAGAGGAGGAAAAGAGAAAGACTCAAGGGATCATCCCATTCTGCAGGAGCTGACAATGCTAGGAATTGTGATGTTAGATGCGTTTGGACCTGAAAACTGCTTTCATGAGAACAGCTTCCCTAAATTTCATAGTTGACAGCATTTTTAAGGAGGCCTCTAAACAGTTACAAAAAAAATCTTAATTTTTAGTTCTTGGGCAGAGGTTAACTTGGAAGAAGATTTACTTTCTGCAGACGCAGTCATAAGACATCCATTGACATAAAGCACCCTTATCCTGAAACTGTATCTTCCCTGAGTTTCTCCAATGGTTTCTTGCACTCTGAATTCCAAACTTGTGTCGTATGAACTCTCTGCAAGTCCATGGCCCTGGAAATCATTTTTTATCCATCAGCAGGTAGATGAGCAGGTCATTCCTTTAGTGAAATTGTATGTGCTATATTCACAAGATACTTCTTGTGACGTATCTTGTTTTTTCTTGTAGTAATTCTTGTTGTGTGTATTATTGTAGTGTTTTCTCCTTGCCCTTCACTCACCTGCTTCCAGGATGTTTCTCTCCTGAAGTTTTAGCTATTCACTAAAACACAAGAGAAAGCCTTCAGCCTACTTAGGGCACTAAATACTGGACATAATTAAAAACATGAAGTTATCTGGTACCCATTTAGATACTAATTTGGCAGGTTTTAGAAGGAACTGCTAAGAAGTGTTATGTCAAGTAGTTTTTTTGTAGCTGATTGTATTTTGTTTGTTGCCTGAATGACAGAAGTGCCTAGGTTTCAGTGCTGAGAAGACAGCAAGTACATGCTTTTACAGACTGAAAGGATGAATGAAGCATGAGTTCTTCTAGCTATTATAGTTCAGCAAATCAAATATCAAAAGCAGAAAGCAGTGACTGACCAAATACCATTGCAAGACACAGAGGAAATATAGCTTTACAGGAATATGTGACTTAACCAGAATAATAAAGAATAAACTAGTTTAGTACCAGGCAACCACCTGGTACTTCTAGCACATTATTTGAAGATCTGTAGATGCAGATGTCTCATGCTCTAGCAGAAATGTTTTTCAGACAGTGTTGTCTGTTGTTGTTGTGGTTTGTTTTTTGTTTGTTTTTCTATTTGTTTTGTTTTTTAAAGAAAATATACTTCCCTAAAATATAAATAATCCTATCACTCTATTTTACTTATTTTTTGCTGACTTAAATTTCTGCTGTTTGTTTTCATTGCTGTCAGTAAACAATGCTGTAGAGGAAGAAGGCTGCAATGTCTACAGAAGCTAATCTCTTATCCCTCTCCTCACATGGTTTCTTTAATTAAACCAGCATAAAAGCTATGAGAAGGACAATTAAAGATTGTAACGCTAGGAAAAAAAATCAATGTCATGAATGTTTAAGTTTTCTTTTTTTCTTTGTTAATTTGTGGAAAAAAATCATTTGGGAAGAATAGAGAAATTAAAGATGACAATTTCAAGAGGGAGTCAGGAAATCTGCATCGAGATTAGTGTTAGCTTTAAGGAAGGTGGGGAAAGCCCTTCAATCCACATAGTTTAACCATATTAAAAGAGCTAATGAAGTTTTTAAGCTGGGAACAATGATGTGATCAGTGTCAAACAGCCATCATAAAACATCTCTTTAGGCAGTTTGAGGATTATTGCAATGGTAGGTGCCCGATAATGAGGCTCATTGGAAGAAAGTTGTGGTATAGGGGGCATGGAAACCGCCACCTATAAACCGAATTGATAGATGGACCTGTAGGACATGGACATTATCGAGCGGAAATTCTTTATGTTTGTCTGTTCCTTTCTCTTTGGACTAATTAGTGGTATAAAAGTAAATAGCAGCAGAGGCAATATATCCATTCACTGTCATGCTCTGATTATGTAATTCTAAATTAATAGTAAAAGTTTCTGTGTGAATTAATAATTAATTGCCAAGTACTCGTATTTGGGGAGTGGGAGGTTGAATCTATCCTGTTCGTAAGCTAGTTTAGTAGTAAAACAATCATTTATTTTGTTAGCTTCTCTGTTGCCTATGGTAGGAATTCCTCATGGATTTTCTTCTGTGAAGAAGATACGAGAGTACAAGTTGTAAAGCTGCTAGAAACTCTTGGAAGATTTGACGCTTCTAAGGTGAAGTAAAAATTTAGATATTTAAATTTCTTTTGAATGTGCTTGAATAGGTTTTTAGATTAAATGGGGGAATGATTTTAAGTACAGAAGTATAAACACACAGAACTTTAGGATTTCATGTTATGGAAGTGTTTCTATTGTCAAGAATTCAATTTTATATCACTGTTTGTGTGGCTTATAGCTTAAGCATTGGACAGGATATCTTCAAACAGCTTAAAATAGAGGATTAGATTTTCGATGCTGAGGCTGAGAGTGAGCAAGATCTATAACTACCATGAGAACAGGTCTAGCTGTTGAATAATTGTTAAAATTGAGCAGAAAAGAAGTCCTTCTGTGGATATCCCAAAAATGATGCATCAGCAGTAAAAAGATGGATGTAATCTGCTGTGTCTTCCCCTCCCCTTTTTCTTGTCTGTTCTCTATTCTGATTATCATCAGACAGAATGAATAATACTAGTCAAACTGTTTCTGATCTCATATGTTAGGGTATTTTATTTGCATTCTCTTTCTGAACTGTCTTGGTGATAAGAGACAAGTAAAACCTTTACCCGCTGGAAAAGAAAGAACACCAAAAGACTTGTGCAACTAAAGAAAGAAGCAGTCCTCAAGGAGCAAAGTTGAATTTGGCAGTGCAACTAATAAGAAACCTGCTAATATTTAGAGTTCAGAAATCTCAGCTCAGTGTTCAGGAAAAAAACTCAGCTTGATGTCCTTCTTTGGCCTTCAGTAAAAGAAGCCAAAATCTCCTGTGAGATATATGCTTTGCCTTGTTATTGTTCCCTTGACTGAATATTGAACTCCTCTTCAGATCTCATTGTAGCATATTTACTTCTGTTGCAGGCACATGGCCTTGTTGCATTTTCACACAATTCTTTTCTAAAATTATAACAATAATTATTTAGACATTGCACATTTTCAAGCCTTTGGAATATCTGATTATTTCTGTTTCAGAAACACCGACTACCACTTAATGTTTCCTAAACAGAAACATAACGTTTCTTCTAGAAGCTGCTTACATGCCAGTTTTAAATCTCTCCTTTGCAGGTGTGTAAATCCTATTAGGATGACAAATTATGTTCTGACCTGCTTTAAAAAGAAAATAAAATGTTTTGCTTTTATAGAGTGATAGTCATCTTAGTGTAACAGTCCATAACTGATTCCTTATATAAAGTCGTAGTCCATCACTTCCATAATTTAAGATGAGCTAGACCAGAATGAGCTCATTCAAAATTCATTCTATCATGTCAGCAGTCTGCATAATAAAAAGCTGGTATACATTAATCATAATAAAAGGTCTACAAGGGGCATGTGAATAGCTGATGAATCTGCAGCTTTTCAATCTCAATATGTAGAGGTTAGTAACAGAGCTGTAGAGAGTGATATGAATGCAATATGAGTGAAAACAGATGTGTTGAAGCACGATAGGACAGCATAGAGGAATGTTAAGAGAATGACCTGAGTTGTTAACCAAGGATATTACTGACTGCAGTAAATCTAATAACCAGTGAGGAATATCTGATTTACATAAAAACGACAAGGCCAGCACTCAGATAATGAGTTGTGTCCGAACATAAGGAAACGCTGTTTGTATTTTTTTGGTGTTGTTGTTTGTTTGTTTATTTAATGTGAGGATGACCAAGCCCTGGCACAGGCTGCCCAGAGTGTCTTTGGAGTCTCCCTCCTTGGAGATCTTCAAAAGCCATCTGGATGTGGTCCTGGGCAGCCTGCTCTGGGTGTCCCTCAGCCCCTCTGTGATACTATGATTTAATAGCCAATTGATTCAGCCTGTGCTTTCATAATGAGAGACAGCAAGGTTAAACCAAATTGTACGTGCCACTCCTCTTCCCATCATCGTAATAGAATGACAGCCTGTAGCTCCAAAGATGTGCAGAATGAATAAACCAAGCTGGTGGGCAGCAATGACTTAATAGCTCTTAATGCCTATATGCAAAGTGCTTTGTAAATTCCTTAGTACATAACTTGATTTCATCTTGTAAAACCAGCCTGCACAGAACAACTCGTCCTGCATATCAGTGTAGTAAATAAGCGATGTTACAAACAAGCCAGCTTGCAGAGTATCAGCTGTAAACTGGAATGCCTTCACAGTGTTGATTTGTGGCTTAATAATGCCAGAAACAATACTCTGTGAAAGCCAGAGAAGGGCGTATTTATGGTTTTAATTTTATGTATTTTACAGAGAATTTTTTAAAAAGTTTTGTAATTAATAGATTGTTTTGATGTAAAAATTAGCATCCATAATTAAGGTGATTAGGATAATAATGGTGCTGTCATATGAAAATGTTACTCTTTATTACCTGTTTCTGAAACTGAATAGAGTGCTTGTGTTTTGAACATTTTGAAATCTCCGAGGCCCTAAAAGTGTTAAAAAAAAAAAAAATTGCAGAAATTCTCCTAAAGAATTACTTCGAGTTTTTTTTTCAAGGCAGTCATCTCTGTGCTTAAAAATTAGTGTGTTTATCCATTTTCTTTCATCTCCCAGTATTTTGTTTGTTTTAAAATTGTTCCACTGAACACTATTGAATTGTTCGAGTAAAGGAAGGAGAAAACAGGGTCTGTTATGATTGAACATATAAATTGAGGGCTGAGTAAGTAGGTACCTGGTAGCAACTCCTGTGAAGTTGATTAAAAAAAAAAAAGGGTGGAAAAAATCCTCATCCTTATCTTTTTTGTGTAATGGGTAGTGTCAGCTTAACTTTGGCTGTTTCCTCAACAGATTCCTGAACAGCACTCAGCCTCAGAGGGACGTGGGGATTTTGGGAGCACACAACTTTACAGCCTTTGGTACCTGAAGAAGTAACTAGTCAAGTACAAGCTTCGTTTGATTTAGTTTAATTGAGAGTAGCTGATGAAAGCAGAGGAGAAAAATCAGAATGCAGGGGAAAGCACTCAACACCTCACACACACGGATTCATATGCCAGGCAGGTTACACCTGCTTCAGTCCCTTGTAGGATCAGGATTCCAGGCAGGGGTGGCATCCATTCACTTCAACCTTAGTTGCTTATATGGGTCATAGCCGTGGGCTGGCCACACCGAAGGATCCTTACAGAGGTGAGGCCCTCAAAGCAGACAGCAGCCCGTAGCTTTGACACAAGTGTGTGTGGGAAAACAAGTATCACCAGCAGCTCCTGGTGTCTGTCCTTTTATTGCCTTCTGGGCAGCCAGATGCTTGCCAGGCTGAATGTCCTTTGGGGCAGTCATGCTTTCATGCTCCTGCCAGGCTCAGGCAGTCGGTTTTGGCTGGAGGTGTGTCCTGTGCACGCAGAGCTCCTCGCTTCTCCCATTTGCTGACTTGCCATGCTTTGGCCAAATCTTGCACATTCTTCCTCATTTACTCTGGGCAGGTATAAAATTTAGCACAATCTATATAGCTACATCTGCTTGGAGGTAGGAAGGTGGCGACTAAGGAGGATGCTTTTGGGGGCAAACGTTTTTGGAGGTGAATGCTTTCACAGTACTTTTACTTGAATATTTCTCCTTTTTTTCAATTTTGTGTAAATTATTTGTTATATCAAGTGTGTGAACTATTCTAATGCATGGTATTTTTCATTGCTGCTGACAGCTGCCCCTTTTAAAGAGGAGAAAAATGAAATATGGTAGGGAGTATGGAGAAGAACTATCATTAGTGGAAAAAAAAAAAGCCCTAATTTGAATCCATTTTAGGGACTAACTTGTAAATTGTCAGGAAAAAGAAAAAGGACAGTCTAAGTTTCTGTCATTTTGCTGACAACTCCACACTTGAGTGATTTAATACAACCATTAGGGTAATTGAGAATTCAGTTTCATAGCTTTGTACACGGAACCATGAGAAACATTTTAAAATGTATATAATAAAATATAACATACGGATGTCGTAGTCCTTGTTGTGAAAAAAATTGGGTGTTCTTGTTTTATATCCATTCTAAACAGAAATATTAGGACAACTGCCAATAATGTTAAAGAAGTGGTATTTAAGTTGCTTAAATATCTTCAGATACAGCAGAATCAGTGGTAAATTCTTAAATGCATTCTAAAAAATCTAATAATTCTAATAATTGTTTGTTTCCTTTACAAATGCATACTTGAGACAATGTACACGTAACTATTTTGAAGATCAAGGTATTTTAAATGTCCTTGCTTTTTAGGTTCCCTAGTGCAGAAGGGTATAGACAGATGAAAATTCAGAATGGATGTATAAAAAGTTCCTGAAGTGCAGTGCAGTGCTTTTGAGTGTTCTATTTAAACAGTGTTCAATCTGTGTGGTCAAGGATGGGAACAGGTTGCCCAGAGAGGCAGTGGGGTCTCCTAGGGGTATATTCAAAACATGACTGCATACAGTCATGGGCAACTGGCTCGGACTGACCCTGTTTGAGCGGGGGGCTGGACCAGGTGACCCCCAGAGGTTCCTTCCAACCTCAACTGTTCTGTGATTCAGTGCTCTTTGAACAGGGGGAATCCGGGACATATGCTGAAGTTTTAAATGACAGTGTGCACCTGAACTTAGAGAACAGCCTTTGTTTTCATTTCTTATCGTCGTTTGTCTGAATTATTGTGAACAATATGCTTCCCCTGTTTTTCTTTTCAGGTTTGCTTTATTCAGCAGTCATCATCTTCACTAAAAGGATGCTGTAGATGAACAAAATTGTTTCCTATATTCCTTTACAGGAGTGGTTTTTAGGTAAAGCATTATATGATGAAGAATCTACAATAATTCACCACTATGCCTTTGCTGAAAATCCAACAGTCTTTAAATTTCCAGATTTTGCTGCTGGATGGGCACTTAGTATTCCGCTTGTTAACAAGTAAGAATTGGATTTTTAATCACTTTTTAATTGTTTATTGATAGCAATTAAGTTTTGAATTTCTACATTTTTTTTCTAGATGCTAGTCAATATTATTTTAACAAGCTATGAATTCATATGGATTAATATTTTCTATAAAAGATGAACACGTGCCTGCAGTGCACTTGAACATCTACAGATCATGTAAATATCCAAAGTCAAATTTTAATTTTGAGCTGTTTTTGAATACTGATTGCAGCTTAGCTAGGGCAGACAGCCTGGGATATACTCAATCACTGCAGGCTAGCAAGCTGTTTATTTGATTTCATGCATTGGTTTTCTTGCCTACATTGAACTCCTTCTGTTGTTAATTTTATTATCAGCATCCATGCTAATACCTGCCAGTCTACTTTACTTTGAGGATCTAAGGTACAAAGAAAGATGCCCAGCTAGTCATGGTAATGTACAACTAGCTCTGGGTATTCATGCACAGATTTTTACTCCTACTATAAACTTACCCTGAAAATACTCCTTTGACAAAATTCCTTTTTTTCCTTCTTCTATACATTCATGCATAGCTATTAGAACTAAACACTTCAGAATGTTTAAATAGATACATGTACAGAAATAACATTTCTGTATCATTGTTGTGCCTGTGCATGTCATCTGTTTTGCTGAATTCTGCCTATATAAAATATAACATCATGTCAGCTAGTTTTCAATACCCTGTCTGTAATTTTAAAAATGTGGGCACCTCAAGACAGTAGTTTTATTCCTGGATCTTCCAGTGACTGCACTGCCCTCCAGAAATCTTTCTCTCATGATATAGAGAGAGTCTGGGTGGTTAGCTCAACGTAGATACTTTGTTTTTAAATTAGATTTTAAAAGTTCATGTATATCAGAAGTTCAATGCATCTTGCTGTAGGAAGAGCTTTCCATAAATTGAAGGTGCTTAAATAATGTAATTTGTAATACACAAAAAGGAGAATATTGTCTGGAGTTTGAGATGCTGATATGTATGGAGCCTAAAAGACACTGCTGCTTTAAATCTATTGAAAATGTTATGACAGATTGTTCTAGTCCTCTCCAAATGAGAATTTTCTTCTTGGGCAAGAAGATTATGTCAAAGCGTTTATGCTGAAAACTAATATTAACATCATCATATTGTGTGCAGACAAAAAAAAGATACAAAAATGAAATACAAGTTGATTTGGGAGGCAATAAATACAGAAGTGGGGATTTGTTTTATAAGATGGTCAAAAACACAGCCTCACTTTACTGCTTACAATAGGGAATGTTTATTTTTCTCATATGCTTTCTGAAGTGAGTAAATTTGTTCATCTTTAATTGTGTAGGCTTGCAATCAAGTTGAAAAGCGAACCACTCAAGTCAGACTTTACTATAGATCTAAAACATGAGGTAAGCAGTGTGTTGTACCTGTGAAGTAAGTATGCAAAAAAAAAAGTCCCAAATACATTTGAATATTGATAAATTTATAGTGAAAGTGATGTATTTTCTGAGGTTGCTAAAAATTCTGAATGCAATAGCATGTGTAATTTCTTTCCCTTGCTTTAGAATGTTACAAGGTAACACTTTAAAATTGCGTTTCAAGCATAGAAGAATTCAGAAATAAAATTATATTCATATTAATATGCATGATTGTGTACAGTGAGGTATCTTCTGAGGTTTGCTCGATAGAGAGGGAGAGAGTCTTCTAATTAATGGAACGTACACTGGCGTGAATAGTATCTCAGACACTGGCAAGCCTCATTTACTTCCTAAATTGGACTCGAACAGCTAGATATATTGAACTTCGGATGAAATAGCTTGAGGAATAGAAACTTTTGTGTCAGTGTGATCAACTTGCAGTGTGACAGTTTGGAAATTTCTTTGCCTCTGGCTGCCAAAAGTTTTAAAGCGTAGCTACTAGGTCTTCAGAGAATAGGTGAGTTGACTGAAAGGAGCAAGAGAAGAAAGGAGTGGGGATCTGAAGGAAGATCAGTGCTGCCTTTTTCTGAAGTTTTTGTGTTTTTTCTTCCTTCAAAATGTTTATGCAGCCCAGGGTTTTGTATTGTCACCAAAGGTGAACAGAATGGTGGGGCAATGGGAGGATGAATATGGAGTAAGCTTGCTGATTTGGGCCTGAAATAATTAGTGATGTTGAATTTAAAAAAGAAAACAAAACCCCCAAACTCTCCTAAAAGTCAGCTATAAATTGTGGTTCTGGCCCAGATGGAAAAGAGAGAAAAAAAAACAAACAAACAACAACAAAAAAAAAATCTTAAAACTATGGCTGCTGTTCCAGATCTTTATGCTGTAATGGTTAGAAAGCGCCTCATTTCCAACATAAATCTGTAGTTTATTTATAGAGTATGCATTGGTAGCATATTGAGTTTGATTTTGTGCCAATGCTGTTCTTTCACGTGGTTTTCCCTCCTTGACTGATGTATTTCTCCAAAGCAATTGGACCCCTCTCAGCCTCCATTTTGCTACGTGAAACACGCCAACAAGCTGTTTCTTTCCACTTGTTAATTTTCCTGAATTCAAGACCTTGCGCTACACACTGTTAATCTTGGTTCTGTAACTTACCTCAAAGTCATTTGGATATTCACAATATTCTAGTCTACCTCAGCACTGACAAAACCTCTAAACATAGTGTCATCAGAATAAATCATTAGCAGATTTTTCTTTTGTGTGCCACACGCTGATAAATGAAAAGCAATTGATAACTTGTCTGGAAAAATTATTTCCATCTCCTTATTCTGTTAGCAATTCTTTGCATATGTTTCATTTCAAATTTATTGCCATTGATAACCTGCTTCAGCTCTGTGGTTATTCTTTCTGCACAGTCTCACAGCTCCCTGGAGACAGATCCATTTCTCCTCATTTATTTCATAAATCACTGTCTTCTTAAATCATTTCTATCTTCCTACAGCCTTCTTCTGTGAATCAAGATTGACAACACATGAAAGGATATAATCTGTGATCTTTAATGATTGCACGTAATGTTTAAGTTTATGAAGGATGATAAATGTTTTAAGAAATGTTTTAGTTTGACAGAGTCCTAATAACGCGCTCCTCTAGTTCCTTGGTGTTTTACTGTGCTCTGTATCAGTTTTTTTAACCTTCTTTTTTTTCCCAAGTTCCTACTTATATCCATAACATTCTCCCTTCCCATCTGGAACACCTATCTTTAAATATGGTTGTGCTGTTGTTCATTTTAGATGTTTTTTTAGACTTTTTGTAGTTGCATGGTATAGCATATGTCGTGCTACTCTGTACTGGAAGTGAACAATATATATATATATAGTATATATAACATTAGATTTAAACTAGGATTAAGGCTGTCTTTTGCCTTTTATTGTGTATCTATTTCCATTATTTTAAGAACAGTCTGTCATCCTGTTCTATAACCAAAAGGGCAGTCTATCCTTGCCTCTGAAATGGAGCAGTCTGACACTAGTCTAAGGATTTTTATTCAAGATTCATTACTTAGTGGGAAATCACAGCACATCACAAACCTTCATAAATAATTAATGTTAACTTACAATTCTTAAATGTTATTTATGCAGCACAAGCATTTTTTTTAAGTTCATGTAGTAAACATTCATTCTGAATAGCTGAAGTTTGAGCTCATCCAGCCTTAAAATGTACTGGAGACTATGAAGTTAGGTAGTTGCCCAGCTATGAGACAGGGTCAAGAGCCACTTATGTACTGTAACATGACTATAGCAGCAAGGCAAAGAGAAAACTGTGGAGATGGATGTGTTCCTTGCCTGCTCCTTACCAGAAGCATGGATATGTTCCATGTCCTTTCCATATTCCTCCTCTATTCCAGCCACTATTCATGGTATTAGGCTGAACTGCTTCTCATGCTTCTCCATTTTCTTCCATACAGAGTAGCCCTTCCCTTTAGTACCTTGTTGAACTCACTTAATGCTAAGATCATGTGTGTTTCCAAAATATCGCTAAAACAGCAAAGAAACAGACCACTTAACAAAGGTGAGGCTTAAAGAAATCAGCATTTGCAAGCTACAGAACTCATCACTGTGTGTGGAGAACCTGCAGCTTAATTACAGTGCCTTAACTAGTCACTGCCATCGGAGCACTGCTGGCAACTGTGTTTGTGCTCACAGCCGTCGTTTGTAACCCATCAAGTACAAATTAAAATGCAGTAATTTAAACTCTTTTCAGTGCAATTAAACTAAAGACTTCACTGCGCAAATGAAGTGGTCTGGGTGCATGTGTATATGACAGCCCACTTACAACCAGCAACTTCGTAAAAACTCGTCAGTTAATTGTTTCAGTATGTGACTACGCACTAGATGTTTGCTGTCTAAAAACTTTGAAATCTCTAAGCTTCAGTTTTAAGAATGTGGTTCTGTTCTCAAACCTGCTCCAGTCCTAGCAGTGCCTGTAACAAACGGGTACTTCCCTTTTATTCCCCCTAAGTTCCAGAAGTGGCTGTGCGTAGGTTGTTGGGTTTTGCTGAGGATGCTGAGATTCTTCAATGAGTCAGCAATGTGCCCTTACCACGAAGAAGACTAGCAGTGTTTTTGACCGCATTAGGCAAAATACTGCCAGCAGCTAAAGGGAGATGATTCTTCCCCTTTACTTAGCATTGATGAAGCTGCACCTGGTGTCCAGTTTGGGATCTCCCCTGTACAAGAGGAAAATGGACATACGGGAAACGGACCAACACAGGGCCACAAAGATGATGCAGGGACTGGAGCACCTCTCCTGTGAGGAGAGTCTGAGAGGGCTGGGATTGCTCAGCCTGGAGAAGAGGAGGCTCAGGGGGATTTCATCCCTGTCCCTACGTCCCTGAAGGAAGGGTGCAGAGAGGACGGAGCCAGGCTCTGCTCGCTGGCGCCCAGTGCCAGGACAGGAGGCCATGGGCACAGCCGGGCACCCAGGAGGCTCCCTCTGAGCACCAGGCAGCACTTCTGTGCTAGGCGGGTGACGGAGCCCTGGCACAGGCTGACAGAGAGGCTGTGGGGTCTCCTCCTTGGGGATCTCCAGACGCCGCCTGGACGTGGTCCTGGGCAGCCTGCTCTGGGCAGGGCTGGCACCAGGGGCCTCCAGGGGCCCTGCCAGCCTCAGCCCTGTGACTCTGTGACTCTGTTGATCGGGCTGAGATTAAAAGTCTCTAACTTACGATGACCTGGGCATGTCCATACTTAATGCTCTTGGTTTGAACTGACTTCTTCTCAAACATTGAGGAGGAGAAAATATTTTGCCATCTTAATAATTGATTAATGGTGAATTATCCCTAAAAGAGGATCTGTGTTCTGGCCCCTGCATGACCTGAGGGGATTTAAAACTACCCAAGCAGGCATGAAATGGTGAGAAGGAGACTCCATTTCATTGCCTTTGGTGTGGGCTGGGTCTAGTCCCATATTCCAGTGAAACACATGCTTGTTTTTCATGCAAGGGTCTCTGGGAACATTTGAAAAACAACACTGGAAACAGAAGGTAGAACGCAAGATTTATTTTCTTGCATGGAGGAGTCCTGCTCACCCTGTGTGATAGAGTCAGGCTCCCCTTCGCTACACTGTGTTGGTTCTTAATTTTTGCACACTAACTCCATTTCTTGAGGTAGTATTGAGAGTCTTTTCCCAAAATATCGATGGTTTGTTGGCATAGCAACCTTTTCAAAAGTTGAAACTGCAGTTTCTGACAGGCAGAAGCAACCTTGGGGATTCCTACATCTTGAGTCTATGCTCAAAGAGCTCTTGTACAAAGTGGAAGATGCTTTCACATCTTTCAGCTGTCCTTGAGAGAGATGAAGCATTCAGAATTGGGAATGTATGTCAGTGCAGCTGGGAAGCTCTGAATTCACATACGTAATGAGATACTCTTTTCTGCCTTTTAGATTTTGAGAAACTTCACTTTGTTCTAGCAAATTTTTGAACAATTTTAGGTGAACCAGAGTTAATCTTTTAACTGGTCTGAGGAAGGCACCCCGCACAGAAATTTTCTGCATGAATACTTAGTCTGGCATTTCAAGTTATGAGCAGTGTAAAAGGTTTGCAATACAAATTTTGGGCAAGTCTGAGTGTTCTAGATGTTTAATAAAATACAGATTGAAGTATTCATTTAATTTGTAATAAAATTAATAATGTAAACTCAAAGGGTATTTTCTTTGTCAGCTTCAGGCATCACTGGTTTGCCTCTTCCTTTTTTTCTGTAAATTCTTGCTGGTTTTTTTGGTTGTTGTTCCATTAAAAATAGACAAGAATCTACTGTAGTTTAGAATATCTACTACATTTTCTTTTGGTGTATTTTACAACTTCTTAGTGTCAGTACTGAATTCAAGCATTTTAAATTGTCACCAGAGAACATGCCTCTTGAAATGCTGAAGACTTCTGCATAGGAAGAAGTAGCCCTACCTTTTCCAAATTATCAAAATAATTTCAAAGAAGCAACAAAATATGGATTTTTGTTTAATTTAAAGGAAGGTGCAAATATTAATTCTACCTCTTATTAAAAGTTAGAGATCAGATGTTTTGACATGCTTGAATATATGAAATTTAATCCTTTAAAGCTTGAGTATGTATAGAATTTGTTATAGCAAAAAAATAGATGTTGGCTCCAGAAATGTAAGCAAGAAGTAAAGTATCCAGCTAGTAAATCAATAAAGACACACTGTCTCTGGCATCTAATATTTTCCATTTTCTTTAAGCTTAACTTATAAAGTGGTTTCTTTGTAAGCCCTGAGAATATTTATCCATTTTTTCTTACTGATCTAAATGCTTTCTGTTTTCATAGATTGCCCTGTATATTTGGCAGAAAGGGGATGGACCCCATCTCACACCAGTGCCTGAGTTCTGCACAGATGATGTGAACTCGTATAAGGTTGATCAGTGTGCTACAACATTCAGTAATTTTCTGCCACTTTGTGTAAGTCCCGAACTTTAAATACCACTTGCTTAGTTAAGGTAGAACTCTTACTAAAATGCATAACATTTTACTTAAAAAAAATCTCAAACCATAAGAAAATATTATTCAATAAATAATAATAATTTTTAAAAGTTTGTTGTGGCATTTATCTTTGTTTTCAGCCTTCCATGGCATGGGATATTTCCTGGCAAACAATTAGCATATATGCTTTAATGGGTCTTTTTACTGTAATGCTTTAGCAGCCTATGATCTTTAAAGTAATTCAGTGTATTTCTGTGAGATACTGAAGTACAGATATTCTTTTGTTTTTTCACAGATGGAAATCTAAAACTTGTTTAGGCTAAAGATAAAATGTAATACAGTATTTGGTACGTTAATGTACAATCAATCTCTTCGACCTCTAGGAGAATACACTTAGGGTGTTATGCATTAACTGTTGCTAGAGGTATAAAAGTGTTCCATGATTCCAGGAGAGCAGAATTCTAGGTGCCAAAAAGGAAAATAAAGGTGGTTAAATTATTATTTTTTTGTCTTCTGTAGAGTTCAGGAAATTGAGATTTCTCATCTGTACTGTTTATAGTACGTCAACAGAAAAAGTATTTCAATACTGTTATTCTAGGAATTTTAAAACATTAATGATCTTTTTTCAAGAGACAAAAATTTCAGTTCTACTGTATTACTAATACACTATTCAACTTGATATGCTGTACAATGAAAAGGTGTCTTTTGTTTTATTATTATATGTATGGACATACATATCCTATAAAATGTTAAAGGCAGAGCCTGCAATTACAAAATTCGTTTTTGTTCTGTCCAAATAGAAAGAGCCAGTGAAAAAGGAAGATGTCTTTGTTGCTGTAAAAACATGTCGGAAATTTCATGGAGACAGAAGTAAGTTGTTGGTTAGTCAAGGTAGTAGGTCTGTAAATATATTTTATGAAATTAATATATAAAAATAAGCTGATACATGCTGTCCATGTTGCTCTTACATCTAAATATTTGCAAAATTCACTGGGAAGCATGAAAGCTTCACAAGTCTTACTGAATTATTCTTTAGGTAGATTTTTTTTTTTTCTATTCAGATTTACTCAGGAAGGCTGCAAAATGTTTAAGGCAAAATTACATTAGTTTGGTATTTCATAGCTAGATATTGGTTGACAATATTAAAATTGAATACCTGTATTACAAATATGCATAATTATATTGATGTAACTTGGTGCTCTTTTGATACGAATACTGCCACTTTAAATATCCTTCATTGTGTTCCCCTGGTAGTAGGTTCAGTTCTGTTCTTTGTACTAGCAATGACACTTAATGCAACTCAGTGGTGGCTGCTTCAGAAATTTGAGTAAGACGAAAGCTCTCTGCACTTGTTCTTTTATTGACTGGAGAGCAGGATAAAAGGAAGATAGCGTGGCTTGTGCTGTCATATTGCTTCTACCTGTTGTCAGTCAACCCAAGCAATTGGTTGTGCACAGGTGTTTCATAAGGCTTGGAATGGGAAATTTTACCTCTTGTAGAAATCTATCAGCTGTAGTACTTTGAAGCCATGGTCCAGATCAAGAATCTCTCAAGTGTGCAACACTGTAGTATTTCATCTAGAAGTTGTGGTGTTCTAGAAGTAATAATAGTCACCATAAAAATATGACCATGAACCACGATTTTCATGGTTTAAAAAAACAAAAACAACGTAGCACAGCCTAAACAAATCTGTACAGTGGATATTAACTTCTGTCTCAGGCACCAGGAAAATACAGACACAGAGACACCCAGCTTCAGCTAATACACAGTAAGGCTTAGCTAAACTGGGGTAGATACAGTGTATGCAAAACTTGGAAGGAAAAATTCCAAATTAACAGTAGACACTCTACCTACTTGATGCCACTTACCAGTCCATTCTATTTTACTTTTTAGTCAGTTAATAAAGAAATTCAGGATTTATTATTAATTTATGGATTTATTTGAATTTTGTATGCCCTTGAATACTCCAGGCATATAGTAGTGTCAGCATACTTTGTTCCTAAGCTTAAAGTGATTATTATTGGGGGAAAAAAACGAAGGGCTAGTATTTGTACCAAATTTTGTGTGGTGTTTGCCACACCTATTGTCAGAGGACAGGATGAAGATAAAAGCTCTTTTCTTAACTAAGTCCCCATATACTGATGCATCTAAAACTGTAGGTTCTGTCACTTTTAAATTTAGATGATTTGCCAGGTGTTTTTTTTTTCTTTGAAGATGTTTTAATAAGTTTGTTGATGTTGTTACCGCACTTGATAAATGCCTCTTTCCACTGTTTTGTGATAGTCATTTGGATATCTTTAGCAATTAGCTTTTGACAAAACAAAATTGACTGTCCTGTAACTGGAGTTCACTGAAGAGTTCTCCTTTCTGGATCCATGTTTAATTTCTTGAACCAAATTAAAACAAACAAACAAAAACCTTCTAGAAAGTCAAAAAGGAACATATGACTTCAAAAAAAGTAGCATAAATACATATCCTTCAAGAAACACCTGTTGAAGACTGAGGAAAATTCTTGAATTTTCCTCACAGTTTCCAGTGTTATGCAATAGAGGATAATCTTACTCAAGATTTTGAATGATTAATGGATGCCAGCTTCAGAGAGCTCCTTTTACCTGGTAAGTCATTTTTTTTTGTTGTATACCAAAATCTACATAAGTGCAACAGTAAGGCTAGGAGTTTGATGTACAAAAGTAGCTAAATTTAAGTATTTACTTCAGATATAATTCTCCATACACATGCTGTATCTAGTAATATAAGAAGATTTCAAGACTGCAAACATACATCAGGGTTCTAGAAATTGCACAACAAAAATGAAATTAAGGGGCTTAGAACTGACCATCTATAAGTATCTCTGCAGTGTGGTATTAAAAGTTCCTTGTGATCACTAGTATTAATATGTACTGATAAATATTTCCATCAGTGCTTGGTCAGAAATTTTCAAATGGCTGTTTTTTTCTTTGGAAAACATGTTAGAAATTGGACATTTTTGTGGGATTTAATTTATAACAATCATGTCTGGATGCTGACACTTCCATCAAAACAAGCAAGGAAAAGAGTTGCTTTAGCTGGTAGCTCCTTTATTAAAACATTTAACTAAGGTGACATGCAGGTCCCCACTTCAGTGAACTGTTTTTTCATCTATACAAAGAAAGGGGTGTCCACCAAGGAAACTGAGAGGCTTAGTCCCTAATAGCAAATAGTTTTCTATGTTAAAGCACTGTACTGAGGTTTAGGCCCGTGTTTGGAGAAGAGTGGGAAAAAAAAAAACCTTTAAAGGTGTGCCTCTGGTGGAAGTGGAGGGTGGAAGAGTTTTGTGTATCTGAGACATTTCTGGTTTGGAGCCTTAGTTTCCAAAAGCTTTCTGGTTTTGTTCTTCTGAGGAACGTTTTTGAAGTGGACCACTTTCACAAAATAAGAAAATCGTTTTCTCTACTTGTTTTTTTTATTCCAGTTGAAATAAGTAAGTTTACATGGTATTCTCTGCCAGTTAGGGCATGATTATGCAGTGTTATATGATCCAATATTACTATTTAGCTCACTAAATAGTGCTACTAGTTAGTACTGCTATTTAGGAGGTAAAGTTAATGTATTGTGAAATTCCTGACTCCTGACTTTGCAATTCAGAACTTCACCATAATGTTATATGAACCTTTAGGTTTTAATGCAAAAATTGTGAGCAGCTTTAAGTGTTTAAAACTTTTAAAAGCAGTATTTTCTATTGCACATTGCTACAGAAGTGGAATAGCATTTTTTTTTTTGCATATACTATAGCCTTTTCTATTACTACTCTATCTTAACAGTCCCTTTCTAATTCATTTTCATCTTATGAAATTGACTGTTGGTCAATCAAAAATTAATCCTACAGTTAATCCGTATGTGATCAGAATAGAGGGAAGCAAGCAAGTAGGTAGGCAGCAAACATTTAGGTGAAGGATGGTTCCAGCAAGGGGCCGCAATCAGTTACTCACAAGCATCATGGTTAAATAGTGGCAAAGGGAAGTTACATAAATATTTCCTCCTAGTAGGAAAGTAGTTTTTCTAGTGTAGAAAATTACCTAAATTATACATAGGTAAAATGCTTGGGATTTAGAGCTTTGGCGACCAGTTAAATAACTAGCAACTCTTCGTAACACTAAATGGAACATAGAAGAGGTGAACAATGAGAGCAGAAGCACGATGTTTCAGAGTAGTTGCTCATCTTGAGCACTTAATTTTTTAAATGGAAGAAAAATCAATGATATTAACCTGATCATTCTCTTCCAAACATCCTACAGGTTTTCCTACCATTCTGTGGTGTTTCTGTTCTTGCGTGTGTTAATCGTAATTCATTCACTTGACGATATAGAACAGAATAGTTCCAGCTGGAAGGGACCTACAAAGGTCATCAAGTCCCACTGTCAGACTGCTCTGGGGCTGACAATAATTTAAACGCTTATGGCATCATTACTAGAATTTTGTGTGATGAATTTTAAATGTTTAAGTCAAATGGCAAACTATTAAGGAAAGGGTTGTTCTTGTACATGAGCGTTAAACAGTTCTTCTTTGAACAGAATCTGCAGGCAATAAAAATTGGTTGTCTTTATAAATGTACTTTTGTGAGTCTGCCTCCAAAGATAGGTGCTTCTGAGCATTAACATGGTGTTGCTGTCAAATGTTAGATATACAGTATTTCAAAAGATGAATTTGGTCTGCTTATGATTCAGAGCATTTTACATGCTGTACAGTTGGATATGCTGTGTTTTATAACGTGACAGTTTCAGTACTGGAAGAATGATTGGTCTCTAATAGTGTTCTTGCTGATGCATGCTATAAAGTCTATCATGCCAAGCGTAAAAGTAATGAATTCTGTAGTTAGGTTTGCACAAATGTAAACATCACCATTTTCAGAGTAATATGAATGAAGCTATAGTCATATTCTTAAAGGAAATTCATTATGGTGTAAATAAAACTGTCCTGGCTAGATGACATAAAAATGTAAAAATGTTTCCCTAAATATTGTAGGAAAAAAAAAAAAAAGAGTGAATGCTTACAACCTTGATGCTGTACTGGAAATACTATTTTCTGGAAATTGTTGTATTGGAAATACTATTTTCATTGTGAAGGAATATATCAGTTAACAAGGAGATCAGCATTTTAATCTAGTAGTGACTTACGTTTCAATCTCAACAACTGTTTTGCAGTACCAGTTGTAAAGCAGACTTGGGAAAGAGAAGCTGCGCTTATTGAATACTACAGTGATTATGCAGACCCCTCCATTCCTACTATAGATTTAGGCGTACCTAATACTGAAAGAGGTGAGCTGGTGGCTGTTGTTCTCACTTTTGCACGAGTAACTGTCTAAAGATGGTATGTTTCAGGATGAAATGCGTATTTCATAGGATGATATGCATAGGATGCCATCTAGAAATTGTTTCTATAGCACATTCCTGCAGCTAAAACTAAAAGAATGCTTTTGTCACACAGAAAATGGAAGGAGAGTAAAGTTCACCCACCTAGATAGAATATTGTATTTTTTTTGAGTAGAAACTACTGTGAGTATGAAAGGAGGGTGTGCTGACATACTCTAAGAAACAAAAAACGGTGTAATTAACCTGGGCTCACTTCAGATTTATGACCAAAGGCCTCAGAGAGCACCAACTGCTTTCTGAACATAAATTACTTCCCATATGGCATTCAAGTATTGTATACTTGTCTAGTGTGTCTCAATTTAGATTCAAAAGCTAAACGTTAATATTGGAAGATTTTTTATGATAAATGGTGTGATTTTAAAGTGCTCATTTGCTTTGAATAGGAAAAAAAAAAAAAAAGGCTGTGGATATGATGGCTTCAATGAATTTATTCATTTTAGGCTCTAATGTTCTAACGGTCTCCACTATGGGCTATTACCTTCTCAATTAGAGGTGTCCAAGCTGTGGCCTGTTAGCTTTATCTGACCCACTAATTCAGTTGTTCTGATCTCTGAATTATTTCCAGCTGTCCTTTTTTCTGTATAGCTTATCAGAGGCAGACAGAGAATAGTAATTAAAATAAATTATGTTTGTGGTTTCACAAAATCAGCAGAGCTAACGCTTATTTAATTTCTCAAGCAGAGAGTTAGTGCATTTGTTCAAAATATTCTAACTGGGTATAACTTCAAATACAATATTCCATCCTTATTTTTAAATTCCTGTTTAGTAATTATAATATTGATAGCAATAATTGCTTTACACTATCATCTGTTATCTAGATGAATAAAGACTGTTTGCAGTTAGACTTCTCCAAGATTTAAGAAAGATTCTATAGAAGTCTGAATCATCTTGTTTTTATTGTCCTGCTCATTCTAGAGCAGGATATCTCACCTTTCAACTCCTAGTAAAGGGTATTTTACATCTCAATTTCATTGTAGTCTGATCTTAGATGTTAAGACCTCTCCTTTGAGGAATCTGTTGGGACTTGAGATGCTGGTTATAAGTACAGTAGATAGATGCAGACCTAAGTGAACATGGCTTTACTAAGGGCAGATTGTGCCTGGCAAATCTGGTGGCCTTCTGTGGTGGGGTTACAGCATTGGTGGATAGGGGAAGAATAACTGACAACATCCACCTGGACTTGTGCAAAGCATCAGTCTGTCCTGTATGATATCCTTGTCTGTAAATTGGAGAGATGTGGATCTGACAGATGGACCACTCTGGGTAAAGAACTGGCTGGATGGTCGCGCTCAAAGAGTTGTGGTCAATGGCTCCATGTCCAGGTGGAGATGAGTAGTGAGTGGTGCTCCTCAGGGAACTCAGTACTGGGACCGGCAGTGCTTAACTGTCAGTGACATGGGCGGTGGGATTAAGTGCATCCTCAGCAAGTTTGCTGTTGACACCAAGCTGTGTGGCGGTCAACACACTGGAGGGAATGGATGCCACCCAGACGGACCCTGATGGGCTCAAGAGGTGAGTCTTTGCAAACCTTTGGGCAGCCCTGGTCTGGTGGGAGGTGTTCCTGCCCATGGCAGGGGGCATGGAACTTAATGGTCTTTAAGGTCCCTTCCAACCCAAACCATTCTATGATTCTATGATTCTGTGAAATATTTATGTACAAGCAATGGACCAGATTCATTGTGAAATACTATGAAGATATCTTGGAGTACTTTGCAGAAGATATTTCTGTCATCATCTGCTCATTTTATATTTTCAGAAATTAAGAGTAGTAGTTTGCCCCAAATTGTCCAACAGTTTAATAGGGTAGCTCAAATATGGTTTATTTTCTAGGTCTTTATAATCAAAGAACTTTCATACTTCAGCATCCTTCATAAGTATGTTCCTGCATAGAAATCAATGATTGTGTTGGAACTATTTGTACAAATACCATTCAGCATAACGAAGGATATAAATTAAACTTCCATCTCGAATATTTTGCCTGTCATTTCCAAAATGTTTTGCAGTGCCGTAAAGTATTATTTTAATTCATAAATAATTGTTTATTACAAAGTTCCATCATATTTAAATCATATTTTCTGGTATTTCTCTTCCTTTAGGTCACTGTGGGAAAACTTTTGCCATTTTGGAAAGGTTTTTGAATCATAGCTCTCCCAGAACTCCTTGGTTAGTCATAGTGGATGATGACACACTGATAAGGTATATGTTGAAATATTTCAGGAATCACCACTGTTCATGTTGATAATAGTTTTGGCAGTATTCATCTCTTCTTCTGTATTTAAGATATAGAACTGTATTTTTAGTTATGTGGCTTTGTATTCTTTCAAGGAAGAAAATTGCCCCTCTTCCTTCACTGATATTAAAATGATTTAGTCTTTGAACTTGATAAAAACTATGCACGTAGTGTTACTATGTAATCCTATAGCCTTGAAATTTGAAGATTGCACAGTATGATCCTTTATTGTAGGCATGTATGAGCTGATGGTTTTTAGTAATTTGCTAATACACTTTTTAACTTGTGTAAAAAAAGATTATGTAGTCAGTTGTCACGGCCATCCAGAACTATATTCAGGGACTTGCCTTTGTAGAAAATCAGATCCCATTTGCATGAAAACCAATGCTGCAGTACAAGAAAAATAAGGTACAGTAATCAACCATCATAGTCATGAAGATGAGAATATGTGGTTCAAGATAATACTTCATGTCAAATTATGCCAGAAGAAGAATTTGGAAGAAGCTGTAAATGTAGATAAAGCACTATTACAAAATTAAATCTAGCTTTTTGTCTTCCAATTCCTGAGCCAAAGGGATCCTTTGCAAAGTTCTTACCATTGTTTGGAAAAAATAATTTTGTATGTTCTCTGAGACCAGTCTGTTTTGCTGAGAAACGTGGCCTCCTTCTTCAGAAAAGTATTTCTAGGCTGATTCATCATTTGAGCAAATCAAACAATGATATATTAGTAAATAATCCATCATTTCTGTTGAAAAGTTTCTGTCTATGTTTTCTGTGGAATTTCTGGATGTCTCCTATCACTTTTGTGCTACTTACTAGAATACCATTTAGGCTAGCGATGTCTTTTTCAAAATAAATATGTATATGGTTTATTTTTTCCTTTTCAATTGATTTTCCTCTTACAGTATATTCAGGCTCCGAAAATTGCTCAGCTGCTATGACCCAAATGAACCAGTATTTCTTGGAGAGCGTTATGGTTACGGCTTGGGGACAGGAGGATATAGTTACATCACTGGAGGAGGAGGGTAATGTATTTAAATTCCTGTTGAGATTTACATCAGTTCCTAGTTTGAATGCAAATGTTTTGAATTACGATACACATCAGTTGCAACAGAAACGGTGATGTTGCTCAGTACAACTAAAATGTAGTGATGCTCAGAGACCTAAATATCGCAGCTAGTGAGAACCTGTGCAGCCCAGTAGGAACAGGTGTGTAGAACAAAGCAGGTGGTGCTGAGGACCATGCATGTTGAAGGGGGTTCATTTTAGCTTGAGTGTTCCTGTGAGCAGTTACCAGTTACGTTCTCCACATGTTCTCTTGAAGCAGATCATACAACTCGGTTTCATTTGATAGAATTCATTCTGCACACTCAGATCATCTCACGATGTGATTCAAAGTGTTGTGAGCAGAGACAATTGGGATACTTGCCTAAAAAAATACACTGCTGAACTGAACTGTGGTGGGGTTTGCAGGAGAACCTAAAGAAGCACACTTAGTGATACAAATTGCTGCAATGAAAACATTCCTTCCTGTTTCTTTTTTTATTTTTCTGTGTCCAAGCATGGATAAAAATGATGATGATTCTGTTCCTGTTTTTGAACTTTATGCAATGATTTATGGAGAGGTAGCAGGGCAAGGAGCTTGGTATTTATGTCCTGGAAAACAGTTTCTCATAGAAAGATAACATTGTGGGCTGATCTCATGCTTGACAGATGGGCTGCTGTGATTGTATATAGAATTTGGTTTAAACTAGTGTCTTGTGATCTTTTGGTTTGGCTCCTATTGCAATGAGAACCATCTTAAGATTCTGATCTGACCATTTGTGTCTAAAGCAAGTAGTGTGGACATCCAAACAGCCTTAGTGTCATTCTCTGTGAAAAGTAATGACTATAATAACTTAGCAGTTTTCTTATCCATCCATGAGTAAATAAAGATCCGCTGACTCACCTTCTCGTTGTTTTGCATAGTTGCAGATGATCTTTCTCAAGTAGGGTTTATAGGGAGTTGAGAAAAAGACCTTGCTGTCTGTTAGTTACCAGCCCCTTACCTCTGTATCTTTACTGTTTATGTCTGAGTTTCTGTTCTGTCATCTAGATGTAGAGGTTTGGGGATTATTTTTATTCTTGGGTTTGAGCAGATGAAGGCACAGATCACACGTCTTGCTTCATACCCTAATTTTGAGTTTTTTCTAAAGTGAAGAAATCTATATATATGTAGGGTCACAATCCAGATAATCAACTAGCAAGTACCTTCGCCAGATGTGGGCAATTTACATCACACCTGCATAGCAAAATGTGCTGGTCACAAGACCTGATTCTTTTTTTCAAGCTCTAGCTGACTTTTCCTCCTCTGACCTGAATAGTGCAATATGACTTCCTGTTGTGCTCACCATTTTTTGTCTTTTTATGATACAATCAGCTGATCTGTCTTCAAAGTTGCAATGCTAATGTGAAGTATTCTACAACTCCAGCCTGACAATATTCTCAGGCCAGGCTTTTTGCCTTAGCCTCAGTATTTCTACAAGTTTTGTCATGTCCCTGTATCGAGCAAAGGATTGTCATGTTGTGAACAAACTCATGAAGCTGTGTAGCAATTTTGGAGTGTGAACCTAATCAGTGTAATTTGTAGTAGCTGCAGTACCATGTATTGAACTCTCTGGATGATGTAACCTCAGAAAAGACAGCTATGGAATACTAGACTAGAGTGTATTCCCTCAGCTGTTGAATTTAAGACGTCACCATGTTTCTGGTCTATTGGAGGCTTATTTTAGTGATAATGATCTAACAGCTGTGGGGCTCTTGTTGGTATTTAGAGGAGCAAGAGAGGGTGAGCAGAAAAGCCTTGTAAGTAGCTTCAAGGAACATTTTTCACTTATAAAGAGAACTCTGTACAGCAGAGGATTCAAGGAATGACAATTCAGATTGAGTTCTTTTCCTTTAATGGTTACATGAGAACTAGACAGTACATTTGAGTAAGATAGAAGAGAAAGTCCTGGTGAAATGCAAGAGTAATTAGCTAGCCACCGTTTTTACTGCTGATAAGCAACTGTTGGAATAACAGCGTAATTCATTTTCTTTGAGAAGTAATTATCTTTCAGACAGTGCCTCTTGCACGACTTGTCAGCACTGACTTCTCAAATTCTGAAATTTCTGATAAGCAGCACCAGAGGGCTACTTGTTGCCTTTCATAATACGTATGATTAATAATTATAATTAATATTTAATCATTTGCAGTCGTTTGGCTTCTCTAGTACTTATTGTGTAATACTCTTTTTTTTTTTAACTCAGGATGGTTTTCAGCAGAACAGCCGTTCAGAAACTACTTGCTAGTAAATGCCGGTGTTACAGCATGGATGCTCCTGATGATATGGTTCTTGGGATGTGTTTCAGTGGCTTAGGAATCCCTATAACGCATAGTCCACTCTTCCATCAGGTCAGAGAGTTATTTTTACTAGCGTTTATAATACATTTTGTTCTTTTAAGTATACACATAAAAGATGATTCATGAATATTACAAAACAGTCCAATGTGTAACAACTATAACCAAGATGCTATTGCTGTAGCTTACTTCTCTCCAGAACATCTCCTCCCACGGGATGCCGTCTTTCCCGAACTGAGCCTGCGGGGGCTGCAGCTCTTCAGGAACTGCTCCCACACGGCTCCATCCCACGGGGTCCATCCCCCAGGAGCAAACTGCTCCAGCACGGGTCCCCCACGGGCGGCAGCTCCCCCCAGACCCCTGCTCCTGCGTGGGCTCCTCTCCACGGGCTGCAGCTCCGGCCCGGGGCCTGCTCCTGCGGGGGCTCTCCATGGGCCGCAGCCTCCTCCAGGCCACATCCACCTGCTCCACCGGGGGCTCCTCCACGGGCTGCAGCGTGGAGATCTGCTCCGTGTGGGACCCATGGGCTGCAGGGGGACAGCCTGCTCCACCAGGGGCCTCTCCACAGCCCACAGGGGAACTGCTGCTGCGTGCCTGGAGCACCTCCTGCCTTCCTTCTGCACTCACCATGGGGGCTGCAGGGCTGCTGCTCTCTCAGTTCTCATTCCTCTCTCCCAGCTGCTGTTGTGCAGCAGACTTTCTCTTCGTTCAGCCTGTTCTCCCAGAGGCACACCCAGTGTTGCTCCCTGGCTTGCCTCTGGCCACCAGCTGGAGCTGGCTCTTACCTAACATGGGGCAGCTCCTCACCCCTGCAGCCCCTCTCTACCATGTAATCCCTGCCATGTAAACCCAATATATCTACTTAGCCATTTTTTCTAGTGATTCAGAATTTAGTATTCTGAAACATTACTGAGTGTATGTGAGTATAATGTTAAAGTGTTCCTGTAACTGTTGTTTTGATGGTGTGTTCTGAATAATCATACAAATATCTTCCAATAAATTGGCCTATGGTAGCACAAGCGAAAAAGGTTGCAAAACATAAATTCCTTGTGAGCATATTCTCCAGTCTGGGAGACGAGATTTGGAATAGATTTGAATCTTTTTTTTTTTTTTCTGTTTTCCAGAATTTTTCATAATCTAACTGTGATATCATAGTGGAAAACATGATGCCCTGAGTCCCAGAGAGATTTGTTGCATCGTAAACCAAATAAACACTTTGCCTTCCTCCCGTGGAACTAAAGAGAAGAAGCACTTCTGATTTTTCCAAACAGTGCAAAACTTTTTAAAAAACTAGCATTTAAATCATTGAAATGTTGGATGTTTTTCAGATGTTAATCTAGTTTAAAAACTGGGAAGATCTGTGTAGCTGAATATAAACTGAAATTAAGATAATAGGCTGCTTGAAAAATTAGTAAATTACCAAGTAATTCAAAGCAGCTGTTAGGGAGGGAGGAAGAAGTTTGCTAATTAAATTATCAGCTTTTCCTGTATTGAGATTTTCTTTCTGATTACATTTACTATTTAGGGAAATGGGATGACTGAGAACACACTATTAAGAATTTTAATTCTTTGTGCATATTAAAAAAAATACAGATTTTTCTTTCCTGGTTTATCATCACTTCTTTCAGTATAAGTATGAAAGAAAGCAAGTAATGCATCTTCATCGACAGAATTATTGAATAATTTGCTTGTAGAGGCTGGGGGTGGTGGTGCTTTTTCTTTTTAAATGAGTGTTGGAAAGAATGGAACTCATTTTACAGATTTGTAGGAGTGGCACTTACACAACCAAACAAAGCACTTCTTTATAATCCTTAATAGTATACATTTGATACTGAACCACTTTGAAAGTGAAATCCTAGCAGATAGATTTTCCACATAGAAAATTACAGTTGAATTGTAATACATCTTTACTGTCACTTATAACAAATTCTAATTCCACATACCTTAAACAAAAGCTAAGCCTGAGGGGGAAGACTACCGAATAAAAATGGAGTGTGCTTATTCTCTGAATTTCACTATTATTAAACAAATATTTTTAAAACCAAAATTGGATTTTCTGTTAACCAGAAAATTGTTCTGGGGCTCCCTGTTGATTGCACTGAATTATTTTAATTCTTTAAATAAGTAGTCTGTGATTTAAACATAATAGGAAAAAGAAAAAACAGCTCAGATTTCTTAATGTCAAATTCCCTTGCCTGGTTTTATGACTGGGTATACATGAAAGAGCATGAAGAATGCAGCATGTAGAATTCTTGAATGCAACCATAAGTAGGTGAAATAAAGAAAAATGATGCAGTTTCCTGGCACCACAGTATCACCTGCATTTGGTGATCTTTTGCCATCACAAAACTTGGTACCTTTCAGTTTTTATATTTAGGATCCTACAATCCCACTGGCAGTGCTGACTTCGCTCAGTAAGAGGAGGAACAAAGAGAACGTTACCTAAAATAATTTTCTCATTATTGAATCCAAACTGAATGTTTAAACAGATGTGATACAAACAATACTGCTTGCTGCGTGCGCTCACAGATAGCGGCCATTCCATTTCAAGAAACAGGGCAGAGTTACTGTCAGTGTGCTTCGTAGCATGATGACTGCAGCATGAGTTTAAGATCTAAACCAATGCCTGTAATTTAACAGGATGATGTAAAATAAAATAACCTTTGTTGTCACTCTGTGTATTTTGTCAATGCCACGTTGCTTTGTTAGGAAACAGAGTGCTGATACTTTGTGATTACAAAATTACCCTTCGTAACTGATTACTGGCGCTTTTGGTTTGTTCTTCCTTCTTAGGCACGGCCAATGGACTACCCAAAAGACTACCTTTCTCACCAGATTCCAGTATCATTTCACAAGCATTGGAATATTGATCCAGTGAAGGTATATTTTACGTGGCTGGCACCAAATGCGGAAGAGGTACTCAATGGAAAGAAAGTTGGTTACAACAGGGAGGATTTATAAGCAGTAGGTTACTGATGAATGTACCGCAGATGAGAGGCTGACACTACTGTGATTTTTGTGCTGTTCTTACATTGATCATCTGTTTGTAATATAGATGTTGTTGTTTTGTTCCTGGTTGTTACATTCCTTCAGAGCGATGGAAGAAGGCATGTAATTGACATTTGGATTCTTTTTTAGTTTGGTTTCTCTGTTAGGACTTTATATACCAATGAACTTGCCACACATTTAAAATGTCTCCTACAACTTGATCTGTGTTCTGCTTTGGACTTTGAGTCAGCATCAGTTCACATTTCCTTCCTTTGTTCTTGCAAAAACTGCAGTTCTTTATTTGGGAGCCTAATACCAAACATCTGTTAAACATCTATTGAACTTCATGTCTGCTTGACCTGCAGAAAACAGTTCTCTAAACCATTCTGGAACAGGTTCCTGATAGAGAGGAGACATGACTTCGTTTCTGTGACCAGGAGCTGGATTGTGTGAAGGCCATGTTCGTTCATGCTCGTTTCAAACAGAAATATTGTAGTTCCCTTCGATAGGTGGATCAAGCCTGAACTACTGTTTTACCTTTAAGTTGATTAGCATTTCTGAGGAATGTCATGTTCAAAATACACGAAAAGGTTAAGGACTGGGATTTCTTAAGTGGCCACGGGAGGTCACTGTGGCTCCTTTAGAAACCTAAATCGCTGTGTATCTATTTGGCAAGTATAAATGTGACGCTTAAGGATTTTCGACGAACTAACACTTCAGTATTTCTGACGTGTGCATTGCAGTAGTATATGGATGCCAGCTTTAAAAAGTTTGTAGGATTTCTAATTTATATCACCAAGATAAGCAATTTTATGCTTAAAACATGTAAAAAAGTGATTCATATTTAAATGTTCTTGATTTTTTTTTTCTTTGAGCAATTCAGTTTTGTAAAGATGTTTGTACAAAAACCGGCATTACTATGTTCTGAACTAATTTTTATACTGTAAAACTGTTACTTCAAGAGAACAGACTATGGCAATTGTATGCTGTTATTTAACTTCGCTTGCTATATCGTAACCAAATACAGGGTCTTAAAGCCATACTGCTGAATTCATTTGTGGGTTTGTTTCTGGATTTATTTTATTTTCTGGTAGGTTAGAAACTGATTCCATTCAGAGTGATGCAATACTTGTTCTTATGCCTAAACAGGGGAGCCACTGATTCCTGTTTCAGTAATTACTGAAGTTGTATAAACACTTGTTTGTGAATGTAGCTTGTGGAATTAGAAGCATCTGAATAGCAAGCACATATTCATACTAGATTCAAGTACTGATAAATAGGAGCAATCCATGTTATGTATTTTTTTCCTTCCCACTATCAGTGCCTTAAACAGTAGACATTTTACTGATACCAGGAGAATGCTGTCTGGTACCATGGATGCATCGTTAATTATGTTTACTGTTTAGAACTGTGAGAGCTGAATAAAAGCATTGTTATTTAACCTTTTGTGCCTTCTTTCTTTTTGCAAAGAGAGTACAGAATTCTTTAAGTACCTGCATCATAATTTTATCAGCTGAATAATATTCGATGGTCAGATCTACTAAAAGTGTGCTTAAAGATTTTTGTTTGATTTCGTATTCTGTTCTTACATATTTCCCCAGACGAGGTTAATTTTCAAGTCTCTATTTTTGTGCAAATGAAAAATGCTTTTGCAGTGGACTCTTCAAGTGATTGGGAATCTTCATGCTATCACAAAATGCCATCTATAATGATACTATCACATTCTTCAAAGGTCTAATCACATAGTCCATTCACTTCCAACGTCAAAGTGGTGACATTTCACATCTCCTTGGGCCTCGTGGAGGCAGAATAGGTCAGATAAAGCTGCCCATTCATGTAGCTCTGGTGAGAAGTTTGGGGTGTGACTCTTGCCCTGACAAACCAAGTTAATCATTTGTTCTTTTTCTTGCCATTATGGTTTGTTTATACTGGAATTTTCCTGTTAATGGATTATAAGAACTGAAGTGCTGCTGATCTTACATATACTGGCTGTGGAATTACTTGACACTTAATAAACAGTGAAATACATTTTTAACTCAATAAAATGTGGACAATCATCCCATAATTACCGAGTTATTATCTGCTTGTGAAGAACTCTGTCAAGTGCAGTTTGAATGTCTGAAAAAAGATTAAAAGTCCTATCCGAATAAGACACGATTTTGTTTTACAAGAGCTGGCTCCCCTCCATCGTGTCCTGCCACTTGTTCATCTAAGTGGTATAATTAACTCTTCAACAAATGCTCCTCTTAGAGGCCTTTAATTGTCCTGATGGTCTTACAAAATCTGATAAAACATTTGCTGCCCTTCCAGCATCCTCATAGCCACTGCGTATGAGTGCTCTCGTGGCCTTTGCTAGCAATTCAGCCGCTGCATTCTTAAGATATTTCTGCTTTATTGAAAGAGCATCCTGGAATGTCAGATGGGTTGCAATGAACAGGGCAGAGAGGTTGTAGAAATGCAGAAAGCAAAGGAAAGAGATGCTGAGGTGAAGCTGTAAAAACGTACCACAGTCTGTGCAACTTTTATGTCTTCATGTTGGTGCACGCACAGGTATGCTCATAGGTTTTAGATCATGTTAGTCAGTCTTACCGAGCCTTTCTGAGGTGTTTTATCATTTGTGTCCTTGCTAGCATGAAGGATTGTGGATTTATGTTAATTATGGTCAGCCTCTTGCTGCACTCCATTGCTTTGGATCCTTGTGTGTAAATCTAGCACCATTCTCCAGCCTCTGCAGAGCTCAGGCTCCGAGTGGAGGTGGGTTAACTTCTGCCTTTACATCCACCTGCCCACGGGCAAGGTCCCAAAATAGCAGAAGTTACAATCAATTTTAAACACCACAGCTAATGCAACTTAGAGCTCCATGGGCAAACGTAACAAAAACGCTGTTCTTCTTGGCAAGCATTATTCAAGCGCCACAGCACTTCACTGGATGCACTGAAAAACACGAGGTTGTACCGCAGAACCATCCAGCTGAGGGACTGAATAGATCCCAACAAGTGACGTGGTCAGGCTTGTTGAATTGTCGTTGCCTGTATGAGATGTGAAGAGAGCTTCAACAGAAACTTTAAATGCAACAAGATGAGTCAGATTCTTATGGCCCCTTGAGCTATTTACTTGTCAATGCTCATTTAAGTAGGAAACGTCATACGTTTGGATTAAAAAGTAACATATTCCATTGCTCATTTTTGTTTCTAAAGACAGTGAGAAACAATGCAAGGGGTGACAGGGATCTGTAAGAACATGGAGAAGTTGTTCAGGGGAAGACTAAACAGTGGAGAATTACCCATTTGAAAGGGCACAAGTGGAGTAGAGGTCCCCCTAATTACGAGTGATACAGAAAGGGTGAGCAGGGAGTGATTTTTCACTCTCTGATAATAAACTTGGAGTAGTTTCAACACAGGCGAGACTCTTCCCACAGCACAAAACTAAGCTGCAGGACCTGACAGCACAGGCTGTGGCAGAGGCTGAAAACTGCTAAAGGACTTCCACAAAATCGCAGAACAAAAGTCCATAAATGGCTTATAAACATAACGGTTTCAAAAAACATCTTCAAGCTAAGGCTCTGAACTACTAATACTTAAAACTGAGCAGATACACTGGGCTAAATAGACCTGTGTCCTCACTGTGACTCTTTCCATGTGATACTTGTATGCATTACAGTTTAGTTTAAAGTGGAGACTTTGGGTTTTTAGTTTGGACTGCTGATGGTTATGGGTAGTGCTTCAGCCCCTGTACACAGAGCATCAGAGCATCCCGTGGTTGTGTAAGTCCAGAGCCACCTCTGAGCTGGAGAGCCAAAAGAGAGCATCTGTCAAATCCCCGCTTTCCTCTGCTCTGTCAATGCCTGAGGAGCCCAGACAAGAAAACTGTTGCCAAGGCTTGGATGATGGGCCATGCATACATTCAACCTTAAGTGCTGATTCACCACAATTTATGGGCCAAGGGACATGCTGAAGACAAGGATCCCAAAGCCCAGGCTCTGCAGGGCAGTCAGCCAAGCTCCTCTTGCTGAATATGGTTTTAGGATCCCAGAGAAACCGAGCAACTTTTCATGCCAGGAAGTGAACAAGCTTTGGAGCTGATACAGCAACAGCATCAGATCTGATCTGTCTGTCAGTAGTTTCTTTATCAGGTGGGCTGTTCGCTCTGGGAGAGAGTCTCAAAAAAACCTCCATTACAAGTGTGAGTTACGTTTTGATCTCCTAGGGATCATATTTGAATACAAAGTGCTTTAAGGTCAATCTGCACCAAAGTCTAACTAGAAATGACAGATTGTCTGCTGCAAGGCAGGGCTGAACCTGTGTTCTTTCTAAATCCTGTGTTTCATAGGAATAATTTATGTCTCTCCCTCATTTGGCTGACTTCCAGTTTCATCAGACAAGGCATCGTAACTCGGTAAACCTCCTGCTGGATGAATCAACTCTCTTCACCAGCTTTCCTAATGTGGCAGAGAGAAACCCAAGGCCCCTTCCGCTTCCTGCCACATTTGCTCACAAAGAGCCTGGGGAGAGCTGCTATCCAACCCTGTCATCCCTCACAGCTGAGGTGCTGGGTGAAATACACTCATCTTTTGGCCTGGCGGCCACCCATGTCTACCTAGCAGACTCTGCATTCTCTTATGAGTGCTAAGGAAGTCCTGGTCTCTTTTAAGGGACTTACACTTCCATTTTTTGTGCCTTCTGTTAGGGCTGAGCGACTCAGTTCTTTGCGGGTGATTTCCACTGATCACCCTCCAATAAAAATTTTCAAGGTTTCTACATCTCACAGTTCTTATATTTTGGCAGGGCCTAGTTAAGGTTTTTCATGAAGGGTTCCCCACCTCTGCAGGGCTGACATCTGTCAGAGTAGTTTCCTTTAGATTTCTGGACATCCTATTAACTGTCACAGATATTCATGAAGGTGACCTCCTTCCAAGTCTTTCTGCTGGACATATATTAAAAGTTACTAAAAAAATGACAGATTATCCTTAGAAGTAAGCTTCTTCATCAGTAGGATGCACCTTCAGGTATCTGAAGCTTTTCCTGTGCTTAACACAATTCTCTTCAAACTAGGTGTTCAGATGACCTCTTTTGTGTCCCTTGACATCACACCATAAAGGTTGCATGCCCTGGATCCCAAGAAAGCTCTGTCCTTTCTGATGCACAGAGCTAAACTTCTTGGACATGCTCCAGCATTCACTTTGACAGCCCTGTGAGGTCACAGCTTCCTTCCAGATGTCCTTGGAACTGCTGCTCCCTCAAGCCCACAGGTATCCAGGAATGGGGTTTGGCTTGGCAAAACTGTGCTGAACTTCACCAGAGGGACTGCACAGCCTCCTTTTAGGTTGCTGACACTCTGGTAGGCACTGCCGGGCCTCGTTTGGAGTGGTTTGGATGGCCATCTGAAGCCAGAGGACACATCCCACTCTTCCCACTCTCTGCTTTTTCTTCCCTGTGCTTTGCCACACCCTGACTTTCTGGCTTTTCAGGTTGAAAGTAATGGACACAAGGCACATTTTACATGTCCAGTTGAGACCGAATGTTCTTGAACACCTTTGCACAAGCAGCTCTTTTGGCACAGCTCTGACAAACAGGCATGAAGGGAACTGTGACAACCCGTGGAGCAGTACTGCCACTGGCTGCAGGTCTCCACAGGCCCATCAGGCCTCAATTTACATGAGAGCTAGCATTCAGAAAACTCCAGTAGTTCAGGAGTGAGATCTTCTCCCCAGGGCTTGTGGTGGCCTCTGACACATTGCAGTTCCTGCCACAATTTGTCTCTAAAGATGGTAATTTATTGCTAAAACCACAGGAAACTGGCAGAGAGATGATGGAGGGAGCTGTGTGGAGACACAGCCTTGGGCCTGTACAGTGCCACCATGGTCCAGACCCTGCTCTGAGGCACTTGCTTCCTGAAAGCTGAAGCTCCAAGCAGCGAAGTTGCTTGGCTTTGTCTGTAATTTCCACTTGTACATGGCAGGAACTCTAGCTTTTTAAATCCTACAAAGTCTCTTTAATGCTGGAGCTGTGAACAGCGCCAGGCCGTTTATCCTGGTGTGAGAAGGTGAAGAAGATGGAGCTCAGCTCCTGGTGAGTATTTCACTGACTCCAGTCAGTATTAATCATGCTGCTGAGAGGACTGGAGGCAATGCTGTACTAGCTGCTTCTGGGTGAGCCGATCCTTCATGTTTTAGTTCACTCTAGGAGTACCTGTCACAGTCACTTCCCAGAGAACAGCATTTACACAGAAACTCAGAATCACAGAATAGTCCAGGCACCCCTGGAGGCCCATGGTGCCATCCCTGCCCAGAGCAGGGACACCCAGAGCAGGCTGCCCAGGAGATGCCCAAGGAGGAGACCCCACAGCCTCTCTGTCAGCCTGTGCCAGGGCTCCGTCACCCGCCCAGCACAGAAGTGCTGCCTGGTGCTCAGAGGGAGCCTCCTGGGTGCCCGGCTGTGCCCATGGCTTCTGTCCTGGCACTGGGCACCACTGAGAAGACTTTGGCTCCACCTAATCTGCACCTTCCCATAAGATACTTACACACATTAATGAGATCCTCCCTGAGCCTATGCCTCTGAGAGGTCTCTGAAGCTGCTGATTATGGGTTGAGATCTGACTTCTTTTTACTTACTTGACAGGTTCTCTAACTTTGCAAGGTGACTCCAGGCACTTTCCTCTAGTGTCTATTTACACATTTTCAGCAATTGTCACAGTGCCAGGCATTTGCTGCATGGTGGGAAGCTGCTGGGAATAATTAGCACCAAAAGGAAAATGTCAGAGAGATTCAAACGTAACATTTATACAAAATACTCCCACTTTTTTCAGTGCCAGCACAGGATCTCTGCAGGGCCCCGACCGTGGGTCCATGCACCCTACACATCTGTTCAGGGCAAGCCCCCCACCCAGGTGCCCATTCCTTCCCCCTGCTTGGCCAGTGATGCCCCAGGAGCTTCCCACAGGAGGGGTTTTCTGCAGCTCATGGCTCCATAGGAAGCAGCTCAGATTGCCTGTATCTCTTACTTCAAGTCACATCTCAGCCCGTCTCTCCCGTTACCTTGATTTTGCCTCCCTTTCTTTTTCCCTCTCCCTTTTGCCTGTGGTCCTCCCGCTGCCTTCATCCTGCAGGAAATTAATTGGCCAATTACTGCAGTGATGTGCGGGTTTTAAATCTTCTGCTCATGAAGGAGAGGCTATTTTCAATTACAACTCTACCCCCTTACAGGGCTCATTACCAGTATCTGTCATTAGGATGCCTAGGGACTGTGCTGCCTGGAAGGTGGAGCTGTGACACGGAGGGGCTTGGTGACCTGCTCCAGCTTCCCGCTGAGTCTGTGGCTGCCGTGGCATCCTGCGTGGACGTACCTTGCTCACACCAGCACACAGGTGGGCTGCTTGTAAGAGTGCACACTTTGGTTATTCGCTGGTTGGATTGAGGCTTCTCCCTGCCGCAGCCTCTGCATGGGTGCAAAGAGAAGTGCTTGCTGCTGAGGCTGAGCATCAAAGCACCTAAGGGGAATCAGAATACAGACTGGTGCAGGCAGATATCTCCTTTAATATTCACAAGCAATTGCTTCCTGTGTGAAAAAAAAAAAGTGTTTCACTCATTGCCCTGATGGAATCGAAGAACCAATTTATATCTTCAAAGCATGTCAAGAGCAGCCAACTAGCTAATTGGCAGCCCCACTGCTAAGTGCAGGGCACACCAGGACTGGCAAGGGAGCTCTGAATTACTACTCTTTTCCAAGGAGCTGCTCTCTGGTGTTGGCTTTCCGCAGCCCTGTGTCAGCCTTCAGAGAAATTACTGATTGCTGGTTGAAGGGACAGGCATTTGCAAGCTGGGCTGTGCAGAACAAAGTTTCTCACTCAAATCACTTAAAAATATAATGTAATTATGCCTGTCCTTTAGACAGCTCTCAAGGACATGACCTACAGGTCGTAGCTTAGGGAAGACAATCTTAAAGCTGTTTCATCTTGTCAGATATGAATACGGTTTTCTGTAATGACTCTAACCCTCAGAAAAACTGTCCTATTCTCCATTAAGTCCCCCTGAATAGTGAAAAATATAGTAATTAATTGCAGATTTCTAGATATCCATGCCATATTCTCCTCTCCCACCTGCAAAGAAAGAAAACCCCACATTTCAATGGCAATCTCAGTGGAGCAGGTGCTCAAAGAGAATATATAGAAGTGTTTCTTTACTACATTTGTACATATATAAGACCCATTTCAAAGACACCTGTTTCTGTTTAATCATGGTGTTCAATAGCTCTGGGGACTGATTTTACCTAGTGGCCACCAATAAGTACCTTTATTTACATCTGAACTGGGAAATAATGCTACAATATATGTAAGCATACAGCTAATGACTTATCCTGTCCTGTGCAGTTTTTTTTCAGGTGTGCCTAATGCCTTTGTTGGCTAAAGCCCTTCCTGACATGCCTACATTCCACAGGCTGAAGCTTTCCAAAGGGATCCAAGCATTTAATCATAGAATGGCCTGGGTTGAAAACGACCTTAAAGATCATCTAGTTTCAACTCCCCTGATAACTGTGAGTGGAGTAATAATGAGGTGAGTGGATATTGGGCTTCTACATCTCAGGCACAGGGAGTAATGTTGCAAGACTGTCTTAATTCTGTCTTCCTAGAATGTATGTTTAAATGCACTTTTAGTCATACATACACATCTCACGGAATTGCACAAGCAGAAATAGTCCACATTACAAAAATACAAATCACGTTTGAGTTGACTGAGTCATCCCCTGGAGGGTAATATTAATTATTCAAGAAATACACATCCATGTGGCATAAGAGCTCTTTTCCTCGATATACTATCAAAAATGTTTAAAAAATCTATGAAGGGGGTGACAAATAGCTTGAAATACCTTTATAAACTTTCAAATATTTTCAAGATAGATTCAAAGAGGTTGGAGGTCACCGATGGTTACAGCGGGACATGTGGACTCCCTGGAATGCCCTGCCTCACCACCCTTTCCTGAGCAAGCCTTGTGCCTCCAACCGCTCCCTACAGCCTCTGCTCCTGAGTGGCAGCATCCTTCCTGGGCAGCACTGGGCTGTCTGTCCTCACGGCTGTCCTGTGTTCCTAGCAGGACTAAAAAACAAACAAACAAACAAAAATATTTACTCACAGGGTAGAGTATATTTTTTTGTTTCTCTCATTCTTTGTTTGGGGGTGTAGATCAGACCTGTCAGCAGGCAGGGAGAAACATCCTGTGAAAACAGCTGAGGGGGATTAACCTGGTGGGGCTTCTTCCCAGGGTTCTGCAAAGCTCTAGACTTCATCAGTCCTTCAGGGATAATTGCAAGTCTGCAGGTTCCTGCTAAAACCCTTCAAACTTTCCCACCACTTGGCTCTCAGACCCAGTACTGCTTTAGAGATCCCATGGCTTACCAGACTCTTAGAGGCTCTTTTTCATGCAGTGTTATTTGGCTTCCCTGCCAAAATATTTCTCTCTTTTTCCTGCTACCTGGGCTTGTTTATGGCATAATGAACCCACCATCCACACGGAGATTTAGCAGGGAGGCTGAGGGGACCTCAGCAATCTGGAGTGCCCTTTACATCATCACAGCTGTCTTGTTCAGACCAAGGCTATTTGATGGGTAGGAAATGCCCAGAGCACCTCAGATTTATTCTCCTGCTCCTCCCACCTGCCATTTTGCACTTGTTTCTATGCACTCACATACCAGAGTATTTACTTTGCTTTTCTCCCACAGAGGAGAGTTATTCGTGCCATCAGCTGACAGGAATGAAGCACTCCAGGTCCACTGTGCATCAACACTTCTTCCAGTCCCTGCTGCAAGAAATGGTCTGCAAAAATAAAATTGACATTTCCTCGCCTAACAGCACTCAGCTGTCTTATGTACTTCGCAGCACCCTGGCAAATCTCTTCTCTGCACTTTAACAACCAGCCCCTCACCTGGTGGTAAGGTTCCTGTATGTAACTGTTGAATGCGTTCAGGATTTGCCCAAAGTGTTATTGTAAAGAAGAATTAGAAATGCCTGGTGAGTACAGGCAAAGTGGAATAGCTTCGTAGGAGGAAGCAGAGCTCAGTGCTGTAAAAATGAAAAGGGGGGATTTTTGCTGCCAAGCAAAAAGACCAAAGAAGAAGACCATAGCACAGTTAGAAATTTGTCATTAACCAATTCCTCTGCACCCAGCAAAATTCAGCAGTGCCTATGAACATTGCTGTCATATCATTTCTATGCAAAACTGAGAAAAAAATCTCCATATCCTGTGGGATTCCTTTTAACATAATTTTCCCATGAAATCAGGCTGGTTTGCTCTCTTCTATGACCAGGAGTCTGCAGCTAAATGCACTGAGCAGCTGTCTTAATCCAAGGTTAAAATCCAAGGCCAAAAGACCTGGACAACCCCCTGGTGGTTCTGCCTTCAGAAGGTGTCCCGTGGGGTTGAGAAGAGCAGAAGGTGGCCCTCAGCATGTCAGTGGGCTCTTGTGGGACTTGACAGTGGGCACTCAACCTGTAAGTAAGAGGCAGTGCTATATTAAGGCAGTAATTAAACAACTTCAAAATGCTTCCTGACTGTGTTTGTGGTGAGGAGAGCTTTCTGGGTGCTTGTTCTTCACATCCCTGGGAGCTGCATCTAAGTGTTTGTCAGGGCAGCAATAATGAGGTGAAGCACAGACTGTGCGCTTGGGTCCACGCTGCTTCGGTTCAGGAGGTGACACCAGAGCAGCCTCAGGCTCCTGGTGAGAGGGCTTGTTCCTCTGGGCACAGCAAGCCTCTTCCCCCACAGTAAGAAGAAAAAGGATATAAATAGTCTCAAGTATTCAAAGATTGATGGCATCTCAGGTATTTTTTATCAAAGCTTTTTCTACTGAAATCCTTCTTTGGGATGATTTAGTTATGACGCTAAGCAAAATTTCATTCAAAACCAGGTCTCAGTAATGGTTGACCTTTGGGCAGGGCTTATTAATAGCAGTCAGCCATAAAAATTCCTTCTCCTCCCCACCTGCATGTTTGCAGGCAGTGCCTATCTCCTTGTACACTTGGGGTGATCCCATGAACTCCCTCCCCAGCTCACCCAAGCGCTTCTCCCTGCGTGCACCTAGTGCTCACCTCCTCCTGCTAGGGCCTTGCTCTGTGCTGCTGGCATGACAAAGGGGGTAAAACCCCACAGACACGGAGAGGACACAGATCATCCCCCCCAGGACCACTGCAGGCTATGAGACTGCAGTGAGAAGCCTCTACAGGGCTGTTAAAATCCCCTCCCTCTGCCAGCTCCTGGGGTATTCCTCCATCCTGAGCAGCACCGGTGGGGTGCTTGGAGCAGATCCCAGAGCGGCTGTGTTGCAGAAGCAGCAGCAGCCCACCAGCACGGCAACGGGTATAGGATGCATAGTGGTTAAAGTGGGCAGGACAGGACAGGAAAAATAAGTTTAGGGTCTTTGCAAAACCTTGTGTGACCTCAGGCAAGTTACTTTGACCCTGGTGAGAAGCAATAACTTCAGACATCAACCGGTACCTCAGGCTCATGGCTGTTAAAGTGCAGACAAGTCCATGGGAATCTGTAAAACCACAGATACCTAAAGCCAAACACCTGAAACTAAACCACCTTCAGTGAAATGTGTCTTTGCTTTGTTTTACCTTGTTTTTCTGGCCACAGGAACAACCTGTATCTCTGGAAAGCTAAGTATTTTGGTTAAAGTTAATTTTACCTATGCTCATGTGTTATACTTGATAGATGAGTACCCAGTACTGGTTTGGTACACATATATATTTGTTTTTAAGAGCAGGATAATTGCACAACTCCTGCAAAAAAGCTCTTCAATAAGGCCTTTTTCTATGAAACCCGCAGAGAGGCACATTTTATCATAGATTCATTTTGGCTGACAAATATATTTTAAGTACTGCTCCTTATATCAGCTCTGCCAGTTCTTCTGCGCTAATAAATATCAGTTTGGGGAATCAAGACAAACACAATTATGGAAATAAAAACCCGCATGATATAAGCAGTGTCAGCCACCAAGTCATAAAACTTTGTGTATTGAAACCCATTAGTGGTAATTCTAGCTATATCTGTCTGTCGGAAAGGAACAGATTAAAATATTTTCAAAGGCTAAAAAAAGACAGGTATTCCTCTTGATTTAATGTGCAGATTTAAAGCCAAGGTGAACTGTTCGCTTTCAAAGAAAAGGAAGGAAGACGGATGGGAGCTGCAACATCAGCTGGGTGGAAGGCAGAGCTGCCTGACGGCCTATCTCGCATGATTAATGGGAGGTTGTCTGCCACAGTGAGCACGATGACTGCCGTGTGGCTGATGGAAAACTAAAAGCAGGCTCTGAGGCTGGGTTTGCTCGAAGGAAACAGCGGGTAGGGCTCCAATACAAACATACCTAAGCCCAGACCTACCCTAGGGCTTGTGCTTGGGATCAAATAGAGAGGTAGCGCCTTGTTCAGCTCTCAAAGGCCGTGCAAACTGAGCTTTTGCCCAAATGGAAATTTCTGTGGAGGTCATAAGACGATGGAAATGAGCACAGTGATCAGATCCACTTGAGGAAACGCTCTTGAAACCTCCTTCATGCATGTGAATACCTCTGCGAGCTGCCTTTACATAAAGTCCTGGGAGTTATTTGGTAAAAACTCTTTTATCAAGTAATGGAAAGCAGAATATGTATGACCTGGTGCTTTCAGGGTCTTTTTTTCTCCCTGAATATCATTCAAGCTTTTATGCAGTCTCTACTTACTTACTGCTTTTCAGTGAGCAGCTAGCCAAAATGCAAATGACCTAAGCGTCTGGGCTGCGCAAAACTGAACCAGTTTGAGTCTTTGCCTTTTTAAATCAACACCCTTATAAAAAAGGCCCTTTTTTGTAGCTCTCATTAGGACCTTGTAAGTGGTGCTTCTGGAGCTTTGCCTGGTGCTGTCTTGCTGTCTTATCTATCTTACTGCTGTGTGTCTGCTGTGTGTATGGCTCTGATACACTGCTATGAGCTGTCTCTGCATTAAAATTGCGCTCTCAGGAGGAAACCCTGAATGAATTGAAATGGCACAGGGCAATATTGCATAGATTCCAGGGAGGCAGATTTCATTAGCACCAGCTCTCACTTGCACTGTGCTTTTCCCTTGTTAGGCCAAACATATCCCAAAGTGTCACTGGCCGCTGCCTAGCACTCAGTGCAGGCATCAACAGTTTCCCTCAGCACTCAGAAAACGGAGCCAGTCCAGCGATTATAAGCCAGCTCTCAGTGGCAAAATTCCCAGGGCTGGACCAAGCAGATGGAAGTAAGGGGAAAAACTGAGTTTTGGATGGCAAAAGGTTAAAGCCATTGCCCTTTGTCAACATGTTTCTTAGTTGTAGTAAGTCCCATTAGGCTAATGAGGTCCTAGGGTTACATCCGCACGGGTTTTGTTGCAGGATGTGGTGCCTGGGATTTGTGGCTCTGTTATTCTTTGCACACAGTCATTATGGCAACAGCTGCTCTTAAATAATGCATGCTACCTTGTGCGTTTTATCAGGTTCTTTTGAAGATGTGGAGCTCTCTCAAAGTGGTTAGTTAGGGTTATTCGGAACACAGTTTAACTCTGCTCCCCTGTAAGAAACACTGAGGAAAGGAACCTGAAGCTGTTTAGGACCCACATGCTGTCCTCCATCTGAAGCAGAGCAGTGCTGAACACTGTCCTCACCTTGCTAATGCCCCCACTTCCCTGGTATCAGCACTGCTGGCACATATTTCTCTTTCTGTTTCTGTTTGTTTTCAGTGAGGGATTGGCTGGGGAGAACATTCAGAAAAAAATATCTTCTTGGAAACATTGCCTACAAGCAGATTGTTTTAATGTGTTAGCTTCATAAGGAATAAATGGATGGGAATAACTAAAGTCCAACATATTTGCTCTGGAAACTTTCCATTTAATTATTGAATTATTTAGTTTGATTTCTGGGCACTGTTTGGCACATGCATGGAGCAACTGATTGCTCTAAGTGAAGGAGATGCCAGTCCTGTTCCTGTGTCAAAGCTGGTGAAGCTGCCCTGGGCTGGTTTTTCATCAAAAATAAACAAATAAATAAATAAATAGGTGCAGGGTATTTTGAACGATATCGTATAGGGAGGGATTCTGTCATTTGAGTAATCTTATTTTTCAGACCTCTGACAAGTAAGTCCAATGGTTAAATGACTCACAGGTTTTGCAGGATTTTAACCACATTGAAAACATCTCCCATCCTGTCTTCAGCCCTGATGTAGAACACGAGATGGCTCTGGCTGTGGAGATAGAACAAAACCTTCCTCTCCCTAAACCCTATAGCCTCATCCAGGTTTCTGTCCTTGTCATTTTTCTAGTTCCTTTTCCTTCCTTAAATGTATGGCATCCCTTACTGCAGAGCTTTTTTAACAGGTGTGAGACCTCACAGGACTTTGACCACAGCTATACAGTCTCAAAGGAAAGTTATCCATAGATAAGTGAAATTATGCATAGATGCTTGAAAGCAGGGGTCTAGATGTAAGAAAGGCTCTAATAAACAAAAAAAACTTCCTATCTCCTGAAAGACAGAGCAGGCCCAGGACCACTTTAAGTCTTGCCAGCTTTAATGGTCCAACTACAAAGTGATCACTTGCACCTTTCAGGATGTCAGTGCGAGCTGCACATCTTTGAAGATCACATCTTTAACACCACCATATAAAAACGTTTCTACAAGTTTAAGTAATTAGTTCTTAATCAAGATCTGGGTTTTGATTCTTGTTATTTAAAAAGCCATAAATGAGATCTAGGTCTGGAGTTCTTTGACTAGAGCTTAAATGATGAGTAATGTTTGATAGGAGGTAGGACAGAAATCAGCTCTCTTTCCCAGACTGGTTTGGCTATGCACTATCAAAATAATTAGCAATCTGTGCTAATGAGGCAAAGAGAAATGTCACTGAACATGTCAGGAAGAACATGTCATTTTTAAGCAGCCTCAGTTAAGACACTTCTAGCAGCCATCAGGTAAAGCATGGTATCAGGTAAAACATGGTATCAGGCAAAACATGATACCAGGCAAAACAGACATATTATAAAATATACCTTACAGATCCAAATCTTACAAATCATTAATTACATCCTCTTCCAAACAATTTTTCAGTGCCAGCATCTACATCTATTTTGATAAACTTGCTGCAGAGCATTCTTTTATTTCAGGATGAAAAAAAAAAATATGTGGGTAATCTGAAAAAATGGTTTGGTTCACCAGTTATTTATGGCTTTGCATGTATAAACAATTACATCTAACCCTGCAATATGTCTAATATCAACCAAATGAAAGCTGTTCAAACAGTTACAGCAACTAAATTCAGCACAATTACAGACCATCAGAAAAGTGTCTGGTAATCCTATTACAGGACTACGCATAATTTTTGCAGGTAAACAAAATGGTGTATTTGGGCTGCTGACCTGTTACCTCCGTTTATTACTGAGTGTAGAAGCAGTCAGAATATGATCATCCTTCCATTTTTGTTGATCTCTTGACTGAGACGAAGCTCAGTTCAAGTGTAGTACGTCTCCATACCGTTTCCCAGAAACTCAGTTGCCCAATTTCATGTAAAGTTAATAATAATGAAAAATTTATGAAGATGTAACATAGAACATCAATCGTGTTAGTCTTGTGCTGGCTTGTTTGTCCAACGGAGCTGTGAATATCAGCCTCCAGAGTCCTATGGAAGTCACCCTGCACGGGCCTCCCATCAGCACACTTGAGTAATTGCAAGTAAAGCAGGCTCCCAGCCTGTTTACCTAAACTTTTCATATGGCAGTTAAGGGATTTGGGATCTTTCCTTCCCTCCATTTTCACCTCTTTCCTTCTTCTTAAAATTGGTAATTGTACTTAGCAATGTTTTTCCAGTGGAGACCTTAAAATACATCACAGCAACTAAATGAATGATCCCCCCAGCCCTCCTACACCATTAGCTGAGAGGAGAGGCTGGCTCATCCCCTCTTAACTGGTGCTTCTCCTGCACTCGTAAAGAGTCAAGAAATTTGAAATATAGCATTACTAAGGGACTGTTTATAATCTGCTGGCTCAGTGTTTTACTATGTAAAGCCCTTTGTTTGACTTACTATTAGCTTGAGTCAAATTATTTCCTGGTTTGTGCCCTGTGCAAGCCTGGAGTATGACAGCTCCACTGGGGCCACGCAGTGACACACGCCAGGAAGCTGACTCCCCATTTCTACACATAAATCAGAACAAACATAAGCCCATACTCTGCTCCTAAGAATCACTTTAAGCCCCCAAACTCTTTGTCATATTTGCAAATAATGTCTTCCTTCCTTCCTTCCTGCCTGCCTGCCTTCCCAGTAGCTTTCAAATGTTACAGATTCAAATCACGTTGAAGCAAAACCAGCTCACATTGAGGTTTTCCCTGAAACACAAACACTATTTCTGATTAGAGACCTGGAGCACCTGTCATATGAAGGCAGGCTGAGAGAGCTGGGCCTGTTTTGTGCCCAGTGACAGGACGAGAGGCAACGGGCACAGACTGAAGCCCAGGAGGTTCCGGCTGAATATGAGGGACACTTCATTAGGGTGAGGGTGACAGAGCACTGGAACAGGCTGCCCAGGGAGGTTGTGGAGTCTCCTTCTCTGGAGATACTCAAGGCCCATCTGGACGCAGGTTGCCTACCTGGGCAGCCTGCTCTAGGGAACCTGCCTTGACAGGGGGGTTGGACCCAATGGTCTCTGGAGGTCCCTTCCAACCCCTACAGTTCTGTGATCCCGTGAAATGAAATATACCTCATGCTGTAATTGTGAACCAGAGGGGCTGCTTTGGCTTGCTGAGAGCCCCAGTGGGAGTCTGAAAACTTTGGCTCTGGGGCCAGACCACAAATTCACTGCTTCATTTACATGATCAACAATCTTTCACTTTTCACTTTATATCAGCATGGCCTAATTTAACTCAATTTTATTCTTTAAAAATGTTATTCTGATACTTTCTGAATTCCACAGTCTACTTCTTGTTCTCCACAGACTTACTTCATATTCTTTTTGAGGTGAATACTCTCCTTATTCTGTATTATTCATCTAAGATCAAAAACCACAGCTCTGGTTTTACAAGCATTTATCCCTTGCTTGGGATACACATTCCAAATGTTATTTGTGTTTTTGACCTAAAAAATGTCAAATTATCTCCACACTCTAGGAGAATCAAGAAGTTTCTGTACTGGTCTGGTTTTGAAGACTGAAGGGTGTTTACAACACGTCAGGTTACTAAATTATGGACAGGAAAGTGTTCGATATTCAGTCTGCCTCTGCATGAGGGAGTATCAAATGAGGAGGGTAGGGAGGAACCAAGGCAGGAGTTGTTCTTTGTCTCTTTGTTGCTCATCTCCACAGATTAGTTTTTTTCACCTACAGCAGAGTATAAGCAATAGGTGGGATAGAGAAGTGACAGAGGCGTGCCTGGATTGTCAAAGTAAGTCACCAGAACTTGTTAATGCAGAAGTATCCCTACGTAGCAACTGGGGCTTCCAGAACAGCTGGAAACTCAATGAATTGGCAATCCATAGTGGAGGCTGTTAGATGGAAATTGTCCAGGATTTTATAAAAGAGCTGGGACAAGCTTCTCACCTTCCCATCCATGGGCGTTATCTGCCCCAATCTAACAGGTCCCTTTTCTGTGCTCTGCCTTTGGATTGTGGCATAACTTCTAACACTGCTCCATGGATTTCTTCCTATTTAAGTTCCTGAAGGCTGTGCTGTCTGCATTTGCCTCCTGAATTTTCCCCAAAGCTACCCAGTGTTCCTGTCTGTCTGCTCAGGGTACCTGTGAAATGATTCCTCTCAACCATATCATAAAACTAGACCTGTGCTATTCTTGAAATGGTACTTTCCATGCTGTCTGCAATCATGTTACTCCCATGCTCTCCTCTTGGCCTACTGGTCGTCCTGGCCTCCAGAGTGTCCTTTGGAGGTCCAGCCACAGTCTGGTGGCCTGTTCCCCTGTTGGCAAACGCATTCTGGTAAATCTCATCAGTTGCACAGCTCCAATGGTTGTCCCTGTGATTAGCTGCATACATAAGTGTCTTTTCCAGATGCCTGTTTAAAATAAAGCTTTGGCCAGTCCTTCTGGCAGTGTTCACGGAGGTTCAGTGCTCACTCCAGCCTCCTCTCTCAGCCACTTTATATAAGAGCACCACCCTGACTTTTGTTTGGGTTGAAGCTGAGTGTGTCTGCAGTGCTGTCTTGCAGTGCTTTTGCTCAGACCTTGAAAACTGCACTTTCCCTTTTTCATTGCCATGAAGAAGGGTGTTGTTAAAAATAATCTGTAAGCATACCATTTTAACCCTGTCAAACCTTCCTGTATCTACCCAATAGATTGTTTTTGTCTATTACATCCAGTGACTTAAAGACTCTAGAATTTACCTTTACAGATATTGTAACATGTACAGACAGACACCAATGTAAGTCTTTTATTTTGAACAAATGAGTTAAAAAATTGCAATTTTAATCTAGTTAAACATTATCTAACAGATAATAAGAGGGATGTCATCACACTTAAGCCTTTCAAAGAAGGCTTTTATATTCACTTAAATAAATTTGACATTGTCTGTGTAAGATCAATTGCTTATTTCTAATTGCAGCTTTTTATTGTCTATTTATTGTCTAGATAGCAGCTATGATAAAACAAAGGAAATGAGTAAACTGGAGGGACTTCATTTTTATTGCTAAGATTTAAAAGAGTATCTTTTTCATGCTGTTTCTTTCAGGTGGTTATGTGTTAGCCAACAGATACCTTCGTAGCTACTTTTCTCAGCTGCACAGCCAGTTCCCAGAGATGTCTGCAGCATGGGCTGAAGAACTGCAAAGCAAGCGAGGACACATCCAACCAGCTGGGAGGCATGGCAAGGTGTCTGGCATGTACAAAAGGCTGCTGCCCCCAGTGCATCACTCATGATCATTAGCTTCCTAAGATGCCTCCTCTGAGCAAGGAATAAATTGATCAGTGGGGTGGGCCCTTGGGAGAGACACTGTGTTTCCCTTCCATATGGGATACTCTGCTTCTTTATCTTTATGCTAAACTACCAAATTCTGACAGAAGGTGCAGTCAGACTGGAAAACAGGTGAACATAGTCCAACCTAGCTGCCTGCTCAGATTCTATTCATATGTGCTTAAAAGGGTAAAATATCCCGAACTGAAATGTCAGACCTGTTGAATATGTGCAGACATGTCTGTGAAGTCACAGTCTTTAACACCTTCTGAAGAACAAGCCTAGCTTTCTTCCAAAAGCTGTGGAGAACACAGTGTTCTCAGAAAGAAATACATACATACATATATATATATATATATATATGCAGAAGGATTTTCTTTCCATAAGAGAACCCCAGGATGTGATGCTCAATGTCCCCCACAAAATACATCCAAAATCCCTTTTCCTCCTGAGCTGAGGACTGCCCATCCCTGGAGGTAGCAGAAGGAGGAGAGACACAAGCTACCTAGAGAAATAAAATGTCTCTGTAAAAAAATGGTGACTTGAAGGGCAAGCAGGCGATCAGGCCCAGTCAGCATGGGTTTATGGAAGGCAGATCCTGCTTGACGAACCTGATCTCCTTCTATGACAAAGTGACGTGCTGGGTGGATGAGGGAAAGGCTGTGGATGTGGTCTACCTTGACTTCAGCAAGGCTTTTGACACCGTCTCCCACAGCATTCTCCTCAAGAAACTGGCTGCGCTTGGCTTGGACTGGCGCACGCTTCGTTGGGTTAGAAACTGGCTGGATAGCCGGGCCCAAAGAGTCGTGGTGAATGGAGCCAAGTCCAGTTGGAGGCCAGTCACTAGTGGCGTCCCCCAGGGTTTGGTGCTGGGGACGATCCTCTTTAATATCTTCATCAATGATCTGGACGAGGGCATTGAGTGCACCCTCAGTAAGTTTGCAGATGACACCAAGTTAGGTGCGTGTGTCGATCTGCTCGAGGGTAGGAAGGCTCTGCAGGAGGATCTGGATAGGCTGCACTGATGGGCTGAGGTCAAATACATGAAGTTCAACAAGGCCAGGTGCCGGGTCCTGCACCTGGGGCACAACAACCCCAAGCAGAGCTACAGGCTGGGAGATGAGTGGTTGGAGAGCTGCCAGGCAGAGAAGGGCCTGGGAGTGATGGTGGACAGTCGGCTGAATATGAGCCAGCAGTGTGCCCAGGTGGCCAAGAAGGCCAACGGCATCCTGGCTTGTATCAGAAACAGTGTGACCAGCAGGGCTAGGGAGGTGATTGTCCCCCTGTACTCGACTCTGGTGAGGCCGCACCTCGAGTACTGTGTTCAGTTTTGGGCCCCTCGCTACAAGAAGGACATGGAGGTGCTTGAGCGGGTCCAGAGAAGGGCGACGAAGCTGGTGAGGGGCCTGGAGAAAAAGTCCTACGAGGAGCGGCTGAAGGAGCTGGGCTTGTTCAGCCTGGAGAAGAGGAGGCTCAGGGGCGACCTTATTGCTCTCTACAGATACCTCAAAGGAGGCTGTAGCGAGGTGGGGGTTGGTCTGTTCTCCCACGTGCCTGGTGACAGGACGAGGGGGAATGGGCTTAAGTTGCGCCAGGGGATTTTTAGGTTAGACGTTAGGAAGAACTTCTTTACTGAAAGGGTTGTTAGGCACTGGAACAGGCTGCCCAGGGAGGTGGTGGAGTCACCATCCCTGGAAGTCTTTAAAAGACGCTTAGATGTAGAGCTTAGGGATATGGTTTAGTGGGGACTGTTAGGGTTAGGTTAGAGGTTGGACTCGATGATCTTGAGGTCTCTTCCAACCTATAAATTCTGTGATTCTGTGAAAGACACAGTAACTCTGAGGTATCCTGTATTTATGAGGCTACCACATGGAAGCCCCCTGCTACCACAGTGCAAATGAAAACATTTAGCTTTCTAATTTGGTGCCATATCCTTCCTCAGTGCCTATTATTGATTGAAAGCCAGCAATTTACTGGCATTCTCTCAATATATATTTCTTTTCCTGAGGTCAAAAGGGGAAAACAACTGTGTTTACCTCCAAATGAACTGCGTTTATGGTTTAATGAATTTGTTTGTTTTGCTTTGTTATGATATATTTGCAGATAAGCACCTGACTAAGCACAGTTAAACCTTTGTGTTAGGTTATCTTCCAATCATGATGTTATAGACCACAGGCATACAAGATCGGACTGTTGTAATTGTAAAATTGCATCACAGAGTCATATTACGTACCTTGTGGAAGTGAAACAGTGCTCACGTGGTGAAAGACTCTCTTCACCTTTCCCACCTTCATCCTTTCTTCTGGAACTTAATTGCAATAGAACCATCTTACCTATAATAGAACAATACCTCGTGGCAACCGGTAAGGATTTTAGGACAAAGGTACAAAATGAGGAAGAGCAATCAAGTGAGAAAGTGCCTCACTTCATACCTTCAAAGTTGACAAAACTCAATACCTTGAAATCCAAAGCTCTTTGGGCAGGTGAAAGTGGTCGGCATGGACTGCAGGCTGAAACCAGGACAGTTCTGAAGGAAGCAACAAGCACCCCATAGCACACCCGCTGCCATGCCGTAGGCAGCAGTTATCTACCACAAATGCTCACTGTCACTTTCCTTTTGCTGGTCTGGGACATTGTTGTGGTTTAACCCGGCCGGCAGCTAAACACCACAGCCATTCGCTCACCCTCCCCCCTCCCGCTCAGGGATGGGGGAGAGAAACGGAAAGTGAAGCCTGTGGGTTGAGATAAAGACAGTTTATTAAGACAGGAAAATAATAATAACAATAATAATGTGTATGAAACAAGTGATGAACAATGCAATTGCTCACCACCCGCTGACTGATGTCCAGCCCAACCCCGAGAGCTGGCCCCCCACCCTGGCTAGCCACCCCTATATATTGTTCAGCATGGTGCCATATGGTATGGAATACCCCTTTGGCCAGTTTGGGTCAGCTGTCCTGGGGCTGTCCCCTCCCAGCTCTTGCTGCCCCCCCAGCCTACCCGCTGGCAGGACAGAGCGAGGAGCTGAAAAGTCCTTGGCTTGGTGTAAGCATTGCTCTGCAGCAATTAAAACATCAGCATGTTATCAGCACTCTTCTCATCCTAATCCAAAACATAGCACCCTACCAGCTCCTAGGAGGAAAAATAACTCTGTCCTAACTGAAACCAGGACAGACACCAAAGTGAACAGCTTCACCTAGTTTTCTAATATTCCAAAAGGAGGTAGTTTGGGATCTTCAAAGTAGTCCAGCAAGCAATCGATAATTCCCTCTTCAATTTTATAGTGACAAAAGTACCTTACAAAGGCTCTGATGTCACTGTATTTGCGGCATCGGTGCCTATGAAGAGAACAACCTTTTCAACTATGGCTTTGTTTCCTCTATTGAAAGATGAGCCTATTTACTCCATGGAATCTATCTTCATAAGGAGAAAAAATAAAGGAAAGAAAAAAAAAAAAAGAAAAAGAAAAAAGAAAAAGCTTTGTATTTTAGCTATGGCTCACAAAGGACAGGATTATTTAATTTGCTGTCAGAATTGAGTGAATTACCATGGCTAACTTTTTGCCACCCTTTTTGAGTGCAGCAGCCCCTTTGTGCGTGCAGACTCCTAGGGAGAAAAATAAATAATCTTTGAAGCCATGACGATAATGTTTTGTGATCTATTCCTTTTGAATGTTCTCCTACATCTGCAAGCCAACCAACCATAAGGAAGTGAAAACTTTTTTTCCAAATATACTACAGTAAGTCTCAGGGCAATTATTGGTCTCCTTATTGGCAGTTACAAAACAGTCCCATGCTTCCTTTAAAATCCAGTGCCTTCTCTTCGGGGTATATCTTATCTTGTCATGTTACTATTGTCATAACCCACGTAAGGACCATTAAATCTTTCAGGCTTGGCAGGGATGTCAGAAGGTCTCATGTTCAAAGCAGGAATTCAGACTGGGGCCCAAAACTGGAGCATTCTATGTAAAATTCAGTGAATGCTGAGTGCTGTTCTTCAGTTGCTTCCTGACCATTAGAAAATGACTTATTTTAAGGCATTCTCATTGTCCTATTCTGTTTCTCATTCTCCTATTCCGTTTCTAAGTCCAGATTATCCTGGGCACCTCCTCACAGCATGTTGTGTTACATTTTTACTCTATTCCTTTGGTGTCCCACAGACACCCACTGCACTGGGGCCGTAGCTGCTCGTGCTTTCATTTCTTTGCCCCGACCGATCAGAGCCAGCAGCGGCCGATGTGCCTGATCCCTCCTGAATCTGTAGATCACAACCAGTGATGATGCATTTAGCTCTGCTAACTGCAAAGAATAAATTAATTATGAAGGAACGCATGCACATTGGTATCTCAAAAATGTGTAAAATAAGCTAGGGAGAGGGGAAAAAAAAAAAGAGAGAGAGAGAGAACGAGAAAAGAATTGAGTTCTCTTCCTGCTAAAAACACCAAAGCTCTGTCTCACCCACTTTACCTTTGCTGCACTGAAACTCTTCTGGAAAACTGCATTTTGTGACATTGAGGAGTGCTTCTTTTCTAAACATTTTCCTTGCTTCTTTTCTAAACATTTTCTCAGCACCTTTCTTGACAGCTTTAATACTGACAACTTCGGTATCTGTCATTTTGCTGCCCAGGAGAACACCCCCAGAAGAGAAAAAAAAAAAAAATCACAATTCAAGAGTCTGAGTACTAAGCATTTTGGGTGAGGCAGGGACCGAATTTTCACCAGAATTAGTTGTTTCCATTGATGTGCTAGCTTACATTACCAAGGAAAAATTAAACACTTCCCCCATGGATCCCAACAGTTGCTCTATTAGGAGCAGTGAGTTGTCCCATCCACCAAAATGTGAAAACGTGCACTAAACCCATGCTCACTGATTTGTATGGGTTTGCTCATGCACTGAAGTGAAGTTACCTGCTAATGTGGATAGAGTGACAGACTCTGGCATTAAGTGCAATATACAAAAAGAAAATATGGAGATACATGAAATAGTTACGGATAAAATATTTCATTTCCCTATTCAGAAATACATAGAGACAAATCAGGCTACACACACACAGAGAAAAAGAGAGAGAGAGAGAGAGAAAGTATAATAAATAATAATAATAAAATGTAATAAGTCCCAAGGGAGAATGAAGCTTTTAAAATATGTTTTCTGTCTGTGCCTGCCCCACTCCACAGCCCTGACTCCGTTCCCTTCAGAGACTATCACTCCTGATTTCAGCTGAACCAGGGCCAAATCCTAGCACCTCACCAAGAGAAACAGAGGCATAGTAAGCACAGCTGGCAAATGCCGTGATTATCTTTTCTTGTGAATATTAATCTCTTTACTAAAAACACATTTTTCCATCTTGGTCTTTGCCACATCCCCCCTCACTTGGACTCCCGGGGAGCTCTTCAAAGATAACACTCAAACTTGGTGTTGTCAGTGACTGGTTTGAGAAAGCTTTACTGATACACTCCTTCAAGGATGTTTCTCCATGGTAGTTCTCAGAGTGCTTTCAAAACACAAAACCTCTCCATTTAATCTTCGGCCTTTGGAGCATGATTTTTCCTTCTCCTCAATGAGAAGCATAACACAGTGTACCCATGAGTTCTGGGCTACCAGCTCTCTTCCGACACACTTTGTCTATTGTATTTTAATAGAGATATGATGTCCTACAGTCAATGATACACAGTGTTCCAGCCAAAAATGCTGATTTCTCATCTTTCACACTCTTAAGTTACTTTCCTCTCCATAGTTCAATTGAAAGGTACTGGCACTTCTGCAATTCTGAAAATATCCTATAAATTATCTTCCTGCTTTGTATAAAAGTGAGCATCATACAGTTAAGACATAGATCATTTTGATATATGTGCCAGCAAAATATAATTCAGATAGCATTCTTAATTTATTTTTTATTTTATTTTATTTATTTTATTTGTGTGTGTGTGTGTAAGCATTCCTTTGCATATATGGTACTGGAAAGCTCTTTTATATACTAGGATTGGCAAAGACCTCAATTTATAATTCCTTCTAATAATAATCTTAAACACAGATTAAAACATTGCTAAGAAACTTGCATTTATTAATGAATACGTCTCAGTACAAAATTATTATAACCTAGTTAAAAAATGTAGATATTTGAAATGAAAGACCTTAAAATATTTCAACTCTCCTCATTAGTTCTTTCCCTCTGGTCTTCCCAGGACTCAGGATATGCTCACCCCTACAGTACCTTGTTTCATATGTATTCCTGTAAGGGCTTTTTCTCATTCCTTAAATTCATTTCTTCTCACACAGAGTGGGGCTCCGAGATAACCGCAGAGGAAATGTAGCCATTACATCTCCTTACATCTGCTTATTCAATTGAACTTGTCTTTTCTCTGGTGACTGAGTTCTTAAGTGGAGTAAAAGTGATAATGCTTGGCTTGTCATCAGTCTAATAACGTTATTCTTTTGCTTCTATCAGCATGAAATACTGCAGTGGCAGGACCAACAGCCTTGCATACCAAAACTTCTCTGTGGCCTTGCTGTAGGGTGATCCTTATTACAGACCTACATTTACCTTTGACAGTCACCCACGTGAGTCATGTAGTCCCTATTGTGTTCAATTTGAGCACTGAAAAGGACAAAGCAGGAAAATGAGAGTATAGAAATTTCTACTCTAATTAAGAAAAGCAATTATCCTGCTTCTCCAAAGCTAGTTCTGTGATTTCTCCTTTCAGAAATTACTGCATGCTCAGAGTCATCTACCTGAACAGTGCACTGAACGCAGGCTTGCAGGTACTGTAGCCAGTCTCATGGCCTGTATGAAGGGTGATAACAAACTGATGCTGAACTGGGGAACAAACACATCTTGCTTGAAATGTACATCGGGAGATGCCTTACAGAGAACTACAGCAATGGTAAGTGACTCCTGTCTATTGTGATATTAAGGATGCCCTTGAACTGGGGAGGAAGACTACCAGGAGCAAGCTCCATGTTCAAATGCCTGAGCATACAACTGGAGACGAGGGAACAGCCAACAGGTCTATGCAGCTGCTTTATTCCTTTCAGAGGTATTGGGAAAAGAGCTTTATTTACAGCTTCTGGGTTATTCTTCAGAGTGGAGGCTGACATGCCGTGTATACCTCAGCGGCAAAGCGTATCCCATCTTGCTACCATATGATATATTGAAAGCTCCTAACTGTAAATTTGCAGATGTTTTCCAGGTATTGATTTTCCTCCCATGGTGAAACGCAGCGGCGGCACGTTCTGTTCCTGCTCTCTGTCCTTTAGGGCTGGGTGGGTAGTGCAGTTTTTTATGGTGATTCACAACCTGTGGAGTAATAATGTAACTGAAACAACACAAACACAAGACTTCATCTTGGCTGAGGAAGCACTGAAAAGAAACACAGATGAGAGGGGTTTTGCTTGGGAGAATATTTTCTTATGGGAGCAGATATTTTTCTAGCTGTAGTTGCCAGAGATGTTATTTATTACATGAACATGGCCAAAAAAATTATGACCACTGCTAGACAGCTGTCATGGTGTTCAGATTTTGGATATGACATTGTAGCATGAGTTTTATTTTCAGCCGTGCAAAAGGACTGGGTAACATTCTGCAACAGCAGAGCATATAAATAATTTTGCTGCTTAGACAATTTTGTCAATAAAAATATAAATGATTTGTATAACATCACTTTTTAATTTGAAGTAAGACCAGCTACCCACTTTTAAAATTCCTGGCTCTGATTTAATATATTTCCCCATACCTCTCTTTCTTCATAAATGAGAAATACAGGATATCTCCCCCAGGAGATATGGATTGATATTATATTGATACTAATAAAATCAAGTTTTGTAATAATTTTTAATTAAAACAGCAGAATATATCTTTTTTTTTTTTTTTTTATTTTTAACTGTTGCAACTTCCTCCACCATTTGTTGTATGATATTAGAGGCAGAAAAATAATCTCGTGGTAGAGTCACAGGATTATTATCAGAAGACATCTTTTCTCTTTGTGTTTTTGTTATAGTTTTCTTTACAGTTCAGAAACACAGACAGTCAGTATTTACCAATGTCACGAGTTAGTTGGAGTTTTAAATTATTATTATTTCTTTTTTGCCTCAGTTTTTAGACCGGGGCACTGTATTGAGATAAAGCATTGCTTCCCATCTATTTCTACAGGATACCAGTCTGAGGGTACTCTTCTTTGATTTACAAAGTCATTAAACACTGCAAGGTGCTAGATGGTGTTAAAAATCATGCTCACATAGCTCTACCAAAAGTGGTTCAAATGGTTATTGTCACCTGGAGGCCATTTCCTCCAGCGCTGAAGACATCAGAAGTGATTGTACGAGCACTCCAGGCTTCTGCAGAGCAAAGTGGCCATAAATTAACTCAAATCCTCTTCAGCCTTAGAGGTCAGAAAGCACTGAGATCGAATGGAAAATTGCCAAAAGGCAAGCTAAGTTATACCCTGTGATTACCTTACGTTTTCTTTACATTTCAATAAATGGAAAGCACTGCTTAAGTCATGTGGAGTGAAAGAGGGAAAAAAAAAAAAAAAGAAGATGCACAGTTGCCATTCAGTAAGTGTGGGGGCAGCTTGAAAACAACTTAGTCGCTAATTAAATGCATAAGCTGGCTTTTTGTTTAGTGGGGTAGTTTTGGGGCATGAAGACAAAGGCAGGATGGAAGGTCAGGAGAAGTCTACAGAAAGAGAAATCTGAGGAGAGAATAAAAATCATGGTGCAGCGTGACGAGTAGGAGCAAAACTCCAGCTAGTAGGAGGGGCTGGCTTCAGAAATGGTGAGGCCGATATCAAGAATTTAACGTAAACCTAACGATCTTGGAAAGGTGGTTCAGAAAGTGATCCAGGCAATTGAACGCACAGCTTGTTATCCGTATTCATTTTGAGTGGCCGTGGCCGTTTCCTATTTACAAGCTGCCAGCTTGCACCATTAGGCTGCCTTGGAGGAGAGCAAGTGTGCCCATCAGGAGTGCCCTTCCCTTGGCACAGGCTCAGGGGCACCACCAGGGACCCCGAGTGCACGGCTGCTCCCGGTTGCCTCGTCCCCATCCCGGAGGATGTTCCGGCATTGCACAGCAGGTCAAGGAGCACATGGCAACTGTGGTGCCACCGTGTAGATTGAATTCGCTGCTGGAGAAAAAAAAAAATCGATGAGGAGAAAATGAGGACAGCTGCTGAGCCTACTTTCTATGTTCAGCACAGAGACGCCCACCAACTAATGCCTTTTATGCTGTTAACAGTGTTCCATTCCATAAGCTTTCACAATTAAATTGCAAACCCATCAAACAGCAGTTTATTTGTGTAATGCACTCGCTGAGGCACGTCATGCATTTGCTGAGCAGCTGAGGCTTATCATCCTGCACTCTGCGGGCTCTCTTCATGCCAGCGCATAAGTGATGAGAGGAAGGTTTTCCTGCTGGATCCTCAGCCCAGCGTGCAGGATGCCTCAACACAGGAGGCACGTACACATCATTCTGTTTAGGCTGATAAATCCCGTCTGATGCCTGTGTTTTGTAAGGTTTTGTAACCTGTCTGTCTTTCTCAGAAAAACCTCAGTAAAATCCTATTTCTGTGGGGAACTGTGCGAGTTAGTCCCCCAGATGTTGAGCTGCTCCTCTCCCCCTTTTCCTCATTCCTTTTCAGATCTGGAATTTTTCTTCTCAGTTGCAAAGGGAGCTTTCTGGTTTGCACATCCTCGCCCTTGAAGGTCAAAAAAGAGGTGTGCTTGGTTTTGTGCACAGGTGTGCTCTTCCCTTCTCCGTGCATTACAAACATATCTCCTCTCCAAGCTCTTCTTAATAATGCACAACCCAAGGGGAAACCCTCCTCCTCTCCTCAGGCCCCGCTTCAGCCCGTTTGTACCCATGAATAATTCTCTTGTTAACAACTGAGCATTCCCATTCAGTAAGGAACAGAGGGTTGGAGTTCAGAGCTAAATGATGAAAACAAGATCTGTTTATGACGACGTGTGACTTTGAGTCCTAACTTAGGGCATGTTCTAAATACATTTTCCATATTCAACCCTGTGCTTATTTTCAGATTCAATTCTAAATTGGTCCTACAGTCAATAGTAAAATGTCACCTTGTCATGGAGAAGCATTGTGGTCTCAATTTATGACCTTATATTATAATGCAGAGAGACCAATGTTGCCATAGTAATGCTTTGACTGACACTACTACGACAAGTAAGAAAATACGAAAAATAGTACAATCTATCTGACTACAAGGAATTGATTAGTAGAGTGAGGTGTAGACTGTGAATATTAATCACGATCTTCTTTCACTTTCCTTAGACTCCTGTTTTTTACCAGCAATGAGCATCCCTGCAGCGTAACTCCAGATGCCATGGGACCTCTCACACGATTAGTGGGAGTAACTGTTGGTTTCAGGATCACAAAAGACTGATCACTGCCGAGTCAATGTGTAGGACTTGGGCACCAAAATCCAATTTAGGGAGGTTTCAAGAAACCTGTGATGCTATCCTTTAGTTATGAGTGAAAAGCAATATACATATATATATATATATATACTTGCTTTGTATTTGCTTTAATACAAAGTATGGTTTCACTCATCACATTCCCAGAGAAGACCTGTGTTTAGCCTTTTATGTTGGCTGATATGTATTTATATATATACGCATATATATGTTATGCATATGTGTGCATTAATAAACTTATGTATGTATGTTGCTCAATTCCCCAGATCTGGTCCCCGGATCTGGTCCCCAGAATTTTTGGTGAATTTTTTCACCACAAACGCGTTTTGACCGAGCAGTCTTCTCTGTCTTTCGATTGGAGCATGTGGAAATGGTCCTTGGCTTGAAAAGAACCTGTTCCCAGCCTTTCACTCAAAAGAGCTTTGCTAGGGCTCAATTCTGAGATTCCTTGCTGTGACGTGAACATCCAGGGAGCCTCCCCCTCCCTTCTGAGTTGACTTTGGTGCTGCCTAGTCTGAAGATTTTCAGTACTCAGTTGCATAGCCCAGACTCTCGTCTCTTGAGACCGGTTGCACTCCCCTTACATAATATGGCTATCCCATTTTTCTGTCTCAAGGGTGCGTGCTCTAAGGTACTTCTAAATCATTGCAGATTGTGGTTGTTGTCAATTACCTGGAAATTAAGGCCCTGCAAGTACCTTCTACTGTTTCGTCTTCCCTTTCAGTTGTTGTCTGGGTACTACTCCATAGTCGGTGAAATGCCCTAGAAAACCATGCCTTTCTAATTTTAACACCCTTTTGTTTTCTCTTTCTGTAGGTCTGCCAGTGGCTGACAAGGTAGGAAGATGTGCTTTTCTCTTCACTTCTTGTGAAGTGCGAGGCAGTGCCGATTTAGCCTGACTGAGGCTCTGTGATGGTGCAAGTCTATCTTGCTACTTCAAATTCAGTGATGCATCCTGTGTTTACGTTAGTTAACTTTCAAGGATTCAACCCATCTAAAGCTTTTGGCCAATTACAATTATTTGAGAACATTCCTACAGGTTTATTTTCTTCAGTTTTCATTTGTTTGCTATCTCCATCTCATTCAAAGCAGTCAGGACTGGTTTGCTTCTCTCTTCTCTGGTCACTTGCACTAGGAACCTTTGTTAGAATCAGAATCGTGATCCAAGAGTATGACGAAAAATGTTGCACTCCAAGTTGGAAATGGGAGAGGAAAATGTTCACGTATACGTGAGGATTGTACTCAAACAGCCGATTACGCTTTTCTTACACCTTAACGGATGCTTACACCTTTTAACTTTAAGCTGGAGAAACAACAGGTAGCTTCTGCATTTCCCTTGGGGACAGTGTGCTCTTCTGTGTTTTGCTTCTGTACAAACTGTTCAAAATCTTGAAGTCCTGTTGTCAGTCATACAACCAAACAACCTTGCACGGCATTACGTTTCCCCCCCCCAGACAGATCAAGCCCTGAATGCAAGACCAGACAAGTCAATAATGCTAACATGTCAATCTAACCTGGACATACAGTATTTTTGGCAGGTTTTGGGGCACTCTGTGGGGCTTAAGTATACTTCAGTGAGAAGAATGTCTTCTGGTGTGACCTGAAATTATATCTCTATGCCACAAGGTCTTTTGATTTCTTTGGATGGGCAGGGGTGGGGGGCATAATTCCTTGTGGAAGGAGTTGCAAAATAATAATAAAATGTAGGTGAAGGAAAAGTCCTTTCTCTGTTGTTGTTGATGTTGTCTTTTCCATAGAGTCTTAAAATGAAGGTCCCACTTTCTGGCCTTTGGCAGATTGTAAGCAGGCCGGAACACTTCATGCTACTGTTGTGGTTTAACCTGGCTGGCAGCTAGACACCACACAGGCGTTTGCTCCCCTTCCCCCCTCCCTCTCTGGGATGGGGGCAGACAAATGGGAAAGTGAAACCTGTGGGCTGAGATAAAGACAGTTTATTAAGATAGAAAATAATAACAATAATAATATGTACAAACAAGTGGTGCACAATGCAATTGCTCACCATGGGCTGACCGATGCCCAGCCCAGCCCCAAGCAGCCGGCCCCCCACCCCGGCTAGCCACCCCTATATATTGTTCAGCATGATGTCAGATGGGATGGAATACCCCTTTGGCCAGTTTGGGTCAGCTGTCCTAGGTCTGTCCCCTCCCAGCTCTTGCTGCACCCCCAACCTGGCCGCTGGCAGGACAGAGCGAGAAGCTGAAAAGTCCTTGGCTTAGTGTAAGCACTGCTCTGCAGCAATTAAAACATCAGCATGTTATCAGCACTCTTCTCATCCTAATCCAAAACACAGCACCCTACCAGCTCCTAGGAGGAAAAATAACTCTGTCCTATCTGAAACCAGGACAGCTACGTAGATCATATTTGTCTGAAATGATAACATCCTACCCCTAGTCTGCTGCAGGCTGAAAAGTAGCCTATGCCTCGGGTACTTTTTGTACAAAAGCCTTTGCTTTTGTTACTACATCCCTTTAAGTTTTCAAACAGGAAATGAAACTATCATGTTCAGAAGAAACACCAACCAGAAGAAACTTCACTTGTGAGGGCCTGAATTCTCACTGAAGCCAAAGGCAGCTATAGAATCACAGAATAGCCTGAGTTGGAATGGTCCTGTAAGGATCATTGAGTCCACGTCCTGGCACCACACAGCTCTACCCCAAAATTCAGACCATGTGACTCAGCGCACAGTCCAAACGCTTCTGAAACTCCCACAGGCTTGGTGCAGTGACTGCTTCCCTGGGGAGCCTGTTCCAGTGTGCGACCACCAGCGTGCGGCCTTCACCTCCCCTGCCTCAGCCTGACACCATTCCCGTGGGCCCTATTGCTGGGGTCTAAAGAGAACAGATCGGCGCCTGCCCCTCCACCTCCCCTCGTGAGGAAGCTGTAGACCGCGATGAGGCCTCCCCTCAGCCTCCTCTTCTCCAGGCTGAACAGGCCAAGTGACCTCAGCCGCTCCTCAGACGTCTTCCCCCCTAGGCCCTTCACCAGCTTGGTAGCCTGGTATCTTACTGACTTGAAGAAAGAGGCTTTGGTCTATGCTGGTTTGTTTACTAACGAAGGAGCATGAAAGAGACGCATGTCCTTGTCTCTGAAGAGGAGGTGAGGGAACAGCTAGTGCAAGGACTACTAAGGACAACTAAGAGCAATTAAAAATGTGCTTTGTTATTGGAATAAAGGATTCAAGAAAAGGCATGAAAATATTTTTCTTTAAGAATTCTTTTTATTATTTTTTTACATAAATTATTTTTATTCCCTTGCTAACAAAAATCACAATCTACCATTTCAAATTTTAATGGCAATGTACATTTTTTTACTTCATTTTTGAATCAGTTATGTTCAAATACCATTTTAAAAATACGGTTTTCTACATCTTTTATAGCATTTTAATGAGATCTTAATACTTACATCAACATGATCAGAAATAAAGAATTAATCATTAACCAAAATGAAGCCTTTCCTTGACAACACACTGAAACATTTGGAGTGCTTCACCAGTATCACACAGGCGTCCTTTTCATCATACTGTTTTTTTCAGAAATTTGACATTTATGAGTGATGAGCAGATGCCAGGATAAAGGTCCAATTATATTGTGACATGTCCAATTATATTGTGACATGGCCCCAGGAAGAGAAGATCTCAAGTCCCAGGGTATCTGAATGACTTATCTGATTTCCCCTGATGATGTTGGCCCAAAGAAAAATGTGGGACAAGAAGTCATTGCTAGGGATAGGTGTTTGGTGGCAGCCCATGCAGCCTTGAAATAAATAAATAAATAAATAAATGCAGTGAGGTAATTATTTTTTTAAAGAACTTTCATTGTACTATTAGCAGTATTTTTATTCCACAAAATTGAAATTAGGCCTCTTTGTTTTCCGGAATTTGAGAGGATAGTGCATGAGGCTCTGAACATTACAAGGAGTCAAGATACTATTGCAAAAGTAAGCACAAAAGTAAGCATTGAATTTTCAGTACTAAATACTCCCACAATCTCATTTAAATGAAGAGAGCTCATAAGTCTCAGGTAGAATGGAACTTTTAGAAAGCAAGAAAAAAAAAAAAAAGGACCTGCATTGTGGGCTTCTCTCCAGTTCAATCTACTCTCCTATTACCAATCAAAGCAGCACAGCTACTTAAAAAGTACTGGTGGAAAAACATTTATCAGAAAAATGTAGTTTTGATACAGTGAAAGCATTTCAGCAGAAGCAATTTAATGTTAAAAAATATATATATATATATAATAATTTGCCCTACTTTGGTCAAAAATGCAATATCAATTTTTGTCATTAATGTTAAATTATCTGTAGGTATTATATACTTACATAGTTAAATATAATTTTAAGTACATTGTGCCTAATATTGCATGCATGTATTGATCTGTATATTTTATATACTTCTATGCTTATATATAATTTTAAGTACATTGTGTTTAATATTATATAAGTGTAATAATAAACAATGATTATATTTATATTATTTAATAATAATATAAGTGTAATAATAAACAATAATACTATTTTGATTCAACTTTCTCAAAGTGTAAGGTTTTCATTTTACAAAAACAAATGCTATGCCCAAATGAAAATATTTTTGAATTTTCTTTCTGTGGAAACATAGACATTTCAACTTTGTGTACAGACATAGAAGAAAACCATCTGAAACCTTCCAAGAAGAAAACTGGAATTTTATGTGGAAAAGAATTCTTCCAGTAATTTTCCAATTCTTCTAGTAAGCTTCTGCAAGGTGATGGAGCCTGAGTCTGCATTTGTCAGCTATTGTCAGCAAAGCCTTCAGGACCAGCATGTTGAAAAGATCTCTTGAAGATAAAAGCTTGCAACACAATGCGGATGTCCTGCTGCCTAACTATGTGCATTTCCAAAGGGAAGAAAATGTCATCTGCAGCTCGTGACACTTACTCTACAAAGAAGCTTTTCGTAGAGGATCATGTGTAGAATTTGACAGTGCTAGCAGCCTTTCCTAACTGCATTTTCTTTGAGATAGAAAATCTGACTTGGCTCATCTCACTCCATACAAGTTAAAGGAATTGTTATCTGCAAGATGAATAATATAAAACTTTGATTCCAGGTTCAAACTGTACTAATAAAACCACTGGGAGTGATTTTTGAAGTGTTATTGCCACAACAGAGAATCCTTGGTTTTTGCAATAATGTAGTAATTAAGGATATTTCTTGCAAACCAAGCCATTTTGCTGAAATGAAAGTAATTGGCTATGCCTAGTTTCAAACCTGATGTTCTTCAGAACTCCATGCCACAGCTGAATTTTAGTGAAAAATTAGGAGTTTCTGGGAGTTAAGTCCTTAGCTAGAATGCCCCATCACTCCTTTTTTGAAGTTATCCTTGATTTTTTATTAATTTAAAGAAAGATAATTATAATTTACTATATATTGGACCATAGACAGAAAACATCATGTATGAACTTTAATGTGTAAAGCAGTCAGCAATATTTATATACTTGCACCGTATTTTTTTTATCCTTTTCAATGTTGCCAATGCAAAATTGTACTGAGCTTTATTCTTTATTCAGGTAAAACTATTTTCATGCATACTCAGGAGAATGTTTAAAATCACGTGTATTACATGTAAGGTTAATAAACAAAAACTGACCTTTACCTGAATCAGGAATGGACTGAGTGGGAAGGAGCAGCTGGTTGGTGCATGCAGGAAGCTTTGAGAAAACCAGGTGTGGGCACTGAACAGAGATGCCCAGGGTCAGGGAGGAGGATGGACGAGAACTGGAGCTTGGTGAGGAGTTAGTAAAATGGTGACATTGCAGTAGCCAGGAAGCTCTTTTGAAGCCAGGCAAAAGAGATTTTACACATAAAATTCAGAAAGGAAATAGACAAAAAGGCCGACCAACTAATTACTCAGTATATTGTTGAAATTATTTGCTGCACAAGCCTCTTGTATCCTTCCCTAACTGGAGCATTGCTTTGTGTATTTATGCCACTTCTTTTAAGCATTTCATTGAGAAGCATCAGAGCTAAGTTTGGCATCAGGGGAAGGCAGGAGCATGGGGGGAGCATCTTGGGAGGTTTTTTATGCTCCCTGTGGCCTGGTTGTCTTTTGGAGATGCCTTCCACTGGCATTGTATTGAACCAAGCCATTTTTCTACTAGAATTTCAGTAGTGAACTCTTATAGCCCAGTTACCTGTAAAAAGTACAAAAATGTATTGACAGAAAGTCACTATTGCAAGTAGCTATAGTTTCTCAGTCCAAACCCACTGCATAACAGAGCAAAGGTCTCTTTACCCCTGCCCTCAGTGACTGCCGAGACGTGTCAATACCAGACTGCATCTCTCTGACGTCCGATGGTGAGATGGTGTTTTTCAGCAGCAGTCACTGTAGTTCTTAGCAAATATTCAGTTTTAATCATGTTGTCTCAAATGTAGAGCTTTTGTGTCTCAGCCACCAGACAAATAATCTTTTCTACAGACTTTACTCTCATCTCAGTTATGTGTCTGATCATCAACAATTACTGTGTCAGCAACTGTGTTAGCTCGGTGGCAGACGCAAGTATATGGATTTGCACCCTGTCAAAGTAGATTTTTCCAATTCCGCTGCAGAACTTTCCCTTCTCTGGTACATAGTGAGCCCTGCCGGGTGCAAGCAAACCAGATCTCACCTCCCTGCCTGTGCAGAGCAGCTGCATCTCGGGCAGAAGAGAAGACGGGGCTGAGACATCTTTCCAGTGGGGCTGAGACTGTTGGTGTCAGCAGAGATTGGTGCTTGCCTGAGCAATATTAAAGCCCAAAAGCCTGTCGGTTTGATATTGCATTATGTGCTGTGCCAACCACTTCCAGCAGCTCGCCTCTGACAGACTGGTATTTATAGGTACATCCCAGCTTGGGAAGCAGTCTGTCACCTGGACCTGTAACACAGATATCTGCTCTTTCTCCCTAGCAAATATGTCACTAGTTATATTGAGGTTTGTTTACTTTCTACACTAAATGCATTAAAATGCATATGAATTAAATTTATTAAATTTATTATACCTACTACAATAGCACATGGTTCTTTTGAACCTCCTTTAAAATGACCTCAGATCCTCATGGCGTTTTGGAATTAAAGTCCCTTCCAGATTCCAGATTTGTTTGTTTTCCTTTCTAAATTAAAATTGATTTATAGAGTGAAAACAATAGTAAAAAGGTTTGGCCAGTTGCTACAGTATGTTGTCAACAGCTCAGGGTGTGCTTCTGAGGAAAATACCCCTGTTTGTCTGGACTCCACCAACAGCAAGAACCAGATTTTCCCTCGCTGTGATTGTGGTGTGGTCACATGTAAACCCACTGTAGAGACACACAAATTTAGGTGGCTCAGACTACAGCTGAATCCCAGACCAACTGGTTTAGGGGAAACCAGAAATATCGGTGAGCTACTGTCTTTGTCTAAGATTGTCAGTAAAAGCTGGCAGTATCAAAGGATGCTCTCAGGTTACAGAAATCACAGTTTTTCAGGAGAATGGGTGAGAAAAGTAAAACCTTGTCCTTACATATCTTGTCTAGCCTTTTCTCTCTCTCTCTCTCTCTATATATATATATGTATATATATTTTTAAAAGGGTTTTAAGCTAGTTATTAGGTCTACCTCTGCTTAACGAAGAGAGGTGGAGAGAAAGTGAGATTAGCATCTCCAGGAAACAGTTAATCCCATCCTAGACATAACAGTTTTACAGATTTATGGACAGAATTGATGTCCATCAGCTGGGAGAGAGCGAGGAGTGAGGAACAGCCTTGCAGGCGCCAAGGTCAGTGAAGGAGGGGGAGAGGTGCTCCAGGTGCTGGAGCAGAAGTCCCCTGCGGCCTGTGGTGAGGCCCATGGTGAAGCAGGCTGTCCCCCTGCAGGCCATGGAGTACCACGGTGGAGCAGGGTTCCACGCTGCAGCC
>CM021731.1:184429355-184440186 GCA_011075105.1 Heteronetta atricapilla | reverse complement strand
ACACACACACACACAAAATAAACACCATTTAGAGGAAAGACAAGCAAAGGCACTTAAAGATGAATATAAACTGAAACCAGGAAAGGAAAAAATCTCCAATACCACCACAATGAATATGAGTGACACCTCAATGCATTCCCTGCCACAGTCAGCGCTCCCTTCACACATTTGTGCTGCCAGCCACCATGCTCCACAGCTGCAGGCTGGGAGTCTTTGAAAGCTCTCATCTGTTCTGGGAGAAGGTTGCACAACAGAGCTCTTCTCTTGGTGCCCCCCAGAAATGTTCACGCTGTGTGAGCAAGGAGGGTCCAAAGCAACTTTGATACGTGCTGTCAGTTTTATCTTCTGAGATGTGTGGTGTCCAGTGAGCTGAAGCAAAGCAGGTCAGGTTTCTGGAAGGTTTTCTGTATTTCTGTCCTTTCTGTTTTCAGAGCAACCTGCCCATCTTATCAGCACAGTTTGTCTATTTTAGTCCTAGAAAGGAGCTACAAAGCACTCAATACAGTCAAATCTGCATTAGCCATGAACTGTGGTGAAGCAAGCAAATCCATAGCATTCTTCACAATGCCTTCTGCTTCTTCTCTGTAAATATTTTCGAATGACGGCAGCCATTGCCTTGCACCTAAAGACCTATTCGTAACTCTTAGTTTACCTTTGTAATGTTAGCAGAAGCCCATCTAGCTCCCAATTACATTTTAGATTTGCAAAGGATAAACCAAAACCAAAAATGAGATGTCACCAATGTGCTAACCAGCTGAGAACTAGTTTAGCATATACTGATATTGCTCAGCAAATAATCAATCAGCAAATAAATTAAGCATCTGTTTTTTGTTTGTTTGCTTGGCTGGTTTTTTTGTTGTTGTTGTTTTGTTTTGTTTTGTTTTGTTTCGGAGTGTTTAGGAGTGTTTTTCCCAGCAGGGCACACTGTCTCGCTACACTCAGCATCCATTGTGCTCCTCCTCCGACCAAAGACTGCAGTCTTTCTTCAGGACCTGTCTCCTAGATTAGGAGACTATTGTGCAGGTAGAAACGGCTTTTTGGTCATAAAGGGAGGAAGAACAGTTTGCTTTCTTAGGAGAGTTGTTGACATGAATTTGATGTGATTCCCTAACTGTGAGTCTCAGTGGTGAAGAAGGGGTGTCAGACAAGCAAGAAAGTGGTAGAAATGTGGCAGAACCAAGCTAATAGAAATTTTAAAGATCTGATGCGTCTTGTTCAATTAATCTGCAATAACTCATATTGATCCTGTTAAAGAGAGGTTGTAAAGTCCCCTCAATTTGGCAAAAGATTTGCCATCAATGTAATTGTCATAGGGAACTGGTCCATAACAAACAGAGAATGCTTTGCAAAATAACAAAATAACCGTGTCGTTATGAGATCTGTTATGCAATTAATCATAGCAGTATTCACCACTGCTGTAGCTTATCATGCTTGCCATGATTCTGGCATTTGCTCATTGATGTACTGACCAAAAAATAATAAATAAATATTGATCACTTATAATCATGGAAATCTGCAGAAAATCTAATTGATATAAAACACTGCACATTCTTGTGTTCAAAGCTGTGACAAACAGAAAGAGTACAAACAAAATAAAATAATTTCTCTTATACATATCCAGGAGAGGAGTATTCTCTGCAGTTTTAATGTAGTCATAAAATAAATAAATAAATAAAATCACTTGACTGTAGAAACAAACAGAAAATAGCTAAGAAGAGAGAAATAAATACAGTTGCTTATATACAGAAAGATGCTGCCAAGAATTTACTTAATATGAAATAATTTAGAAATTTCCAGCGTTACTCTCTCTTCTGTCTCCTGAGAGAGCTTATCTTCACCGGACTTTTCCCATGGACTTAAATTTCGGGCCTAACAGATCCAAAGACCTTCTAGTTTCTAATAGTTTTGTTTGAACTACAACTACAATGTAAAGACGTTACAAGTCAAAAAAATAATCTTGTCACAATTCACCTCAAATTATTTTGAGTACTGCACAATGTTGATAACAGGACTTCAATGGAGCCTGCAACAACGCTGATTAAAGATCTTGCCATCTATCTTTTACAGAGTGGTTTCTCTGGATGTTGAACATTATGATGAACTGAAGATCTATGTTAAACATGGTCTGTTTCTTTTTTTCATTTAGAATTAGGTTTGTGTGTGTAGAGTCGACACAGCAAATGGGACACATGAATGCAATGTTGATTAATTCTTCAGAACCAAAACCTAGCACAACATATTTGGCATCTTCACAGCTTCAATGCACCTCTCAATGTTATCACCATACCTTGGTTACATGGCATTAATGATGTTGCATGACTATGGTGGATATGGGAAGAATTCCCAAGCCATTATGTTTAACTGAATGAAATTTTGAAAGCTGCAGAAAAGAGATGTGAAAAGGCTGTGCCCACAGGCTGCAAATAACCTGGCTGCAGTGGGCATACATTGCACAGAGACTTCAGGGAGAAAGGGCTGTTGATCCAGAGGAGAGATTCTTACATGGTGAAAGATCAGGAGGATCATGAAATACCATCGACTCAAAATCAGGGGATCAGAATGGCTTGGGTTTGAGGGACCCTAAAGCCCACCCAGTCCCACCCCCCTGCCATGGGCAGGGACACCTCCCACCAGAGCAGGTTGCCCAAAGCCCCATCCAGCCTGGCCTTGAGCACCTCCAGGGATGGGGCATCCACAGCTGCTCTGGGCAGCCTGTGCCAGGGCCTCACCGCCCTCCGAGGGAAGAATTTCCTCCTAACCTCTAATCTAAATCTCCTGTCTTTTAGTTTAAAAGCATCCCCCCTTGTCCCGTCATTAGCTGATTGAGCAAAAAGTCACTGTCTATCTTTTTTATAAGCCCCCTTTAAGTACTGAAAAGCCACAGTGAGGTCACCCTGGCGCCCTCTCTTCTTTAGGTTGAACAGCCCCAGCTCTCTCAGCCTTTCTGCAAGGAGAGGTGCTCCAGCCCCTTCATCATCTTCATGGCCTCCTGTGGACCCTCTCTAACAGCCCACATCCTTCTTGTGCTGGGGGCCCCAGACCTGGACGCAGCACTCCAGGTGGGGCCTCACAGGGGCATAGTCAAGGGGCACAGTCACCTCCCTTGACACAGTTTTGTTTCATTTGCTCTTTCTTTGATGATGTGTGTGCATGTTTGTTGAAAGGAAGGCAGAGTATAGAAAATCCCACCATAAACTTCCTGATGTGGTAGAGAGATCCTCTGAGACAAGATCACCAGTAAAAACATGAGACAACATGGATGCAATTTGGTGGTGGTATCCATGGGTGTATGGGCATCTATGGGTATAAACTTCCTTTTTCAATTAATCTGGGGCAGGTGCAATTTTCTGTAGACAGTTGCTATAAGCACTAGATTCAACAGAGAAGGTAGGATGAAGCAAAAGAAACACCATGTCCTGAATGAAAACATATGACTTTTGGTAGGGTGTGAGAGAGCCCTGAATCAGAAAGACAAAATGATTGACTTGGCTAGACTGGTTATTTTTTAAGACATACAAAAGGTTTTGAGAGCTTTTAAAACTCCTTTTAGGGATAATATTTCATGGCATTATTGCAGTCATAAATCAGGAAATGAAAAGAAACAGTATATGAATCCATTTTACCAGTCATGAGACATTTGTTTCAGGTAACCATTTTTAGGGTCTACTATGGATCCCATGACACATTTTCTGCATGCTCACGATTTCTCCTTTAACAGACCTCAATGAAAACAAGGTCTTTCTTAATATTCAATGTATACTTGCCTTCTTTTGTTACTTAATTCTTTTTTTAAATATGCATATCTCAGGTGCCACTTTATTTTATTCTACTCTGCTTTTGAGTCAGCTTCTTCTCAATAGTTTGAGTTTTATTTTTTTTCTGATCATTCCAGTAGTTCTGCAGTTTTTACATTGCAAGGTAGAAACAATTGTCACTAGGAGAAAAGACCAGTAGTTTTCCACACATCGAGCCTGCTAGGAAAAAGCATAATAAAACCAACCACCACCAACATAACCACATTATTTGCAAAAGGTGGTTATTAATTATCTGCAACAATATGCAAGATGCTGGAGTATTCCTATTGCCTAAGTATTGACACTGATATGAGAAGTTTATTGACAGGTTCTCACAACATATCTGGACAGTTGCAACAGCTAATGGCATGCTAAAAATATACCCTAGAACTTCATTATAGCAATGCTGATATGATTTACCAGGACAGCACACACAGCTCTGGTATTCTGTGTGGTGTAAATACAGCTTTTTTATTGAACTCCTGTCAAGGCCCAGTAGGAAAGCTTACCAGTGGGAGCTTTCTTGTTTTTCTTATTTTTGCTTTTCAAAGACAAACAGGAATCTGCAGTCTGACTCTGCTGTGTCCCTGAAGTCTTCCCTGCTCTTTTGTTTGTTTATTTGCTCCTAATAACTATTGCCTTTGATGATATTTTCTACCTTCTCATCTTTGAAAGTAGCAGGAAAGGAAGGCTTTTTTCTTTTTTTTCTTTTTTCTTTTTTTTTCTTTTTTTTTTTTTTTCCCCTCAAAGCAGCAATTTGTTAACTCATTCTTTCTGCAGTTAGGTGGACTCTACAGGCTGTCTGTACTATGTGCTTCTGAGGATCTCGCTCTGCTCCTAAGGTGTAGACATGCTCCTAGCTCATCCTCCCCTTACCTTCTCACCAGCCTTGCTTATATGTGATGCTCCCCTGTTGGATTGCCCTACACACAGATGGAAAATGCCTTGGGAAAATGTTTCCTTCTGCTTTTCGTTGTGAAATTGTGAAACGCATGGAACATTTCTAGATGCTTTGGATAATCAATAAATATTACTGTCTGAGTACAACTTTAGGACACCAATTGTGATGACTTATCATTCAGTACAAGTATTATTTGTTTGATAGATGACCAAGATTTGCTCATAAATCCATCAAACCATTAAGATTTGGTCTTACTTCCACTAAAATAAAGCCTACAGCTGATGTCAAACAGTGCAGGGTCAGGCTCCACAGACTTTAAAGCATTCTACAGCACTATATTTCACCTGAATGATCTACTCAGATTTATGAAACTTGGTAAACAAATACTCCATAAAAATAAAAAGTCTGAGGGCTCAGTTCTGCAAAGATTTAAGTGGTTTGGTTTTGATCCAACAAAGCACCAAAGTATGTACTTAGCTTTAAGCACATGTTTATTCCCCAGGGAATTCCTATGTACTTTAAGTTAAATACCTGTTTAAGTGCTTTACTGGATCAAGGCCAGGGTATTTTCAGCATATTGTAGGGTTGAGTTCTTATATAACACTTGTTCTCTGAGATTTCAAAGCTTTCCACAAAAAGCACCTAGTGACAGTTCCTCAAAATAATAAGGTGAAATACTGTCATAGTATAGAAAATGATATTGTTCTTCTGGGTGGGTACAACATTCCCACCCATAACTAAAGTTCCTAGCTGTGACAGAAATAAATACATAAATAAATAAAAATCTATTTTTGCTCTCTATATATACTAAAAATGCCCTGCTGCAGTAAACACTGAAATGAATGAGTCATGTGAGAAAGGTAGGATTTAAAGTAAGCTACAAGGATGAAACTCCCTGGCTACAGGGGCTTTGTTTTGTGTTTTGTTTTCTCATGACTGAATGCAGAGGGATCTAAATTATTTCTTTAGAAGGGAAGAATTAAAAACACTAACAAGATTAACTAAATAGAATTTGTAATAGGGGCAGTAAATTGTCTCAAGAAAAATAGCAAGGAGCTGTATAAAAGAAAAGCTCTTTGTCTAGGTTACTGAACTAATAGCAGTAATCTATGCTAATACTGCACATATATCTCACTCTAAACAAATATGTTAGAGCAACATCAAAAGACCCTATCTAAGTTCTTTGTGCAAGCAGTGCACATACATACAGAGAAGTAAGACATATTTTTAAAAAGCTCTTCAGCACATTTGCCCAAGAAAGACAAAAAAAAAAAAAAAAAAAAAAAAATAAAAATATAATTTATCCTTCCTAGAAGCCCTCCCTCTACTCTCCTGGACTGGTTGTTTGCCAGTCTGAAATTTGGGGTCCACCTCAGCAGGCACCATGTGAACCTTTGGGCAGTCCTGACCACACTCCTGTCTCCATCACGTCATCTCCCAGCTGCAGAGAAGGGGAACTGTGGAGAAGGATCATGATGCAGGTCCCAGAAAAACGCTACAAGATCTGCTTGAGGGTAGCCAGCCACTCTGCCTCTTTCCTTCTATATATATCCTTGTTAATCCAATTAAAATTAAAATAAAGAAGATACAATGCTGGCAGGAGATTTCATGCAGTGAAACAAAGCTGAAGAAGTCTGTGGAAATGTGAAAGCAAGTCTTTGAACGTTCATAACTTTAACAACTGGAAATAACACTAGCCCAAAATAACACATATGCTAAATCTCATTTCTTCAGTTTAGCACAGTAATATTAGAGTTCTGTAATGGCAACAATACATGTATTCTTCATGATGAGAAAAGTGTTTTCTTTTCTCCTACACTTCATTATCATTAGATAAAGAACGATTCTGGTTCAGCTTCAAAAGTGCTTTCACAAAGTAAACATACCAAATTTCAGCTTAAACAAGAAAAACTGGAAAAGTTGAAGGTATCTAATAGTACCTTGTTGAATGGAAAATGTTTGAGAATCCATAATTTTCAATTTCTTAATCTTTAGAAAAACAAGAACCTAGGGTGGAGAACTTACACTTTTAAGTTGTCAGCTGTGAGAAACATCAAAGTAGTAACTCATCCTCTCACATCTGTGCCACAGATTTCTATCTTGACCCTATCTTGATCTTGATTTCTATCTGTAAGGGCTGTGCTAGAGGGATCTTAGCCCTGTTCAGTTCAACCAGCCTTTGAAATCACTCCCAATTTTCAAGGCCACCTAAGTTTCCCTAATTCTTCTGGCCCTTTCCCTGAGGAACCTGCTTTGCCTGAAAGCAGTGGAGAGGGGAGCAGTTCATGTGGCCCTCAGATGAAATCACCTCCCAGGGCTGGATGTGGAGAAGAAGACAGGAGAGGTAAGGTGGCAATGGAGCATCACCACCTCTGCCTGCCTCTGGCTTCTCTAGTCCTGCAATTGGAACATGCTGATATTCAAAGATACAATGGCTCTGCAAATGTAGCATCCTGGCTTTCATATGGGGATCTCATCAGCTGTGGGAAAAACTGTCAGAAGTGTAACAGGTGGGTACTGAAAACAACTCTTAGCTGGAGAGGTTGTTTGCACTACAGAAATCATCCTCTTTGTTGGGACTACTCAGCTTACACAGCAAGGAAATTGAATTTGTTCTCTTGCATGGAGTCATTTCTTACTGATTTATTTACTTCAGTTCAAAATAACAAATTGCTATTACAATTTCTCATGCAATTTTGTACATGTAAAATAATATTAAAATATCCTACCAGGGCACTATATTTACAAATTTCAATATCTATGCTAGAGGAATAAAATAGCAATATCAGTCATCTCTTACCATAACTATCTGAATAGTGCAGAGTACATAATATATGCAGAGACATGCTAAGGAGAAAGGAAGAGCCAGACACTGCCCAGACACTCACTGATGCACACTCTGTCCACTCACTAAGTCATGGCTCTGATATAAAGAAAACCAGATGGTCAGGATGCACATTCACAAGGAAAGTAAGGTTAAATGATAAAACTATGTTCTGGCATTTTCTATCAAATTTGTTAGCATTTGCAGACTAATTTTATTAGCAGGGATTTTTGTCTGCAATTTTCAAGGTTGACTTCAAAAAAAAACAAAACAAAAAGAAGAAAAAGGAAATTGTTTCATGTGGTTTTATATAGACACATATCTGGACTGGAAAAGAAGTAAAATTTCAGGAAATTAAATAATAGTTAATCTCCCTGCAATTTAGTATCCTCAAAGCTATTTGGGTTATCTGTCCTTGTATCAGATACTTTTGCTACTGAAAAGGAATGATGAACATGGAAAACCTGGACCGATGAGGATGAAAGTGTTAAAAGGAACATGTTCTTCTGATACAACCTTCATCACAGACATCTGCTTTGTCAGTATCTATGGCTAAACTAGTTGTTTAAACTTTCCTAATGGACAAAATTGAGAGCAACAACAACTTTGGGGGCCATCTCTGTCTCTTCCCTGGGCATTTGAAGGTCTCAGAACAAGGTCACTGACCATGCAGGACAGAATAAGCTGCAAAGACCCTTGCGGTCTTCCTCTGCCTGCAGCATTACTGAGGCTGACACTGTCTTTGGAAAATGGCTATGCTGAACCTAAATATATCTCTACTGAGCATGAGGAAACAGACATTTTTTTCTCTCAGAGTTTCATACCTTACATTTGTAATTCAGAAGGATATTTTTTTTCCATTAAAAAAAAAAAAAAGAAAAAAAAAAAGAAAATATTCTAACTAGGTTATGGCAGTGCAGTAATTCTGCACCAACAAATACTGATAAAATAAAAACAAAGCAAAAACAAACAAAAAACAACAACAAAGAAGTGTTATGTTTTGTGTTTATCTGAAAGTAAATGTGTAAGATGAATTAGATATTGCTAACTGAGAGTAATCAACTTAACAGATAACTGAAAATGTTGTTGACTAATGGAGCGATCATTCATTCACTGTTATTGCCTCTGAGTTTGTTTTCTCTTGGAATATGGCAGTATAACAGAGACCAGATCTGAGCTGTCTCCAATTTTGCTAATTTTAGCAGCTAATGATCAAAGCAGTAGAATTATATCAAAATCCATTTCTATTTTAACTCTTGGTGTGGGATATGTTAAAATGTTTAAGTCATTGATAAAGAGATTACAAAATTATTTCACTTCTAGGCCCCCAGTTTTCCCAAATGGAAGATGAGCAGAGGTGTCTTAAATAAAGTAAGGGAGTAGGCTGAATGTGATGGCACTGTTCCAGTTGTGGGTATCCTTCCTACTCTATTTGCATTTGACAAGAGCAAGCCTCCAGCGTCAATGGGGATGTTCAGGGCTTTGGACTCAGAGCAGATGGAGACACCTGATCCCAGGGTATTCCTTAGGCAGTGCTGCCTTCCCTTAGCAAAAGTGCTGAAGCCTTCCCCTTGGTCATCTTCAAATAGAATCATAGAAGATCTTGATTTGAAGGGACCCACATGGATCATTGAAACCATCTCCTAGCTCCACACAGGACCACCCAAAAATCAAACCACATGTCTGAGAGTGTTGTCCAAATGCTCTTTGAACTCCAGCAGGCTCAGTGCTGTGACCACTGCCCTGGGGAGCCTGTCCCAGTGCCCGACCACCCTCTGGGTGCAGAACCTTTCCCTAACCCCCAGCCTGACCCTCCCCTGTCCCAGCTCCATGCCATTCCCTCGGGTCCTGTCGCTGTCCCCAGAGAGCAGAGCTCAGCGCCTGCCCCTCCGCTCCCCTGGTGAGGGAGCTGCAGGCCGCCATGAGGCCTCCCCTCAACCTGCTCTGAGCTGAGCAAGCCAAGGGACCTCAGCTGCTCCTCATACATCTTCCCCTCTAGAACCTTCACCACCCAGACAACACCAAATAATATAGTACATTCAAGCCACACTGAACTGCCAGGGATAAAATGACACAGAACTTCAAATAGCCTGCTGGGGTACATCAAGTTATATTAAAGCAATTCTCCACTAGGTCAGTAAGGTAGCATAACCTGTGTGATAGATTTTGACTAACTTCAAGGCAAGGTTAACCCCTGGCTGCACTGCATTTCAGATCAGAGACATATTGCAGTGTTGAGGGAATCCCTCAGTTACCCCTGCTTCCAGTGTCCCAGTTCACAGAATAGTTACGGTGTGCAATAAATCAGGGTTGGAGATAGATGATCCAACACAAATCACTCTATAATTCTGTAATTCCTTTTGTTGGACACAAATCTCTTCATACGCCATATATATTCACCTCTGAAGGCCACACAAGTGTCTCTGAGACAGTGACTGGTCCTTCCAACTACTCTGAAGGACTTCTTTGGTGGGAATGACTAATCAAAGAATAATTCAGGATGGAAAAAACCTCTAAGATCATCAAGTCCAACCTTTAACCTAGCACTGCCAAGTCCACCATTAGGCCATGTCACTAAGCTCTACATCTACATAGTTTTTGAATACCTCCAGGGATGGTGACTCAACTACTTCCCTAGGTAGCCTGTTCCAATGCCTCAAAGCCTTTTCAGTGCAGAATTTTTTCCTAATATCCAACCTAAACCTCTCCTGGTGCAACTTGAGGTCATTTCACCTTGTCTTACCAGTTGACACTGAAGAGACTGCTCACCACCACACTACAAATTCCTTTGAGGTAAAGAGTGGTAAGGTCTCCCTTCAACCTCCTTTTCTCAAGGCTAAACAACCCCAGCTCCCTCAACCGGTCCTCATAAAACTTGTTCTCCAGACCCTTCACCAGTGTTGTTACCCTTCTCTGGACACACTTCAGCAGCTCGATGTCCTTATAGAGAGGGGCCCAAAACTGAACACAGTATTCAAGGTGTCTCCTCACCAGGGCAGAGTACAGGGGGGCAATCACCTCCACTTTCCAGTCACTTTTTCCCCAGCCTGTAGTGTTGCATGGGGTTGTTGTGCCCCAGGTGCAAGACAGAAAATCCAAAGTATACTGAGTAGTCCAAAACTTAAAAACTGTGAGATAAAACATATATATATAATATTAAAAAAAAAAAAAAAAAAAAAGATTCTATGCAAGAAAAATAGAAGAAAATAAGAAAAAAATAAATAAAATCATCTAAAAAGAAAACCCAAAGGAGTGTGACCATGTAGCCTAGTAATGAATGGATTAAGGGAGTTTTTGCACAGGTTGCAATAA
>CM021731.1:184412138-184429255 GCA_011075105.1 Heteronetta atricapilla | reverse complement strand
AAAAGAAAACCCAAAGGAGTGTGACCATGTAGCCTAGTGCCTAGTAATGAATGGATTAAGGGAGTTTTTGCACAGGTTGCAATAAGAATAAATAAATAAAATAAAATAAAATAAAATAAAATAAAATAAAATAAAATAAAATAAAATAAAATAAAAAGTAGTATAGGTGGCTGTTCTCCATATCTAACAAAGCTGGAAGAAAAAAAAATATAACCTTACTTTCAGCAATTGAGGTATCATGCAGATATCAAAAAAATAAATCCTATTTTTAAGACTAGTAGAGAAGAAAGTGCTAAAAGGCTTTAACAGGCTTCAAAAAGGTAATAAAATCCCAAGCACTGAATAATTTAGGCTTAGCCAAGTATCTCTTCTCTCAGAAAAGGTGCAAGCTTGCCTGATCAGAACACATAAAATGTTCATTTTAGGTCCCTTTCACTGCACATTTCTGTGATTTCTGTGATTGATAAAGCAATGGTAATTAAAACACTAGCTTTGCACTATGATCTGCCAGATGGATCTAGTGCTAAATCTCATTCCCTTTGGCATTCTTTTCTCATCAATACAGAACTTCAGTGAGCGCTGACCTAGTTAACATATTCAACACGCCCATTTTGAAGGTGAATGTCTTTCTATTCATTCAGTATTAAAGTCAGCTAACATAATTCCAACTGATCTATTCAAATAAGAATAGAATTTTTAATTAGTATTTTTAACATGTCTGACCTTAATTTCTGAAACAGGAGCATTTTCATGATGCCTCTGGCATTAGTAAAATGAGGTCCTAGCTGATCATCCATGTTACTTTTTCACAGCGGCTGCTGTTTCTCCCATCTCTCTGTCTTTCTCCTTACCATCTGCACTCACATATCTCTGCTTTGAGAGATCTGTGCATCCTCAGCTGCTGGGTGCTTTATTACCATGTATCTTAGAGTTGTTTGTTTTTTTAAATGACCATTTTTAATATTGTGGTTAGAGCGCAGCCACACAAAGAAAATCAGCACAGCCAGGATGTAGCCAACACAGTTTTGCTGGGGGAAGGATTTATTTGCACTGGAAGTGTAGTTCACAGAGCAGTAACACTTAGCCATTGCTTTAGATACTAGTAAAACAGAGCGATGGCTAGCAGTGACAATTTATTCTCTAGCATTTATTTTTTCCCCAAAAGTGCATCCTAGAGATGCCAGCTAATTTTAAAACTAGTATTGAGCACAGTGCCAGCAAAACCATTCATTGCAACAAACTGTGTATTAAGGTTTACATTCACATTTCACTGGATGGATGGGGATTTATAGACACAGTGCATTGTGCAGTGAGAGAGGTGCAAAATGACTACTGGTATCATTAGCTCTGTGGTGGCCTTCTCTTTTGCATTTAGACTTAAGTACACTTCAGGAGAGAATTTCAATGCCTGTCACATATTTTATGAATGCTTCATATTGCTGCAACACAACATCATTTTAGATGTTAGATGACTTTATGCCGGGAAATGAGTCAATTTTTCTTTCAGGGATGTTGAAACACAGACATCATGTTGCAGACATTGTGAATAACATGACAAAACATCTACACTGACGTTATATCTACAGAATGTGCCATATTTTGATGTCCCTGACAAATCACGAAGTATTCATCTTTTTTTCCTCACCCTCTTTTATGGGAATACTCATTGAACAATGCAGCTTTGGAATTTGAAGGCGAACTGTAGGGAACTGAGCTGAACTGAACTGAGAGTCATCCCAAAAATATAAGCAGAAAACTTCCTAACCACAGTAGCTCTGACAATGCCACAGTCTCAAGCACTAACCTGCTTTTTGTCTTTAAGCACTTCCTGTTTTGTCTAGGACAGTTAGATTCCTCTTACAGGCTTTTTCACCATTTTTATAACAGGTTTCAAAATTTTATTTTCCAGTAATCTTTACTATATGTTAGGGGAGAAAGGTTAAAAAAACCTTATTTAAGAATGTATTTGCTACTCATGTTTCCTATTCCCTTAAGTTTGGCTATGGAGTCTTACATGTTCATGTAATAATTCAAAAACAAACATATGCATTGCTTTTTCTAGTGTAGTAGACACATTCAAGTAACAGAAATGACTCAGAGTCACTGGCAGAGCTGGAGAGGCTGAGAGAAGAACTAAGGGTGGAGGTTAGAGGTTAGCAGAGTGCCTCCAGGAGAGAGCCTCCAGGACAGGACTTAGTGCAGTGGCCTCTCGCAGTCTTCTCCCAAGTAAACCTCAGCTCAGTCTAGACAGTGTGCAGGGTATAAGATCTGACACATGGATAGACTGGAAAGAAACAAATATTAATTGATGAACATCTTCTAATTGCAGTAGAGGTTTTAAATTAAATGGTTCCCTGTTTCCTCTGCATAATTTCCAGCCCTGCATGGGAAACTGTTTTTGGTCCTAGACTACTTTCAGAAAGCAGTATGTTATCCTAGAAGTTATGTTTTCAGCATGCATTTATGTGTTTCAGTGTGTTACTGAAGTTCTGTATCTTCTTTGTTATGGGCCAGCTCACTCTTGAATGCAGTGCCTCTGAACCTCTCCATGAAAGAAAATCACAGGAGACCAGAGGCAAGTGAAGATCAGATATCCGAAGCTAGTTGCTGGAGCAACCCTGAAACAGTAAAAAGTCCTTTTGTGCTGTTGCCTGTTGTTTGGAAAAGGCTTTCAGATGACATCTGTACCACCACAGGCCAAGACAAGTAGATGTCTGAACAAGAAAAAATGATGGCCTGGCATTTATTTTTTTAAACAAAGTGGTTTTTTTGTTTGTTTGTTTGTTTGTTTGTTTTTCTCTGCTAGCAGACAGCAGTTTTACAACCCAGGATCAAAGGTGGGGATAAAACCAAAATAGAGAGCTTGCGTGGAAAAGCAGAGGACTCATTCACCTCCAGATTATGCTGTAAAAGAACCATGCTTCAGGGTTTCCCTTTTATTGCAAGCATTGTTTGCCACAGGTAATCTCTCCTTATACTTTTATCTATCTATCTATCTATCTATCTATCTATCTGTCTATCTATTTATCTATCTATCACTACACTTTTCGCTAGAGTACTCACTCCAGTCTATGTTGAAAAGGGTTGCATGTAGGTGTTGTCCTACTACACCATGAGAAAGCACCCATAAAAGTGTCCCATGTAACTGTACTGGGCATTACCTTTGAGTAATTTCTGAAAGAGAAAAATATTTGTGCTGCACCACCTCAGCAACCTTCTCTGACTATTCAGGTTCTTAGTTTAAAGCACATGAGATTATCTTTTTACCAATCTAATACATGCTGGGATGTGCAACCAGGGATTTCTTTGTAGATAGTAATTAATTTTAGATATAAAATAGAAGTGAGTAGCCTTGCTAACATTAATGAGTATGGTGTAACATTTCTAAACCAACAGGGACAGCATTCTGACATGCCATCAAACTTTCAGTAGTTAAATTACTAAGCTAAATCAGAAAGGAGGAGGAAGAAATCATGAATCTTTTTTTTTTCAATTTTAACAAAAGGAAACAATGCAAGACTTGTTTTACATGAGCACACGTAAAAAGAGAAGAGAAACTTAGGCTCACAAACTGACATGACCAAAGAAATTTTAGTATCTGTCAATGTTAAGTTGGACAAATTATATACCTATCTCTACACATCAGCCATTCCCTGTGGCAAGGAGTATGTCTTTCTAAAGGAAGTGAGAGGAAAACTAAAACGTTTAAATTTGGATTTTTAGCTCTTATCAAATTCAGTTTTAGAACATGAGAATATGTTTAATGATTTGCGATGTAAATATTTGTCAGAGGCTTGTGCAGCTAGGAAAGCAGCCTGATACATGATGAGGCAAAGTGCTTTCCTGAGAGGGATGAGAGGAGAGGATTTTAGAAATCATGGTTTTGAATTACCACTTTTCTGGGGCCCAAATACAACAATGGCTTTGGAAACAGCCAGAGACTTGCTGGGAGCCAGGGAATTGCAAGAGCTTTTCCTGCAAACCACCTAAACAGAATCCTCTGATAACCTCTTCACTGAACTTTCACATCCCATTTCTGTCAAAACAGAGCAAATTACCTGCTGGACATGTTTCCTATACTGGAAAGGAAAAATGAGAAGGACCAGGGGACTATTTAAATATATAGAGTCAGGGGGTTGAACTTAGCTGTTTTTCTAAAAGTCAAAGACTCTGCATAGAATATTCTGGATAACTGCCCACCTCGACAGTCTTGACTGTGAGGCCTTCCAGAAGCCCGAAAGATCTCACCTATGAATTTGTGTGTTTCCAAGCCAGACACACAGTCTCAGTGTACCTAATGTCAGAACAAAGAAGTACTCCTTCTACTCATTATGAGGCTGTTGTTACAACAGAAAAGGAAAGGAAAAAATTAAAATAACATGACAAGAATGGTGTGCTAAGTTGTCAGAAATAATGTGCAATTAATCTAATTGATCCTGTAAGTTATTGCAAACCCTGCAAGTGCAACATATACTGTCTCACCTCCCAGTATCCTTCTGTATTGCACATGGACACCTCATTTCTCCTCTGCAAGGTCTGTATACTTCCAGCCACATCTCCTCTTGAATCTTCTCTTTTCATCTTAATGCTTAAGGAATAGGCTCGGCTGGTTGGAACATTCTCCATTTGAGTTAGGTTGATCAAGTTACTACCTACAGATGGAAGAATCATTAGTTTTGGGATAGAAGGACTATGATTCTTTAGCTACAGGTTATCTGAGTGCTTGTTTGAGAGCAAAGAAACCGATTTGCTTCTCCTGGGATTTTTTTTTATATATATATACTTTATGTCTGTTGTAGCAAAATGTTCTGAGAACAAGGATGACAATAACACTGAATGCCCCAAGTATCAGATATACGTCCCTGCTACTTCTCCTTTGCCTGCACTGCATCACCCATCAGACTTTGAATTTCTCCATGCAGAGAAGTATAGCTTTGTAGCAGTCACAGAGGCAACCCTTTGCAAAGTAAATTAAATGCTGTGGAAGGATGCAGTGCAATATACTGTTACCTGGCATTTTTGGCCTCCAGCTAGAAGTCTCCTGACACTGCTAAGGTATTTGAGCACCTACCAGCCCAGGGATCATTCCAAGCACACAGTTTGAACACCTTCACCTGTTAAAACTGGGTTTGCAGAGTAGGGGTTTACTAGTGTTAAGAATGAAACTATACGCTTCACTCCTAAAAGAGAAGTAGTAATATAATTATTGATATAATGCAGTGATCTAACAAAGCTTAGTGGTAAATGAGACGGCAACTTAACAAGATTTGAGATTTCATGGTACACTTGATTATTTACTGCATAGAGGACAGTGTAAGTCAAATGCATTGGGGAGACCCTTCTATTGAGTCATGAGGTTCAGAGTGGACGCCCTTGCTTTCTAAACTCTTTGAACTGAAGTGGTAAGGAGCCCACACTCGGCTGAATCCAATCCTAGTCACAGACTTGGTCGATGGTTTATGTCTAAGGACTGTGGCAGGGAATTTCTTACAAGGAGTAAGGGGTCTCTGCAGCAGGTGTGGCCTTGAGGTGCATCCCAACTCAAGGGGAGATCCTGTCATGCAGCCAGACACCATGAAGAAAAGCTCAAAGGACTCATTAGTGGCCTGCTTGCTATTTATGAAGTAAGAAGATGGACAAATAGTCATGTTGGGTTTTGGTGCATGCTCTATTGGCCCTTAGATGCTGAGCAAGATGTCTGTCTGTCAGTATGTCCAGCACCCAGTTTAAGCTGATATTGTTGTTGCTATCTTCATAAGCAAGGCCTTGGGTGCAACAGCCAGTGTTTGAGCAAGTCAATGGGAAGGACAGAAGTGGCAGGGAGAGCACACCATCACAACTAGTGCAGATGTGGGTGATTCTGCATTATTTGGACTTGATGTTCAGAAACATGGTTGGGAGCTATTTGCTCGTGAAGACATAGCTGGAAACAGCTGTCCACCTGGCCTACTACGATCCATAACCTTGCAACTCAACACGCTTGTGAGAGCAATAGTTGTCAGTCCCTGCAAGGTGAGGAGCAAATTGAATAGAGGCCTTCTCCTTACCATGTGCCAAATCAGCCATCACGTAAAAGGAGGTCACTGCTCCTCTTCCTCCTTTAGCAGGGTTTTAAGAGGGAAAGCTTGCTCAGTTTAATGTGGGATAGTTCACAGCTCACGTTCCACAGGACATCATAAGCTTGGTAAACAGAGGTGCCTCAATGCATCTGTGAAAATGTACTCACACTACAAGGACTGGGAATTGAAAAGTTCTGTTCTCTACATGTCTTTTTGGAAGATACATGCCAATCATGTTGACTTTGAATGTGAATTAGTAAATTCAATATATTAGGAGCTTGGAATTGTCGCCTGGGGAAGTAATCATTTCCATAAAACCTGTGTAAACAACAAGCACAGATGTCTGTTTCTCACTCATGAAGGATGAGACTTATATGTTATGTGCTTCATAAACCTGTGCTTACTTGGAAAGAGACATAGAAATGTCCTTGACAAATGTCTAAGACCCATACTGATACTTAGATTCTGTAAATTTTTTATATCCAACAGATAGCAACAGATACCATCAGATATATCAATGCAATATGTCACCTAGAGCTTTGGGTAGGTGTGTAAGCTGAAAAAGTTGAAATCTCCTAAAAGGAAAATAATACAATCCCCACTTGAGTCAACCACAAAGTTTGTGTTGATTACCTGTAGTGTTGATTTGGTAATGAATTTAAACTAATGATTAAATTTTAACTGTAAATTCAATTTATTTCTTGCAGTTCTTGCAGTGTTATGTCTTTAATTTGGCTTCTTCAAGCATCTATACATTTACACAGTTTTTTAATTAAAATCCAGACTTTAATTAAGTCAGCCTAGCTTACAATGTTTTAGCCAAGTCACAATATGGATCATAAACTCTGAAGGCACAGGTAACCTCTGGTTAAAAAACAAAACAAAACAAAACAAAAAAACATTTGGCTCACTGGGTTCTGCTTCCAAATGAAATGCAAGTTCCTGAGAGTTTTTTGTACTTGTTAAAAATAAAACTACTTTTATTACCATAGAGATATGGTGATATATTTTTGTCAATGCTTTATTTCCACTTTGTAGTGCCTGGGTGCATTTTAAGTTATTCACAGTTTCTCAACAACTTTGGTTGTTTTGAGATGAATATATTTTTAAATATGAATATATTTTTAAAACATTTAATGTGATACACTTGTAGACAATTACATTTTAAAATTAAGCACATGGTTCTGTTGTGTGGAATCCTTCAATAATTCTTTGAATATTTCTTATCTTCAAGTTAATATCACAAATGTTTTGGCTTATTACCATTTTCCATAAAAATATTCCCTCAAGTGTTATTTCAGTTGTATTTCACTTCTGCCTCTAACTTCCAAAATCTATTTATAATTCTTCACATCACTTCTTATTTCAGCAAATCTTAGCTGTAACACATTCAGGTTTCTTCATTTTTTAAATACTATCTCTATTTTTAATTTTCTTTACACACCATTTCAGCAGCTAACCGGATAGCTTATACAATACTTGGAGAATTACCGTGATTCATATTATAACCTGAACACAGCAATTAAAGCAACAACAACAACAACAACAAAAAACAAACAAACAAACAAAAAAAAAAAAACAGCTTTTATTGTAACAGTTCAGTCAGGGAACAAAAGTACCTTTTGCCACATACAGTGAACACCATTTTCCTTGCATTTTGATTAGAATTCACTGCACCTAACCTTGGTTGAGTATTTTAGTGTCTTTTAAGGTACTGTAAGTACTGTAGCACTGGGCTCACCTGCCTGTTCTCTGACTCGAGGTGGGTTTTTGTTCTAGCTTCTTGCATGCCGTTTGCACAGCATAACACACTGAGTGTGGCACAAACCCTAAGAGGCAACTGCTTAGAGCAGGAGGTACACAAAAAGGGAGGGCGTGTTCCTCCCTTAACAGTCACAGACCAGCAAATCAAACAAATCCATTGTAACACCAGCACATCTTGAATATTGCTACATCAGATAGAAGTCCCCTTTTCTGTTATCCAGCAAGTAACTGGGCTTCCAACCTGAGAGCTCCCCGGTTGCCAGTAAACCTATGCCTGTGTATGTCAAAGCATTCACTGGATGCTACTTTACAGGCTCTGCCAAGCAAAGCAGGCGGACGAGCAATCCCCAACCTGGAGCTACAGCACCATCTATGGCAGGCCTCGAAACCCACTCACAGGCACCCTCTGGCTCAGCACAGCAGAGGAAATTTTGTGTGCTATGTAGCATACAGGAAGATACAGTGCAAGCTTGGATGGTTTCCAGCAGCATCGTCTTTAAGTGAGCACAGGAGGCATTCACAGTGACTTTTACAAGAACACTTTTACAAGACTATCTGATCAGCTCTGACACAAATAAAGGACGATATAACACTCAGTATGGGATCGATTCAGCAAGTTTTATTTTTTATATACCATGTAATATTAAATATATATCCAGTTATATGCATGTGTGTATAGTTTGGGATATTGGGTGTCATCTAGTCAGGAGCTCCTGAATGTGGATCAGCAGAACTTGTTTGTTTTCACCATTTTTTCAAGGTTCTGGATCCCCCAGCCATTTTGCAGATATTCTCAGCTCACATCCCATGACCTACTCACCCTTTCTACTGAGGGCTAGGCTTTGGCTGTCCACCAAAACTTCACCTCTCTGGCTGGGCTTCACCCTTCACTGTAGCAAACTGAAGACCAAGCTGCAAGCTAGACACTATCGATAATGGTATGGAAGAAATAAGTTCTTGTGGGCCTGAACTATTTTCTGCTTTTCTTGGCCTGTGGAAATACCAGAAACAGGGTAGCTCTTAAACTAGTTCCTCCTGCTGGCAGACCCTTTCCTGTAGGATTGCGAGGAATATTCCTACCTGCAACTCTGAAAGTACAACAGGTAGTATCTGGATGTATCACTGCCACCTGATATGTTTTTGTCCCCCTTGCTGACCAGTCAGCTTCCCGTAAAAGCCATCTCTCTTCCACACCCATTATTTTTGCAAGGGAGTAAAGGCAGTAGCATGCCTGGGGACAGTCCTTCTTCACCCTGGAATACCTGGGCAATCCCAAATTTCACTCAGCAAGTGAAATTCCCAGCTTTGCTAGCATTCCTCTGCTGCTTTGCAGGTTGTCACCTTCTGCCTCTTGATATACAGAAAATAATGATTTTATTTATTTATTTATTTATTTTTAAATCTCAGCCCAAAAAGATTGGCTAAAAAAGTGTGTTAGTGGTCTTGTTCCTCTTCTTGCTTGACATTCCTTGATCTCTGGACTAGAGGAGAACTTATGGTGACTTCTGGTGGGAACAGACTGGCCCACCTGTGCCTGCCTGCTCCTGGCTGCACATTCCCACCACCTCCATCTCTTCCTTGGTGCTTGGCAGACCAGCACTGAGCTCATGCAGGAAACTAAACCAGCAGAAAACTGCCCTTGCAGAAAGTGACCTTCCTGTGACAGAGCTGGCACGACAAAGGGGATGTGACTGAAGCTGGAGAAGAGGGGCCAGACCACCTTCCCTGGTTGCAGCTCAGCATCAGGCCAGCTTGGCCTTAAGGAGAAATCTCACCTTCCTAGAACAGCTGGTAACAAAGCAATTAATTGAAGAACAAAACATCTCCTGGGAGCTTGTGAATAATCCTAATTAATTGACAGCTTTGCTTCCTGCCTTAATGTCTCTAGACAAACCAAGCTAACAGCGCAGCTTGTACACAAATGCCTGCTTAACTGCTCTTTTTTTTTTTTTTTTTTTTTTTTTTCCACGTTATTTTTCACCTGGAGTTTTGCCTTGGGTTATTTTGCTGCAAACACTGGTGGGGACCCAGCAGCAGAGACAGCCAGAGAAGCAGGAAAAATTAGTAGAGAGTGGCTCTCCGACTTCTCCATCCCTAAATCTGAGCACAGCCACAGCCTGACCTGACTGAGTGCTCCAGGCACTGTGAGCACGATCGTGCAGCACAGAAATGTTCCCCAGCACTAAGAACACAATACAATCTCATATAAATTAAAGCTGAGGGAATAGTGGGTTTTTCCCTGACAGCACATTGTGTGCAGGTGCTGCTGCAGCTGCGTTTCATATGCGAAGCTTTTGCAGTACAGGTCTTGGGTGTTCCCTGCTGGTAAGGAATTGTCTCTGAGCTTTGTTGTGTGATCATTCTGGAAACAACCAAATGGGTGGGCTACATCAGGGCTTTTTCTCAGAGTCTGACTTTTGGCTGAAATGTAATGAAGCTGGCACCTTACCTCAATAATGTTGGATTTTAACAATGTACATACTAGAGCCTGAGAAAGAACAGGCAGCATATAATGCCATGAGAAAGCTGAGGAAAGAAATAGCAGACCTCCCTTTCAATTCTCCAACAACCTAGAATCACTAATTGGATAAACATGCTAAAGAAAAATAAAACCACACCATTTTGGTGGCTGTGCCATGTTCAAGATGATTTTACAGCATTCAGTAATATACTTGAGCAAATTTCATTCCTCCTACAAAAAGGAGAATAAACCGTCTAACTCCAGGACTACACACTTAGAATCATATTCCTTTGATAGAAACCCCAAAGAACCACCTCAGATGCCACTTTTTAATGGAGCTCTGTTGTTATACAAATGAAACCTCAGATTCCTTGAGATCCCAGTTCTCCTTGGAGTTCCTAGGTGTACTCAACAGAAATCGAGTCAAGAATTAAATAACTCAAGTCTAAATAATTTTGTCACTGTCTTAAAAAAATATCCCATGACTTCCAAAATCTATGCAAATGGAGTTGGCAGGGAGATAAAATATAGGCAAAAGATGAGTAAGTTAAATTGGTCCAGTAGATGTATGAAGAGCTAATAGCCAAAGTCATAAAAATTGATAGCCCAGAAGGTGAGTCAGTGGGTCTCCTATACTAGCAGAGTGAGAAGAGACACGAACAAGGGGCCAAAGACATCTGCAGACAAGGCTACAAAGACGAAAAAACAGGATGATGTAAATCTAGACTGTGAAGTATATAGGAAGACACAGAAAATTGGCAATGAAATAGTGGCACATTCACAGATGTATTCTAAAGACAGATTTTACTCATTACTTCAGGAATTGTTTGGGCTTTTTCTCACAAGACAGTACATCACAGAAATCCCTGTTCTTACAGCCTGGGTTAGGAGCTGCCACCCTAAAGTTGTTGAGCTTCCAGGCAGGTCAGGCTCTGTCCTGTCTCAGTGTAAAATAAAGCAAGTCAGCAGGAGCTTTGAGGACTACCCCATCCTGGGTCCAGCTGTGCTCCTGGTCCAGCCCATCCTGCACTGAGGCACAGGGAAACTGGAGAGCCACTGTCATCTACTATCTATGACCTGAAGGTAAAGCCATAAAGGGGAACAGGGAGCTTGTAATTCTGCACAGATTAGCACATCACATCAAAGATTATGAAAACACCTACTTTTTAACACAGCCTGAAACAGAGGTGAATCACTGGTTGGTTTAATGGATGAGAAAGCAGATCACAAGTTGATTGACCCTAAGAAGCACCTCAGAAAGAAGAGAGGGTCTTAAAGTAATGAGACATGCAGGCAATACTCAGAAATAACATAGCAGGGCAAGAGAGGTGTTTATGAATCAGCTGACACATACCTACAGAGTTATGAAAGCACCAGAGTGGCAAAACAATAAAAAACTGACCTTCCCTCATGTACCAGGCAACTAAGGATTCTTACAAGCATGCCATCACCATGCAGTTGCATTTCTCAGCAAGATGTTTCCCCCCATGCAGCTAGTACTGTCAAGCTAAAAACACAGCACAATAAAAGCCTTTCAGTGAGATGCAGGAACACTGAACACTTTGGCAAGCTTGTGAGTATCAACCAATTCCTCCAGGTAAGTAACTGCTTCATTGGAAAAGTCTGGGGCTTGTCTACATGTCTGTCACCAGCAGAAGGTCCTTTCCACTACCTTTGTGAGCAGCATCTGTAGCTGGTTGTACTTCTGCTGGGCAGAAGCTGTGAAATGTTTACTGATGGGAGTGAGGAAAGGGCTGACAACAGCCTCATGAATCATTCGCAATGGAGAGCACAAACACTGCTTTTATTCCTCCTCTCAGGCTAGGTGACAGCTCCAATTCCTCAAGCTCTATCTTTCCACAATTCCGGTGAATTTTATACATATGGCTGTCGCAAAAATTACTGTAAAGATCTCTATTTGATAATAAAATTCAGGTCTGGAGTATCACAAAGACCATGCAGGACTCATTCTCTGATTCTCAACAGGGACAACATCATTATTTTATACATTTACAGGCGTACAGGTGCATTAATGCCCAATAATTCATCCTTTTTTAACAAACCAGCATTCCAAATTTTTTGATATTAATCAGAAGTTTAAAATGAGCTTGCAGCAGCCAAAGAAATGATGGTTACACATGTGGTGGCAGGAGCCTGGCCACCGTCTCGTGCTTGGTAGGGATGCTCCGCCATCCCCTGAGTGCTGCATACAATAGTCCCCATACTTTCGTTATCCCACTCAACAGGAAGATGCTGCAATGAAAACACAGAGAAGAAAAGCATGTTTTCAAAGACCCTTTGAAAGAGCTATCTACAAGAGAAACAGAGAAAGGGCAGAAGATGGCAGTCACCATGGCACTTATTTCTGTGGCTGGGTGGAACACTGTGGATGGCACCTGGCCCAGTTTTTCTCCTGCCACCAGTGGCAGAAGATACAATAGCATGAAAGCTCTAATACCCTTCTTATGTCTTTACACTGCAATGCTGGTGCAGAAGGAGGCTTCACTGCTGAGAATCAGATGCAGCTGATGATCCATCAACCCACTTCGCTGCAGCAGACTACAGAGCTACAAAGTCTTTGAGTCAGTCTTTCATGAGAAGCTTACTGTCCCCCTGGAAGTACACACATACGTACTCCAATCCTGCTGATCATTAGCAGGTGTACCAGACCTGTACCAGACCAGAGTCCTAAGATTACAAAACTTGCGGGGAAAAAAAAAAAAAAAAAAAAAGACATTTTACTAGATAATATGTTATGTCCATACCTAGCTGTTACAGATGGTGAGATAGTGGTTAAAAGCCATGAAAGAACTTTGCATCTTCTGTGCTCTCTTAGACAAAGAAGCGGCAAGTGCCAGTGCATTTTCAGTAGGTTACGAGAAAAAGGCTGGAGGTGACATAGCACTGAACAGTAGATCAAATTAACAGCCTGCTGAAAAGCCGTTCTGCCCGATTTGCTATGCCACTGTAAGCAGTGGTCTTGCTGTCAGTGATGTCTATGAACTTTAGAGAATTCCCTCTGTATTCAGTGCATGCCATTCTGCACATCATCTAGCAGGTTCAAGTGTGCAGTGTGAAGCATTGGAGCCTACTGTTGTCTCACCGGGGCCTCCACCAGCACAGCACCATGAGCACAATCAATGAACCACTTCGGCATTCAGGGGAGTCAGGGGTTTCACTTGTTCCCTTGCCTGACGTTACAGTGGCTTTATCTAGGACTTTCATTGCTTTCATTGGCTTTTATGGAAACAATGACTTGGTAATCTGCTGCAGGTGTTGAACAGTTATTTGAGCATATCATTGACATCTCTTAAAAATAAATAAATAAATAAATAAATAAATAATAAAAAGCGCTCCCTACATGAATCTGTTGAAAAAGGCGAATGAGAATTAAAATTTCTCCTTCAGAAATCTCTCATAATATGCGTCATTTTCACTGCTGTTTTATTCTGCTTTCCCATTTACTTAAACAATGCTATATTTTGGGTTGTGAACTTGCGTTGGATAAATACAGCTACAACTGAACAGACAAACAGTCATATGTTGAAGTGGACATCACTCAGGCTACTGTGAAGCATCAAAACAGAACAGTGTGTCTCACTGCAGAAAGAGTCATTAAAATGGTATAACATAACAATCAACATCTGATAGCCTGCCTTGGGCCAGTCTTGCACTGTGTGGGCAAGAAAAGCACCCTGATGACAGCAGCCTGCAATGTCTTTTATGCAAGGAGAGCTGACCTGATAGTGCATTCATCAGCTCAGAAAGCTCCACACTATGGACTGCCAGGTAGGGCTCTAACTACTGGTAAAATACGTTTTCTTCCAAAAGGTTATAGTACTCTGGGAAAATAATCATAAAGGCATTGCCTGCAAGATTGCTGGCATATACTGGAAGTGTTGAAGGGTAAAAAAAAGCTGGTGAGAGAAGCCAGAAGAAAAATGTCAAATAAATTATAGATGTCAAAAATTCCTTGAAGTGAACTGCAGAAAAGGATATTGAATATCTGGTGCTAAACCCCATTTATTTGGTTCATCCAATGAGAACAGCTGAGTAACCAGATGGCAACTCAATAACTTGGATAGGGACAGAAAAATGAAGGAAATATGAGAAATATTGGTATTTTCCAATAAGAAATGAGAGAGTGGGAGAAATCATGAGTTTGGTTTTCCTCTCAGGCCGTCCTGGAACTTGAAAACACGGCTAAGCCATTCCAAGGCTCTGCACTTTAAAGGTGCTGGTCATGCTTTATAGCCATCGGATGTTGCCTAAGTCTGTCTGCTGCTCAGTGGAATCTCAGGATAGAGGCACCAGGAAAGCTTTGGAAGTCACAGCAAAATTGAGGCCAAAAAGGATTTTTAGTTTGTATTGGCTTCTTCTCCATCATCAGTAACATTTTTTCTCCTGGAGCCAAGAAAGATGTCCTAACAGCAGTTAACTTGTATTAATGTGCAGCTGATAAAAATCTGAGGAAACAAAATCAATATTTTTGATGCTTTCTCTGTAAAAACTTCAGCCAACTCTGGTTACATCACAAGAACATGATGAACAAGTTATCTGAGAAAATATACTAACAGAGTTAAATGAGAAAAAAAATAGACCACAATTAACTGGGTCTAGTAAGCTAGAAAACTTGCACAAACCAAGGTCCTGTCTTGTCCACACCCGTATCACAGCCACGGCTGTAAGGATATGCAATGATGCCTACTAGGGATTCTTGTCTTGTTTGGGGTCTCCTATGTCTTGGCGGAAGAGAAGAAAGGAAACAGATGTTATCTATTTTTAAAGGATTGAAACAAGGATAGAAACAAATTCTCCCTGTGACTGCTCAGCCACTGTCCTGATGCCAGTTTTAATTAGCCAACAAATAGAGTATCATTAGAAACATGCAGCTGTTCTCTACAGAAATGACCGTGGCCCTGGCGCAGCAACATTCAAACATCACTAGCTGATTGCCAAAATGTTAGGAAACTGCCTTAAAGTCATAATTCTCTATTTTCATTATTTTAAGCTCTCACTTTGGAGGTTCATTTCTTCAAGAGGAATCTTTAATTTACCTCAGGGATTCAATACAAAATATCTTACATTCACAGGAAACCTCCCTTCCAAAGCTTTTCCTCAACATCTCTCAACCTCTTGAGCACTCTCCCACACATCAGCCTTCAGGAGCACATCACAGCTCATTGTCTGGAAATAATTCCTTGCCTGGTATTTATCAGCCCACTCCTGCCTGAACAACACATTGTTTTTACTCCAGTCTCGTCCCTATACCTTGCCTTTGCTTGCCCTCTCTTGCAGGTGAGCTCTGGTTTGCCATGCTCTCTGTGCCTGGGAACACTGTCATTGCCTTTGTTGACATGGTAAGTGATGAATGTTACTTTTTCTGCATTCCTCTTCTCCTCCAGTTGGCTCATTTTTTTTTTTTTGCATTTGCCTGTTTCAGGACATTGTGTGGTTTCAGCCACAGTAGTCATTACTCTGTGCTGTCAGTAGACAGGATTGAGGCCCTAGCTGTTGAGCCTGCCAACAGCACTCCTTGCAGCACTTGTGAGACCATCAAGTAGGGGGTAAGGCTTCTTCTGCGCATCACCTTTTTATGACTTCAGCCCACACCTTTCCTACATATCCACAATTTATTTTAAGAACTACTGACCTTAAAAGTCAAGTCCCTGTGTTCCTGGACTCAGTCCTATGGCATTATTTCACATTCTCCTTCGAATACCAGTTCTTAGGATGTAGAGGTCTCTTCAGTCCTTGGTAGCTTTTTTCCTTGCTTCCAAGTGGCTTTGAGAAGGGAAAGGGGAGATTACATAGCATTAAGAGAAATGTTGGTAGGCATGAGAGTCTGGACACACAAAAAAAAGACACCTGAAAGCTCTGAGGTTGCTACAGAAGCCCTCTATATACAGATTACTGATTTCTGTGCAGAGATCAGCATTTGGCCTGAATGCATTACTTAGCTAGTACAATGTAGTGCTCAAAAATTCAACTCAGTGAGTACAGGCCCGAAATATATTCAGGGTCTTCTACACTAAGCTGTAACCCAGACTTCTACATCAGGACAGCAAAAACAGGCATTATCCTCTGGTAACAGGTATTTGCCATTTTTATCACTGATACGACGACAGGTAAGCAAAGACATAAAAGACTGGTAGTGATTTCATCAGTCCCACCTGTGGCACAGGCAGGGCGTTATCTCTGCTACTGTTGTGACACATCCCTCAAACTGAAGGCCCCAGGAGAGAGCCTGCATGTGAATTTAACACAGTTCCAAAGCAGAGAGACAAGCAGGGCAGTTCTTCTTTGCAGCTGGTTACAGCTCAGTCCCCTGAACAGACAAATTGCTAGGAATGGGATGCCAACAACCAGCAATGACATCCACTTCACTGTTTCATGTGATCCCCACATAATCCTGCATGACCCTCTGTTATATTTTTAATTTCCATGTGCTGAAACCAAATGCCATCCACCTCTTCTTTTAGAATAGGCAGTGCCTGGGAGGATAGGATGTGCAAAACAGAGACAGAGCCAAACAATGTCGAGCAGAGTCAGTCTTTTTGTATTGATTTTCCCCATTTAAGTCACAAGATAGCATGGAAGAACATAGCATCACTCGTCACGTATATTGGTTAAATGCACTGCAAACTTACATGAAATGATGTATTCATGTTAGAAGAATGTGTCTGCTTTATTTAATTTTAAATACAGATAGTGGTGTAGGAAAAGATCTTCCACATGTCTGTGGTATCCTCTTTTAGGGAGAAAGAGAGAAAGAGAGAAAGAGAAAAAGAAAGAAAGAAAGAAAGAAAGAAAGAAAGAAAGAAAGAAAGAAA
>CM021731.1:184379431-184407874 GCA_011075105.1 Heteronetta atricapilla | reverse complement strand
TTTTTTTTTTTTTTTTTTTTTTTTCATGGAACATTTGATACAAAATCAACTCTTTCTTTTCCCAGCTAGAAAAAAAAAAAAAATCACTGGAAAAGAGTAGTTAAGAAAACTTAGTTCTGTGCACATTGTTGTGTGTGTTTTAATGTGTGTTGAAACAGGAGCATTGAAACAGGATCCAGAAATGTAACAATTTCTGTTTCCATTTCTGATTTTTTTCATTTAATCCAATGTGCTTATGTTTCATTTTTGTTTCACTTTTGTTTTTATGATTCATTGTTGTTTATCGTCTTTTCCTTCCTAAGCAATGCTGAACTTAACCATAGCCGAGCTTCAGCTAATCAATGATCTGATTTCAGGGACTTTGAAGCTAAGTGAAGCAAGCTGGCCTGTCTGCTCTCACAGCGACCCGAGAGCACTGATGACAGGATCAAAAAGGCTGTTGTCACCTGAAAAGTGCCTTAATTATGTGCATTATAACAGCTCCAAGCAGAGTTGGTTCAACAACGAGCTTCCAAAAAAAAGGATTTTATCCCTCTGAAATCTTGTCTTACTGCAATGGACATTTGCAGAAGAATGTGTTTTGTTTTTTTTTTTTTTTTTTTCTACTTTAAACAAAACTGTTCTTACAACCACAGCTACTGAGCCAACTTACTTTGCTTGTGCTACTAAGTTTGCAATCAATTTATAGACTTGTTCCATTAAAGCGTGTTGAATAACAGCAGCAGGCTTGAGAACTGTGCACATATTGCCCGAACCCAGCTGATCCTTGGTAATGTGCAATATTGTTTGGTCAATTTGTGCCAGTCATAAATTTATGGCGAGAAACAGGGGGAAATCTGCTAGTAACCAGAGAAGGAGCAGCTCCATCATAGGCAGAAATTGGAAGACTGAATTTTATCACATGGTGAACAAAGGAGTGCTCTTATGGTATTATTGCTTTGAAAGCAAAGCTTCCACGTTTATCTGTAGCTATTCATCAGCCAAAGTGCTGTCTGTGGGGTAGTAAATTATGAGCCTTAGCGAACTGCTCCATCCAGTACTGCAGACACTGATGAGAGAGGATGCGATGCCCACCAGATCCTGAGCCTTACTGGGAAGTGGGAAAGGTACTACTGCATCCACCAGAGCTGTAAATACAGCACACTTGATGAACAAGCAAATTAAGACAAGTTACAATGAATGTAGAGACAAAGAGAAAACTGAAGAAACCCCTTCTGTTTGGGTAGCAGCTGATTTCTTGTCCATGAGAGCAATTAATGGACTGCTGGGAGTGAAGAGAGGCTCAGGTTGAATTTTCCATCCACCACCCCACATGCAATTTGTTGTGGCTTTGCTTCTCTTGAGAGATCAGGGACACACACACTCAGTTCCCTGGAAAGACAATGTCAGGCCATACTGAGCATATATGTGAACTTTGAAAAAATGCTTCGTAACAGTGCTTTCTCTGTCCCTGAGCAAATACAGGAAGAAAGCTTTTTCCAGTCCAACTTTTGTGCAATATCTGGCACATGAAACAATGCGTTAAAAATACTGGCAGTGGCATAAGAACTTTGAGGAAAACAGCAAACTATCACAGTTTAATTGCAATATTATTCAAAATAGTGATATAGGAAGATGTATAGTTTTACCAGTCTGTTTTTACTGACGTATTGTGTCCCAGCAAGAACCTTCAGAAACATTAGTCTACAGCTCTTCCTCTGTCTTCCAAAGAACATAACAAGAGGATGTCAGCAGTATCTCACTTCAGAAGGCAAGGCATATCTTGATGAGATTTTTTTCCAAAATGAAGAGAAATTGGATATCAAGTCTCAGTTTGGACTTGACTACATATTTCATCTCCTCTTGTCTTACGCTGTAACTCCAATTCTTTGTATCATACAAAAAGTACTGTCATTAGGAGACCATTATTTAGATAAAACTAGAACATACTCACTTGTTAAAGATCACTGTTTGGCTGTATTTCTGCTCTTTCTATATGTGCTGATGCTATATAGCCCCTAAGTGTCCATTGGCCTCATATGAATTGGATTACCTCACTGTGTTTTAGTCATTTCTGCCTGCAATTTTATCCCATGTATTTCATTTCAATCTTGTGTATAGTCCCATGGGGGTCTCATGTGTCTAAGTTCAAATTAAGCATGGCTGCCTTTGCAAGGTGGGTCCACAGGCATCTCCATCAGTTCAGCTGAGATTATAATGCAATTTGCTTTGTCAAACTTGAATTACACTTTTCAAATAATTTGTTAAGTAATAAAAATAAAAATAAATAATTAATAACTAAAAAAAAAACTAACAGAACAGCTGCACAATGCAAAGCACTTTACTACAGTTTGTTTATTCTGCCTCTTTTTCAGCTTTTTTTTTTTTTTTAAAAAAAAGGGGGTTTTCTTTTATTAGATTTTCATAAAATCTCCTGAAAACTTTGTGGAAAGAAAAAAGTGCTTTTGCAAATGCTCCATGGCTGTAATGGAATAATACAGCAGATTTCCTGCAAATGTTCTGCAGAAATCCAGTCTTTTGTTATGTGTGCTGATACAGGAAATAAAAACTACTATCTTGCTTTTAACATCTTGTCTGAACCAGTGATTTACAAGACTATAAATCTAATTGCATTATTGTAAAAAGCCTTTCAAAAGTGAAGTGATAAATCTGAGCCCATGCTTTGCAGATTTATATCCAAATTTGACTTGCAAATTGCTCAAAGATTTTACTGCAGTTGTGTGCATTAAGTCTTACAAGTTGCATCTCTCTGATGTGCAAGTGGACACGCCTCTGTTGCCTAGCCGCCTTCAGCATGGGAAGTGGCTTTCCACGTGCTCCAGCTGGAAATTCTCTCTCCACGTAATACTGCCATCTCCCTGTGCCAGGAGCACCAAAATTCCAGTGCCCTGTCCACCCTCTGCCATGTTTTGCAATGTAATGTTCACACCATCAAGGAATCAGTCTACCAGGAAAGGATACTGATAAGCTTTTTTTTTTTTTTTTTTTTTTCTTTTTTTTTTTCTTTTCTTTTTGGCTAGCAATGTGTTCAGCAGATAAAGAAAAAGAGAGGAGAAAAGCAAACACACTTTTAAATGTCTCTCCTAGATTGCAGCTGTAGAAAGCCATTACTAGATGATGCTATAACAAATTAAGATGACATGCAGAATACTTTAAAGTGTAAAATGAAGTTACTCTGTCGCATGCAGTGGTTGTAGCTTCATCAGACCCTTCTAATTTTCAACATGCTCTGCTCTAGAGGAAATGTCTTCCATATTTTCTCAGAGTCATGGCTGATGGAAGGGGTTTCAGTTGATGTGGTCTGCCAAAAGGGTTATTTTCCATGTGGAAATCATACAACGTGCCTCCCACGGGCATTTCACTGTGATGGCATAAATGACTGTGAGAATGGTGCAGATGAGGAGAACTGTGGTAAGTACAGCAACATCTGTAAGTATGCAGACACAAAATCTAGCTGTGGGATGTGTTCCTCCAGCTAATACACATGGAATCACTAACAGCCTTCAGATGATCTGCAAGCCTGACAAGTCTGGGGTTTTCAGTGTGATTGAATATTTTAATTTCTCCAATGAATGAGGGAATTACACCATGCTGGTCAGGATGCTGGTTGGCATGCCGACACCATGCCAACTAACTAAAGGCATGCCCCAGGCAGACTCCAGGGGTGAAATTCCTGCACAGTCTTCTGCTATGGAGGGGGTAATCACTGCACATCTGTGTGGGGAATCCTTCAAAGTGGGTGCATGGGCTCCCACAGATAAATAGGGGTTCTTGCACTCAGTAAGGCTTTTCAATAGCAGATGGTTTTAACTGTTTTAAGAGTTTTAGTTATACGCATATGTCAGTATATGTGCATGAGCACAGGTGTGCTTGGTGGTCATACCACCATTCCTCTTACTGATCTCCATGCTTGCTCTCAATCCAAAAGAGCTATGCGGAAGTCAGGTCAATGACACTGATCTCCTTTATTTGGCTAAGAAAAAGCCACTTTGCAGTATGCTTCTCTCTACATCACATTCCACTTGTAAGACTCTAAAATATGTTGGGTCAGAAACTAATGTGTCAACACTACTGTCATCTGCTTAGTATCTTCCCTCCAAACCTGCTTCCTAGTGTAGTTCTGACATCTCTTTCACTTCCTTTTCTTCTTTCTAGATATTCCAGACCACCTGTGCCTCTTTCCTTCTTCTTTACCACCACCCCTCAGCTACCATCTTTGAATGGGGTCCTTCGTATTTGTGACTTTCCATGTGGCACGTTTCCAGTGCCATTGCTAACTCCAAAATTTACCTTGGTGTACTGATTGCTCCAAAGACTGATATTCTCCATATATAATAGAGATGCCTATCTTCTGCTAGCCTATTGAAAATTCTATGCTATATAAATGTTAACTTGTTTTCTCTCAAATATAATATAACTTGTAAAATTGCCTATTCATTTCACTGTTCCAGTCATGATCTGTTCTCATTATTTTCCACGGTTTTCTGAAATCTGAGGTTACCATGTGCATTCATTTACTGAAATTGGAGTGCACTTCCTGGTTTTTACTGAGTCACTTTCAGTCTTGTCTACTCCCATCATGTAGATTTTCACTGTAAATAATTTGTAACTTCCCATGCAATACCATGTACTACCGTATGAATTTCTCAGCTATATTCATCATTTTATTTTACCATTCAGTTATTTTTGTCTAATAATATTTTACATCATCTTTAGATTTCTCTCTGCCATGCTCATAGTCTGGTGCACTTCTGACATTCAACTTGCATGAAATTTCTTATTTGGGCTTATAACTGATACTCATAATCAAGAGAAAAGACAATCAAAACAATCATTTTGAAAATTTACTTTTGCTTACATCCCATATCAGAAAACAAATAGAAAACAGATACACCCCACAGTTAAAATTCATGTTCTCTGGTATTAACGTTCTGGTTTTCATTAAAAGTTGATGTAGAATTTAAAGTATAGATGACAAATGTTAACACTTTTTATAGGAGATAACAGTGGATGGGCAAGTATCTTTGATATGGTTCGTGGAAAACCTAATTATCTGGATTTATCAGAAGAATGCTGTAAGTAATTGCTGCTTTTTCCATTTCACTGCCATTCTGACTTACTCCTAAGTGCACTATAACACCCTTATTAGTATCCTCAAACTATTTTACATTTCTAAGACTTTTCACTGCATATACATATTTACTATAATTATAGAGATAGCTGGAATTTTGGATGAGCTCAGGGAACTCCTTTGGCTTCCCAGAGCTTTTTGCATGCACAGCAGGCAGAGCAGAGTGAAGCTGTGTGGAGCATACTTGTTAGTGCCAGGTTGCAGCTTTGCAGACTTGCAGGAAAATAGTAATTAAATTTTTGGAAACTTTTGCAAATTTAATAATTGTTTTCATCTCACTCTGGAACAAAAGAAAAAAAAAGGTTTCTTTGTGAAACAAAGACTTAAAAATCTTGAAGTGGTTTACATTAAACCCTTCTAAAATATTTTTCTTGCCTACTGATGAGGAGTCATAAGCCCCAAAGCCCCAGCTTAGTCAAAGTAGTACGGTTCTGAGACAGCTCTTCAGATGGACTGCCAAGGAGGGGCAGCCAAAAAGCCTTTAATTGCAGCAAGCAAGGACAGCATCGTGGCAAGAACGAAGCAAGTTTAAATGTTGTGTTCCCGCTTGTCCGCACTAAAATCAAAGCATCCAGTTTCTCAATGAGGTTAACTAATCTGTGTTCTCCAGTGGAAACTGTTGCGTCAGCAGTTTCTCAGATGTTCTCATTTGTGTATATATTTATATATTTATATATATGTATCAAGTATGTGCTGTTTTTCAGTTACCCTTATTGTAGCTCGTACTGTATTTATGGGGAGTAGGATTTTAAACCTGATTTTTTGTTTTACCTATGTCTGAGTTCATTATGTGTAAAGCGCTGCAGCCCCAGAAAGCGCAGCACCATCCTTTATGGCCTTTCTGATAGGTAAACCTCACAAAGGTAACTTGGGGAAGGGGGCAGGTCAGACATCTTAATGTCCAATTCCTTTCTAAAAGGGGTCTTAGAGTGACACCCCATCTGATCAGAAGTACTTGGTGGGTATAAGACATATATATATATATATAAGGCATTCCCTCAAGAATTCCTTTTCCTAGGTCTCCACCAATACCCAGAAGGCTGCAGCTGCATGGAAACAGAACTGGAATGTGCTGCAGTTAATCTGAAGTCTGTCCCGCTTGTTTCAAGTAACGTAACTGTCCTGTAAGTGGAGTCCCTTTTGCTCTCCAAAATAAAGCAGTATTCGAAATAAAGATATATCTAAACACATTTCGCATAGTGCTGTACTACCTAGTGTGGGCCCTCTGCACTCATAGACTGCAGAAAAGAGCAGCCCACTGTAGGTACTTACTAGGGGTTTACTAGTATGTAGTGAGTGCTGTGCGTGTTTGGCTACAAGGTCCACTTCAGGGTGGAATTCATTTGACAAAATGTATGTGTCAACAGTGTAAGCTAGTCATCTAACACAGGTCATATGAATTGCACACAGCCTGTGTTTACTACTCTCCCCTAAAGAGAGTTTGGGTGTTAGCTGAGAAGAGGATTTTGCACTGTCCACGTTACAATTAGGTGAGTTGAATGCCACTTGGGTTTGTCATTCCTCTTGCTTCAAGTCTATGGGCCCCAGGGTGCTCACTAAAGATCCCTGGTTGTGCAGCCAGCACTCGGGTAATGGGCACCCACCAAATATTGCTGAAGATACCACAGCAGGAATTTCAGGATTATTGCTGCTTAATGATGATTCAGAGCTCCCTATTTCAGCTTGCCAGCTCCAGTTTTACAGGCTGTGAAAATGCATACAAGGCTGAATCCTTGGTAGCATGGGAAATTCCCAAAGATCTGCCTGGATCACCAAAGGGAAATATTTAGAAGAGGTCATCCTAAAACTGAGTAAAGAATTTGGATGGCTTTCAGTTAGTACGTTCAAGTGGTCAAGTACATCTGCTTTCCAAAGAGATGAAAGTGAGAACTGTCCTCTCCCACCTAATCCTGGGAGGGCACTCAAGCTTCACCTGGGGATTCAAACAATAATGATGGATGACAAAGAAGCTACCAGGCTTCCCAGGCAGTGTGATGCACCTGAAGTAATGCACCCAGTGTTAAGAAATGCAATGCAATGCAGCCAAAGACCATTTTAGACTCTGAGCCTGTGTTTAAACATCAGTTACTGATTACTTTTAGGTCGCTCACACACAACCAGATCCATTCTCTTCCAGATGAAGTTTTCAGCAAGTACACAGAGGTGAAGAAAATGTAAGTATCTTGACAGTTTATTAAAGCGTTACGTGACTCCAAGACTGCATGAAATCCGTAAAATCAATGCACAGTCACCTCTGTGATCACTTTTTAACAGTGTAGCATAGCACTTGCTTTTGAAATGGATGTTTTGATCATGTTGGTCTGCCAGTCTAGCCAGAGAGGCACAGATGTGGGCAGCTTCATATACAACACACAGAGATCTGGTCTTCCTTCCTGGCACAGAAAAATAAGTAAGCAGAAAATAAATCTGCCTTATAAGCACCACTGCCATTCGGTGATGAAACTGCAACTTACTGTTTTAAAAGGTTAAATAACACATCTTTTAAATTTTTCCCTTTTCTTTCTTTTTTGATGGCATGATACCATGGAAACCAAACACAAATTATAAAATTAGCTGCACACATGGCAAGTTCTACTATGTAGCCAGTCCTCTTATAGATCACTGGTATGTTTTTTCAAACTGGATAGTGTCTTCCATATTCTTTATATAGTAAGGTGGCCTTTTTATTGGAATTTTACTTAAGAGCTTCCAATACAGCTTCCTCCGAGTTCCTGTAGGAACCAGTCTGCCTTCCACTGAGTTATGAAGAAGGGAGATGTTTGGATATATTTCATTATGAGGTAGAATGACTTGTGTCCTTTTTTAATATGGCTGTTGTTAAAAACAAAAATAAATAAATAAATAAATAAATAATCAGCCAGCCAGCCCTGTAACTGGCATCCCCCTCAGATAAATTCTTACAGGATTAAGGCTTATGTACAAAGCTAGCAAGTATGTGGTCTACATGAGAAAATAGGGACAACTCCAAGGGTAAGAATTCATATGACAGAGATAAGGTAAATCATCATAAAAATCATAAATACACAATATTTTATCTTACTTGTTTTGGATTGGATGTTGTATGCCTTTTGCTAGATAGCTCCTAATGACAGCTCACACCACCATCCACCCAGAAGAGGTTAGCAGCCTTCAAGAACTGCCTTTCCATGGGATAATTTGAAGAGTGGGTGGGGTGCTAGAATCAATTTTATATAAATAAAATATATATGCCACTAATTTTCAGCAGAAGTGCATCACCAGATTCAATGTACATTAACACAAGAGTGTCAAGAAGGATGGCCTCACTATTTTCTACATTTCATAACATTCAAAGTAATATGCCTGTACCCTCAAACAGTATTGGCTTTTCTTCCCAGCCTCCAGTGCTTTCTATTTTGCACCTTCTTTTTTATACCCTATGATATTCTATTCCTAAAGCATAATAAAGAAATCGGAATGACACAGCCTGGAGACAGACATGTATTGAATAGCTTCATAGAAGTCATTAGAAAGTTCTGCTCTGGTGGAAAATACTGAATCTGACTTCAGTGGTGTTACATCAGGCATTAATTCAGTAGTGTGCTTAAAATGGCAGAAGGGGATAACTAGGGGATTGTGAAACATCTGCAATTCTAAGAAGTTAATAAGGCATGATTATCCTGTTTTTTTTACCTTTTCTACCAGATTTCTACAGAATAATTGCATCCAGACAGTATCAAGGAAAGCATTCTTTGGATTATATAAACTTCAGAAATTGTGAGTACAGTATTGCCCTTGTTTTACCTTTTTATATCACACATTGCTTCTTGGGTATCGCAGAGCAAACATCCTTCCACAATATGGTATTTATGGTATTTCTCAAAATCCAAGTACCCTACGATTTCCAACAGCTGATAAAAGCTCAGTGCCTTTGAAAATCAGGCTATGAAGCCTGTAAGGCTTCTTATCAAGTTTGGAATAACAAACTACAGGTATTGACATCCTGATAGATTAGTGTGTATTAATGCAAAACATTTTTTACTACTACTTGACTTATACATACACTAGAATAGTATATGTATAAGACCTAGGCAAAAGTTGTCCATTCGTCACAGCAAAACATATCCAGCCTTGTGCAGCACTAAGCTATTCATAAAAGCACATTTTTTTGTGCTTTATCCAGCATCATTCCACATATAAAATACTAAAAAGCATTGTCAAATGCTATTGTCCTTGCAGTAGCAGAGCCTTTTATGAGATAGCAAACTTAAAATACAGCATTTTAAAATCCAATGTTGCCTGTCACATTTGGTTATCTTTCTGGTTTCTCTCATCATGTCTGAATGTTTTTGGCTTCCTCACTTTAAAATTAGTCTACCAAGTTTTAGATAGCATTATTTTAGTTCCAGTGTTATACTCTTTGTCAACAGGTATCTCAGCCATAACTGCATCACCAGCTTGAAACCTGGGGTATTCAGAGATCTACACAAATTGAAATGGCTGTGAGTACCCATTTTCTCCTTGTCTGTAAAAGTATCATTCATTTTTGGCAATGTATGCTTATCTGGCTTTGGTCTAAAAGGAAAGAAACAAGGCAGTAAATCTATGTTTGTACATGGCATTCTGCACAAAAATACTGTGAAGACTACAGCCTGCAACTCCTTATTGCTGTTACAAAGACTACATTTCAATTTTTGGAGGTCTAGTTATTCTGGGTCCATTTTCTAGGCCTAGTTATTCTGGAATTGCAGGCAAGAAGTTTCCTTGTGGTTTGCTCATTTCATCCTTCTTTTAACTGTTTCCTTACAATGACCACTGATGTAGAAAGAAAAAAACAAACAAACAAAAAAAAAAAACCTATTCTTTCTTTCCAGAATTCTGGATTATAACCCAATAGTGAAAATTTCACAGCAGTTATTTACTGGCCTAAAGTCTTTGTTTTTCCTGTAAGTACTGCTCTTACACATTTTCATATTGATTTTTTTTGATACCCAATTAGCTTTCTCTTCTATCTTTTTGTTTTTCCTCCATATTCCTTCCTTTTCCCAAGATTTCAATCATATCCTTCATGAAGGAGTCACGCTTGCAAACTCCCAGTGCTTACCTATTCTGGATTCAAATGTGGATTTCTCACAAGCATTTTTCATGCTAGGAGCAGCCGAATTATGTTTCAGTTAAAACTAAAGCACATCCTTGAAGCTATAAAACTGTCTAGGATCATATTTCTTTTCCCTGAACACCTATAAGAAACTCATGATCTAAACTGAAAATTCTTGAGTACAACCTGGAGAAACCTCGCCTCTCCTTTTAGAACATGAAGAGTATCTAGGTACTGAGATAATTCACCATGCTGATCCCATGCTGATCCTACTGTGATGACTAACAGAAAAATACATTTCAGACAGAGATTAGAGTGTGCAGGAAGGAGAAATGATATCCTATAAGCTCCTTCCACCACCCTCAACAAGTAAATCAGCACCTGAGAAGTACAATCACAGTTTCTCATAAAACATAGCAGCTGTTTTTATTAGTATCCAGGGAAATAAATAATTTGGGTTTGCTAGTGGAAAATGCATTTTTTTTGCTACTAGTCCCTTGGCTCAGGGCAGAGAAGATGAAAAACTTTGTGTCTTTAATTAACCAATGACTCAGGTGTCTCAGCTAAGCTCCTGGTAGGCAGCTGTGGCCACCACAGCTGGCACTAGCAATTTGGAGAACTGAAACACCTCCATACCCTTACCGGCTCCCATGGGAAAGAGCTTGGGAAAGGTCAAAGCATGTGTGGAAAACCTACAATACCAGTACTGAGGATTTAACTTTTTTAATGGACACATGGTTTTGGTTTTTTGTTGGTTTGTTGTTGTTATTGTCATTTGGGGGGGAAAGGGGGGATTTGATCAAATCAATATGATTCAGCATATTTCTCAGCCATTCAATGTATCCACAGCTTATTAAAGAAAAAATGTATATATTAAGAACTAACAATTATTTTTCTGATACTAATCATGTTTTCTTAATGGCAACTTAATCTTTCTTTTTTCTTTTTTCTTTTTTTTTCCAGTAGTTCTGTAAAATCTAAATTTGCCTTAAGTTTTAAAGCAATGTAACTAAGCTAATCTTGGATTTTTTTCAAAAGTTTACATTTGCATATCTTTCTTACACTTACATATTTTGCTGTGAAGTATGATAAAACATCTTGTTTTCTAACCATATTTTAATTTATGAAGATCAATGATAAACAATTCACTTGAGACTCTTCCTAAGAGGATCTGTAGTCAAACGCCTCTTATTAACTGGATGTAAGTAAATCATGTGAAAGTTTCCTTTGATAAATTATTATATCATTTTCTGTGAAGATAAAAATTCATCTTTTTTTTTTCCTGTTAGTCCAAGCTAGGTGTAACATTCTAAAAATAGTAGAGCCTTTGCCAATGTTGAAGCTCATGTTGTCTCAAATGCCTGTCTGAAAGACATCACAATCCTCTGCCAACATAAACTTTTAGAGCGGCTTCTTGTTCTCATGACTTTCATGAGCTTAGCAAAATTCTGTCTTTCACTTCAATTTACCAAAGAAAATGAAATAAGTTATTGTGAATATGTTTACCCTAAGTATAACTTAGGATACACAGACATACGTTACAATTAATATAAAATCTCCACCTAGTGGCCTCTGTTGATTCTGGTACACAGACTACATAGGAGAAATGAAAACGTATTACTTTACTATTGCCGAAAGGGTTGGTGAGCTGGGCCATAAATAGAGATGAAATCACAACAAAGAAAGGGCTATACTTTGCTTTTTTTGACATTTACATTCATATTCAGAACTAGGCAATAAACTGGGGCTAATTTTGGAAGAAATAAATAAAGGAGGGACATAAAAAGGAGATTATTCCAGAGCTTGTACTCCCTCCTGCAAAATCATTCTACAACTCATGAATAACAGTTTCCTTATTGTTATTTAGGGATTTTGAAGGCAATCGTATTAAGACCTTAACTAATACCACCTTCCTAGAATGTGATGTGCTCACGGTATTGTAAGTAAAAGACATAAAAACAAAGCAATAAAAACCTTTTGAATATGTGTGACTCAGTCCTCAACACAGTATTTGTCTCAATTTATAAAGCCTAATCAGGACAGTTGTGCTTTTGTCAGGGAGGCATTCTTTACAATCAAATGAATTATTGTAAGCATAATCACATGGAACATTTTGGCAGTTGTCATTATATCACTTGTTTCAACAAAGAGAATAAGAAATAAGCATTCTATATGATTTCTGCCTTGTGACCAGATCATGAGTACAAGGCTTTTCAAACTCCATAAAGTCCTGGGACCTGCAGTCTGATCACGAAGCAAACATAATACAGTATGCCCAAATCTCAACCTGCAGATGTTTTTTCTTGTTGCATTCATTCCCCCTTCAGACTCGCATGTCCCCATGCAGGGAATAAGCAAAAAATATCTTTGCTGATAAAATTAAATATTTTTGTATACAACAATAATGCACATTCTACCTTTTTTATATTCAGCTATAGTTCATGTAATACACAGCAATGGAAAAACAGAATCTGAAGGGGGGTCTGAAGGATCATGAAGAAAAAAGTGTACAGATTCAGAAATACGAAGTGTTCCTCGTTGTTCTGCTTACTGTGGTGTCTTACCAGTGAGGAAAGAGAATTCCCTGTAGTGGGATGGTACAAAACTCAGTGAGAGCAAAAGGAAAAAACAAAAACAACACACCTAAATTTGAATATGTAACTTTTCTGTCTGGACAGCAAATCCCAGAGCTTTCAATCAAATAAAATTTTATGTTGCTCTCTTACTTAGTTAATTGCTTACTATTAATTAATGCTAAGGACAGTTTTACTTAACTAACTCCTTAACCTCGTGTAGGTTTCTTTCACAGTGACTGCAACACACCTTGTACCTTTTACTGCTTATAAAAAATAGCCAGGGTCCTATGGAAGGTCTAATGCAACTAGAAAAATATAAAACCAGGTAGTGAGACAGAAACACAAAATTAGCAGTGTGTATTGCTTTGAATCATTAGGTACTTAGGCTAATACATATTTTCCTTTGCAGGGTTCTTCGTCGAAATCAACTTCACTTTGTGCCTGCAAATACCTTTTCCTCATTAAAAGATTTGGGGGAATTGTGAGTTTTCTACAGTCTATTTTTAAATGATAGAGTGTGAGCAGTAATGCCTGTCACCTGTGAGTGTGTTGTCCCTTTCCTGCTAAAGGTGGGCCAGGAGGCCATGCAGAAGCAAAGGCTGAAGGCCAGGAAGAGGCCAGCAAGAGGGAGCTGTGTGTAGTGCCTTGGGCAGCACCACCGGGAAGGGGAACCTGATACCTCTGGTTATGAGGCTTTCTGGGATTTGCTGCAGACACAGTCTGTAATGTATGGCCTAAAAACCAAGATCCCCCCGTATCCAAGTGACCATCAGGCTCTTTCCCCTCCTGGCAGCTCCACCTGGGTCTTCTGGAGCCAACAGCATTTCTGAGTCTCACTGGATCACTCTGAGGGCCTCTCTATTCCCTGCATACTCGATAGAAAAAAAAAATGGGGCACAATGGCTGTGTTATGGAGGTGGACCAGCCTCCTCTCACTAGCTTTAAGATGTTAAGCTACGTTTAGATGCTGGTCTGCTACTTCCCCCAAGGATGAGCATGAATGCGTCAGGCTCACCTGCATGCAGAAGCATCATGCTGCGTCTGGGTCTTGGTTATCTCTTTACCTGGCATGGTGTGTTTAGGCAGGGACAGAGAATGGCTGCAGAAGGGGCAGAAGCCAAAAGAAAAGGGAAAGCTGGAAGGGGAGCCAGCAGTGGCTGGAAGGATGTGAGTGACTGAAGCGGGCTGCTATGGGCTGTTGGAGAGTAGCAACTAGTATCGTATGTTAAAGTCACTGATCTTCTGGCATGGTGGAAACCCCATGAAACAAACAGCTTGTTCACCAAAAACAGTCTTTACCATGGATTTGTATTTATTTTGCTTTGTTGTTTCCACGCTCTACCTATATTAAATGTGAAAGCTTCACATCTATGTAATTAGGCCTTGATTCATCTCACCTCTCAGCAATGATTAAGTTCATAAATTATACAGAGACCCTCAGGCAACCAGGTTCCCAAATTAGATACCTCAGCTGAATGAGGTATGATGAATCAGAGCTAAAATGATCCATGTTTAGCAATTGCCAAACATCAGTGCCTGTACTGACTGGCTTCAAAGTGAGTTATGGATAAAATTAGAGCAAGGAAATATTGGATGAACAAAGAAATGATAAAAGATTATTTTGCTGCTATTAGACTTTTAAGTAAGGTAGTATGCCTCCTCCCCTATGAAAAGCAGGAAATCTGTGTCTTCGAGTTTTTAAAGTTTGTCTATTGAAATGGATGGTGCAATATTGGGGATGAATCTGATTTCTCTTGTTCTGTTTCTTGAAGGGATCTGTCCAGCAACAGGATTACAGAATTGCCACGTTATATTTTCAAAGACCTGAAGTATTTACAAAAGCTGTAAGTTATAAATGAGAATGCCCAACTGAATTTAAATGTAATAGTTTATTTTATTATTAATAATAATAATAAAGTTAGAAACAGTTTCTGTTTCTTTTAGGAATCTGTCTTTTAATCCACTTTCTCACCTCTCAGAGGATCACTTTGAAAGTCTTCAGCAGCTTCAGTCATTGTAAGTAAAACCGGAAATATTTTACTAGCATAGTACGCTAAATAATGTCCTTTCTTTCCAGGAGAAATATTCATCAATTGCAGAACGCTGATTGTCATTCTATAAGATGCTGAATATACTTAAATTTTCAATTTCTACAGGAGTCCTCAGCACCCTAAGGTAGCAGTCCAAAATGCATGATTTACAGCCATACAGTTTGCTCAGTTTTACTGCTATTCATAAATGATGAGGCTAGGAGCAAACAAAACACATAAATAAAGATCAAATTACACAACAAGCACAGCTAGGCTACCTGGGCAGGTCAGGACATAAATAAATTGTAAGAAGTGTTTTAGAACCTCTATAAAATCTAATTTGTGGTGGTTCATAAAATACTCACTTCGCTGTGTTGATGATTCAACCACTTTAAAAAAAAAAAAAAAGTATTTTACACAAAGCTTGAAGTCAGAATTGTTGTTATTTTTTCTTTAATTCAAAAAGATTCACTCATCTAAAAGAACATCTTCTAATTTTATTGGATTCAGGGTTGTAAGACACGAGTGTAACATCTTTTTAAAATTGTCATTCTGTGCTATATACGGCTTTTTCTTAAAAAGCTGTCCAGAAGAAGAAGGAGGTGTTATTTTTAAATAGCTCAGCTTCAGTTCACACTATTTTTTGTTAAGCAGAATGAAAACATCCTGAATTAATCCTAATGATGAATCTGGACAGCTTTCCTGCAACTCATTGTTTGGTAATTTTCTCCTGTGCCACACAGTCAAAAACACTGTGCTGAAGGCAATGTACAGGATAATGTTCAGTTTCTCTTTGTAGACCCTATATGTTAAGTGTCCATGGGTAACAGGTGGGTAATGTGTCTAAAGTCATTACAGTAAGAGTAAAATTTAAGAGAGAGTTCAGGAAACCATTGCTATTTGAGATCCCTGCTGTATTTTTCCTGGCTGCCAGCTGCCCCTCCTGAAAGTCTTTGGTCTCTTGCAGGCCCTGTGTCCTGTCTGCCCATGTGGATGTCTCAGACACCATGCGGCATGCCCAGTGGTGCTAGATGGAGTATTAATCTGAAGAGCAATTCAAACCAAAATCTGGTCTAGGTTGAGATGAACCATTTTCCAGATCCCACTGACTGTATTCACCACTGGCTCATTCAGCTGACAACATGTAGGGCTTTGTTGTCATTGGAGATGCCCTTGGATATCTATCTACCCCTCCTGGTTGTCACCTGCTACTCCAGAAGGCCACGGGACTCTCGTAGGCCTTGTGCCATAATAGCCATTTCTCGATGGGCATCTAAAACAGGTGTCTCCAGGGCATGTGAAATGCTTTTTTTGTGGATAACTGAGTCTATCATGTGGCATCTGTGCAAGAATAACTTCCTTTAAGGTTCTTTGTGAAGTGCAATACAGCCCTTGCTACCACTATTATTCACAGAATTAAATGCAGCAAGAATAACTTACTACCAATATTCCAGTCCATAAACCACCACAGGGACAAGACAGTAATCTTAAGACAGGACATTGTTTTGAAATATGGACAGAGACATGCTCTGCTGCTATATAAACCTTGACCAGCTGGGAAAAGCGTAGTTATTTCAATCTGAGAGCACATTAACCATGATAGATATGTTACTGCCACTGTAATAGTACCACCTGCCTGCCTGTCAAAATGATCGTCTGATCTGCGTTTTCAACTCAGAACATGCAGTACGGGAACAAAGGATTTAAGACAGACATAATGTCAGTCTCCCAAAAATCTGACTGGTTTAGAATTAACCAGAACAAAGTGCTCTCACTACGCATTCATTTTTCCACAAGACTTGCTGACAGGATGACAGGCATTTTACTTCATGGGATAGACAGTATATCATCAAAAAAAAAAAAAAAAAGTTTTTAAAGTTTAAAATCTTGTGAAAAAAAAAAAAAATTAGAATGCCATCAGGCTTGAATAAGAACCAAACGAAATCTCAACCTAATCCCCTGGTGAAAATAAGTTACGGTCCAAGTACACCAGTACTTGAAGCGTGTGCATTGTGCAATGGACTTGTGCAGTATGGCAGGTTTCCATCAGCATTTCCCTCTCTGTCAGGTGCATACAGTTAGTTTGTTCTGCCTATGTCAGGAGACTGTCTTGATGTTCGAATCACAGATAATCAACAACCAATTCCAATGGCTTCTTTTGTTTTTCCATTATAGCCAAAAGTGTGAAATAATGAACTTCTGTCACTGTTTCTGGCCTTGCTGGGCTTGCTAACTCTCCTGCACAGGCCCTCCTGATACTGCATCTGTAGACTGAAAGTCTATTGGGATGCTGCAGCATGAAGCTTTGCTTTCAGATGCTTCAGGAAATGCTCAGTGAATATATTCAGTATACAAAGTGTCTTCTCAGGACTCTGTCACCATTAGGATTTTTATTGAGTTGAATGCTCCTCAGTACTAGTTTTGCTTGCACATATGTAATAGACAATAATAATATTGTCTTTATAATTTTAATATCATTTTTCCCTTCTGTACGGGGCATGCTGCCTAGTCAGCAAGTCCCACTGAACCATGTCATGTCAGAGACAGAAGGTGTGTGGTCCTTTGCCTCAGTGGCTCATGACCTGACAGCTGATCTCTCTACCCCTAAGGCAGAGCAGCTCCCTCCTGCTGCCTCGTGGCCTCTGCTCTCCTTTGGCTCTGCTCAGCTTCACCCTGGGCAGCGCTAGCTCACAAAGGCCAGAATAGCTGGGCAAAATGGACAACTGCTTATGCCTGGGTCTTGGCCCTCTTCATTTTACCAATGCAGACGTAAACTGGCTGTCTCTTGTCTGGTTATTCAAACTAATGCTTTCTAATGTTAATTTTCCTGATATACTTGCAGTTTATTTTTCTAAAGGCTCCCTCTACAGTCAGCAGGCAAAAAGAAGCCTTGCAGGACAAGAGTCGCTTGACCCAGCTGTGTCCCAGGAGCTGCTTCTCCCTCCTGGCTCTGAAGGAGACTTAGCTCCAGCCCAGCCACCTGCAGTGTGGAGGCCTGATGTCAGGTGAAACAAAACCCAACACAGACAACTGAACCTACTAATATATATATATATATATATATATATATATATATATATTTTAATCATCTTAGCACTTTGGGTAGCTAGTGGGAGGAGGACCAGGTCCTCATCTGCAAACACACACTCTAGTGATTTCTCCTTCCAGTTGTACACATTGCTGAATCATTCCCTGCTGCAGCTTTTGTTGCTGGGCAGCTAGTAGCTGTAGTTTGTGCAAACCATCTCTGCTAGCACTCCAGAAATGTGACAAAATATCCAGCTTCTGTGAGCTACTAGCCTGTCCCTCTGATTGCCTGTCCTTCCAAGGGGATGCCTGTCTGTACTGTCCACGGCTGCTGCTTCTAGTAGTCCAGATGCAAAAGATCTTCACTGCCCTTTTTTTTCCTCAGCTGGCCCACAGCTACCTCCCACTATGTTGGATTTCTTATGAAAAACTTTCAGGGCAACGTTATCCTGAATAATGGAGGGGAATTCACCCTTCCCCAAGGAAAAGCTGAGAGAATTATACATTCTACCTTCTTTTGTTATTTCTCTCCTGATTCTTGTAGCAGAAGCTGTCTTCTATTTCTGCCTCTTCTAAATGTTTCCAGGTCTCTGATTCCTTTGTTGATTGGAAGGCCCTTTGGCCAAGGTTTGTAATAATAAGGCTTTAAATTGCACTGGTGTGAGCAGCTGAGCTTAGCACCCAAGGAAAGGAACAAAAACATCTATCTGCAAGTCACTTCTTGTACATTGGTTGTCAAATGGCCTAACTACAAAGAGAGCTCAGGTTAAAAGTAAAAAGCTCTGTGATGAACAATAGTAGGATCATTCTTACTGAATTCAGTCGGGATTTTGCCATAAAAATGTTTCTTTAAGACCTTTGGTTTAAGAAAATGTTCATTTGTGTAATTCAAAATTTGATAACCACAGAATGCATATAATTAATTTACAGATCATAACATTTACATATTTTACAGAGACCTGGAAATGATTGAGATTCCAAATATAAATGCAAGAATGTTCCAGCATATGAAGAACCTCTCCCACATGTATGTATGCAAAATAAAACAAAGAATAATGATGTGGGTTTTTTTTTTTCATGCAAAAATGTCCAAAACCATCCCAAGTTGCTTTTCCAAGTTACTTCAACAGGGAGCCCAGTTTCTGGAAAAAAATAGATTACATGTTTAGTATTTTAAACAGAGAAATGAAACAGGCTTCTCATTTAGTTATCTCATTTTTAAATTGTGTCACACCAGTTCTTTTTCTGCCCCTAACACTTCTTTTTCTGGCTGAAATTGAATAAATGAAACTAGTTACTTACTTGGGAGTTCCTGTAGCCTTAAGCTTAGGAGGTAGAAGTAGAATATGTCATTCAGGAGTATCAAAACTGGGAACTGAGTCAGGAAACAGAAAAATAATTATATTTTGAACATGAGTAAAAGCCATATATGTTGATAGAGAAGATAGAATGTGCGCTATACAGCTATTTTATCTTGCCATCATAAAACATGCCTATTTCTATGTCACAGCTAGATGCCAGAAACAGCAAGTGTCTTTGAACTACTATCCTATCCCTGATTTGAGGCAAACAGCTTTAGGAACATCACACTTTCATGTGTATTCTGAAATGCATCTGTGTCTTTAAATATTTAAAGTGTCCTTCTTTATGAGAAATTTTCATATATCGTTGCCCATACAGGTCACAATTCTATCATACTAGAACTTAATTTTCAAATCTATCCTTCTTGTTTTTATATGTGATATTCTTGTTCAGTATTCATCAGTATGGTTTCACAAATAAAGTCGGAAGTTTTTGAATTACTGATAGATACAAGAACTGGATTTGATTTTTGATGTTTTTGTTTCTTTAACACTGAGTCACTATGCAGTATTTCTGAAATATAAAAAGAAGCAACATTTACGGACAGGCTTAACTTTAAACATTCTTATATCCAGTATTTGGAAAACGCATATTTTTAAATCTTCCAGGAGTCAGCAGGCTGTAAGGATGCAATTCAAAACAACCATGCCCTTGCAGGCTTTACTCTGTTAGAGCCTTTATGTCCTGTCCTACAGGCCTTCTTTATGAAAGCACTGCCACTGAATAAATAGAGAAATATTTATATGGATAATGAATGGTCAAGGAACTGGTATGTTTAGGATCTGATATAGAATCATAGAATCATAGAATATCCCGAGTTGGAAGGGACTCATAAGGATCATCAAGTCCAACTCCTGGCACTGCACAGGCATACCCAAAATTTTAGACCATGTAACTAAGCGCACAGTCCAATCTCTTCTTAAATTCAGACAGGCTCGGTGCAGTGACTACTTCACTGGGGAGCCTGTTCCAGTGTGCGACCACCCTCTTGGTGAAGAACCTCTTCCTGATGTCCAGCCTGAACTTCCCCTGCCTCAGCTTAACACCATTCCCACGGGTCCTATCACTGGTGATAACGGAGAATAGGTCGCCTGGCTCCCCACTCCCCCTCACGAGGAAGCTGTAGACTGCAATAAGGTCCCCCCTCAACCTCCTCTTCTCCGGGCTGAGCAGCTGAGATCTTTAAATGTTCATTACTAAAATTTAAGTAATTCCACAGACATTTCACAACCTGTTAATGCTGGCAAAACCCTTCTGCCAAGGAACAGTAAAAGATCTGCTTCTCAAGCACCTTTGCATGAAGAGCAACCACCTGTACACTAACAACAACAACAAAAAAAAATAGATTAGCAAAGTCCTTCAAAGGTTTGTGAAAACAACAAATATATCCGATCTGACCGTTCCTCTCAAGTCTCACCTTTATGAACAAAGGGTACCGTAGCTGTGACTTGTGTTTAACCAGCGTTATTACATGGTAATTTCTTTCCTTTTCAGCTACTTCAAAAAGTTTCACTACTGCTCCTATGCACTCCATGTGCGAATATGCATGCCGCTAACAGATGGGATTTCATCCTTTGAAGATCTTTTAGCTAACAATGTTCTGCGAGTATTTGTGTGGGTCATAGCTTGTGTCACATGCTTTGGAAATCTTCTTGTCATTGGAATGAGATCATTTATCAAAGCAGAAAATGAGACACATGCCATGTCCATCAAAATTTTGTGTTGTAAGTATGCATTAAAGGTATTCATAACAAATAGATTAGTATATTAGTACACTCTGTATAAAGTAATATACTATGTATATATATATAATGTATATAATATATAAAAAGAAATATACTACTGTATAGTCAATACAGCATTGTATACACTACATTATAAACTATATATAATATATAACATTGGGTATGGCCCAGTAATTTCAGTTTGTGTTCTGGGCACAAATATAAGTGAATAAACTAGTTTCAAAACATTTTTTTTAAAATTATGCATTATCTATTTTTGCACTATTTTCCGATATTCTAAATGAAAGTGAATGCCAGGTAATAATTAAGGTCTTTCAGTTCCTTGATTTTATATATTCAAGTCGTGTACAAAGAACCTATGAAACTTAAACATTTTACTTTATCATTTACTACTTTTCATTCTGCATTAAAGATGATGAACAAGCTAGCTAGTGTTAGACCACTTCCCATCTGAATTATTTTGTGATCATCACATGTCCTTTTTTGGCACCAGAGCTAATAAGTGCTACTACTATTTTTGAAATGTGCATTTCACAATTCAGAAAAAGTGATTACTTCTAAACAATTGCACCATATCTTGTCCAGCAGTGCTTCCCAAATTAAGAACCCTGGAGCCAATAGAAATGGGGGACTGAATTCAGACTTTCTGTGGCCAAGTCTACTTCCTTGCAAGCTTATGGTGCAATAGGGTGATGTTATTTCCTGGTGATTAACCCTTTAAAATTATACAGGACATATTATTACTTGCCATCTCTTTGTTCAAGTTAGCCAAGCCTATAAACTCTGACTGCATGTTACCTTCACACAAGAAAGATTTTATCTTGCCTGACTTAAGATGGTTACAGTGCAGATGCCTATGAATTAGTCACTTTGAGATCTCGTTATAGTCAATGGATTGTGCAATTTACCTAATTCTAAGTAGATAGATACTGTAGGTAGATACTTACTAGTAGATACTATGGATGTGTAAAATTAGAAGAGGTGAATCCTTGCTGAGATGTCAGAAATCATCTGTGTATTTATTATATGGTGTCATTTATTACATGGTGTCATTACACTATTGCGTAGTGCTGTAGACCTGCCAAGTCTTCCACGCTCTGTGTGGGACACCTGTAGCTTGCTCATGGCTGAAACTCTGCCACGGCTCTGTCTGGATCCTGATCAGTGCCCCAACATTGTTGCGGCCTCTCTCCAGGGCCAGATGTCTCCATGCCAAACACATCCATTGCAGGGATTCCATACTGCATTGTCCCCGAAAGCCACCATGCTGGATACAGCCAGGGAGTTTGACCCAAGATCCTGGCATATGCACCTGTAGGATCCCCATTGGGCAACACTTACACTCATTTGTGACCAAGGGGCTCATAGCCCCATATCACATGAATTCTCAACAGTGAATTCTCACAGGGTTTAATTATTTTTGTAAGCCAGCTAGCACGTAAGTATGATCTACATGAAGCGTTTCATTGCTATTTTCAGTAAACTGTGAAATCTGTTTCTTAAATAGGTGCTGATTGTCTAATGGGGGTGTATTTGTTCTTCATTGGAGTTTTTGATGTTAAATACCGTGGACAGTATAAAAAATATGCTGTGCTCTGGATGGAAAGTTTACCATGTCATATCATGGGGTTCATCGCCATGCTATCTACGGAGGTCTCAGTCCTATTGTTGACATATCTGACCTTGGAAAAGTATTTAGTGATTGTCTTTCCCTTCAGTAATATCCGCCCCGGAAAGCAGAAGACAATAGTGATTCTTATATCCATATGGATTGCTGGATTTGTCATAGCAATAATCCCATTCTGGGATGAGGACTTTTTTGGAAATTATTATGGGAAAAATGGAGTTTGTTTCCCACTGAATTCTGATCGAATGGAAGAAATTGGAGGCAACAGGTATTCCCTTAGTATTTTTCTTGGTAAGTTTAATTTTTAATGTGTTATAATTACTGATTAATATGATTTTACTAGAAAAAATACCTAATGAATACTCACTGGTAGATGCACTTTTCAGTACACTATTAATGTTCATGTTATAACAGTTTCTAAAGGCACACAAGAGGACCAGAGCCTCACGTGCTGGCTGCACTCTTAAGGGTCTGTTACCTCAAGAGTTTAGCATCTATTTTTAACAAAACACATGTGGATGTAACACAGAAGAGAAGACAAAGAAGGAAATAGGAATTCTGGTAATAACAGTGAGATCATGCAATTACTTAACTATATTTTGTGTACAACACAATGGTTTGAAACCTTTTCATTTTGATAAATCTGTAACATCAGCGACCTTCACCTGCTGCTCAGCATTGTCTTGACTGCATCGCAGGAAACTGTGATGATACACATAACATGGGATGAAACTTTAAAAGTGTAGCTGTATGTGCATTATACTGGCAACAAATAATGATTAAATATATGTATATAAAACAAACTGGAAAGGAACAGAATAAAAACAGAAACTTCAGTCTGAAATATGTATGAACTGCTTGTGCTCAGCTTGAGCACTTGCTCACAGCAAAGACTGAAAATTATTCAAACTGCTGCCAAACGATCTCCTCCCTGACCTGCATTTGCAAAGCTGTATGGGTTATTTTGCCAATACACATACATTTACCTTTTATTTCTCGATCCCAAGAAGACAGTAAAGCTACATACTGAAAGATGAAAACTGTAGTTTGTTTAGAATTATATTGAGTAGAAAGTAAAAAAGGCAATACATATGTCAAATCAGATTCATGTAATGATTTCCCATCAATAAAATGACCACGTTATGCTTTTCAATTCTTTTTTTTTTTTTTTTTTTTTTTTTTTTTTTTTTTTAATCAATATTTCTGAGTAAGTGACTGTTTCAGGTGCTGGGATCTTGATAGAAATGGCTCCTTTGATGGCTTTCAGCTCTTTATTGGAGTACTCCAATACTCAGAGTTGCCATCTGATGAATTTTTTAAAGTCTTGCTCTGCAACGCAGCACTGTGTGATTAAAATCCAAGTTGCACAGCTTGCTCTGCACATGTTTTTCCATCAGGAATTTGTGATGGATATTTATACAGAACTGAGGAAGCCTGTCTGAAATGAGCATACGCTTTAGAGTGGTTTGTCACTTTGCTGGGGAATATGTCGTTCTTTTATCACCATGCTAGAGACCTGGAGGCGCTTTCTGTTGCAGATTTATTGCAGCATTTCTAGTCAGGAGATCAGATCTCTGTGGAATCATGAGCCCCCCCTTCGTGTGCATTAACTGTGTTTCTATAGTAACTTCTTACAACTTGTTCACATCTCACTATGTAACAGATGGGAACACGTGGTATGCGAGCGGGCTGTGTGACACTTGACAATATTGAGGAGCCTAACATAAAAATTTTAACAAAGTAATAGAGGAAAATCAAACAGAGGAGTGGTAGGAGAAAGGGGAGAGAGGAACTATCATTATCATTTCAATGCCATTTGATTTTCAGTCTTGTTTCCCCACAGGCGTGAACCTGCTCGCCTTCATCATCATAGTGTTTTCCTATGTCAGCATGTTTTGTTCCATTCAAAAAACTGCCCTTCAGACATCAGAGATGAGGAGTCACATTCACAGAGATGTCGCCATCGCCAATCGATTCTTTTTTATTGTATTCACTGATGCCATCTGCTGGATTCCTGTCTTTGTCATTAAAATCCTTTCCTTATTCCAGGTGGAAATTCTAGGTAATGCTGTATGAGTGAGATTTATCTTGGTAAAGATTCAGTTTAAAGCAAATCAATTCCGCCAGAGGAATTCTAGCAAACCAGGGGTGAAGAGGAACTATTGCACAAAATGTTTGACTTCTGAGTTCAGAATGTGAACTTTAAAGTAAATACATATAATCTAAAATGCATGTATGTATGTGAGAACAAGAATAGGTTAACCAGCAAAGAAGTTTTCTTCTACAGCTGCAAAATCCCACAGTAATATGTATAAGTAAGTCCACAAGTCCATCACTGACCATGCTGTCCCCTATCTGCCCCTGAGAGGGTAAAGAGGTGCATGCTTTCATAGCTCTCCACCACTGCACTGGTTATATGCAGTCTTGCTAGCCTGGCATCTACTAACAGATAACACTGTAATGAAGGCATCCTTCTTTCCCATTATAATTCTACAAAATTGATGCCTCATGTTTGTAGAAAATTGGGTAAAAATCCTCACTAGATGAAAGGCATTAAAGAAATGTAGTAAATTGACAATGGTTTTATGATAAAACCTTTTCAGCCTCGTTGGTGGCACTGAATTCCATTTGCATAACCAGGAAAGAAGTGATTATATGTGGGTAGTTAGAGATAAAACATGGCCACCATGAGGGTGTGCAGCGGAGGTAAGACTATGGCTGGAGTGGGATTCAGGATGGTAAGGCTCATGGCCTTCTGAGCGAGTAACTTCACCCCTCTGTATTCCAGTCTCTCTTTTGCAAAATAAGAATGATGGTGGCTTTTGTAAGGCATTTTGAGCCCTACTGATGAACACTGCAATGTAAACACTAGGTATTACTGAGGCTGATTTTACACTGTTTTGTTGAAGAGGATTTGGAGTTATATTAAATACTCTGCTAAAGAAAGATGGGCTTCAGTTCATATTTAGTGCTTTTATTAAATTCTGGTAGAATCAAAGAAAGACACTCTCTGTCAAAAAGTTATTTTTTTCCTCCATCTCATCAAAACCCATGGTGAGCTCAATGAAAAACACAATGAGCAACATTGAATTCAAACACCTTTCTTGTGAAAAGTGATAGTATGGTAGAATTCTGCAAAAATGGCATAAGGTGACATAAAGTTAAAAAAAAGAAAGACAAAGTAAAAAGGACATAAAAACATGCTTACTTCTTTAGTGTTCTTACAAAAGAGCATACTAAGTGTCTCATATTTTTTCCTAGACACTGTCACTTCCTGGATAGTGATATTTGTTCTGCCAATAAACAGTGCCCTGAACCCCATCCTCTACACTCTCACAACTAGTTTCTTTAAGGAGAAGCTACAGCAGTCACTGGGCAGTCGTCGAAGGAGGGCAATTTTCAGAAGCAATGAAAAAGCCTTTGCCACTTCAGTCACACGGACAGACGATTCCCTCGCCCATAGCTCTTCATTTAAGCTTGGACCTTTACAAAAATAATCGCTGAGGACAGTGCTGATTTCACCAATTTACAAGTGGTTGTTTGTCATCAAGATAATGGAAAGAGGACCTAACTGCTTTCCACCTGTGTTAATCTCCTTGAGATTCATATGAAGAGTCTTTTTGGCCATTACCATCTCTGTATGCATCTTCCTGGAAAATAAAAAACACAACTGTTGTATTTATCATGAGAGATTTGTATTACAGTTTGAAACATAGACAAACTGGACTGGAACTTAGTGGCAATACTTTGCTACTATTCATCCCTGTTCCCCAGAGGGTCAGTGCATCTGTACTTATTAGATATAGTCTTCATATCGTATATTAGCTTAAGGCAAGGACCTTTCTAGAACATTTGTCTCATTTGGACTGTACTAGCAATTTCAGGATATATCCTCATGGCAAAGTATTTATCCCAAGGTTGGAAGCTCGGAGGGGTGGGGCGGGAGGCCAGAATATTCTATGCAACATGTAAATCTATATTAATCTTGTAAGATATAAGTAATATGGGGGCTCTGCAGAGTGGTGAATGTCTCTTTGTGCACATAAAGTCACTACTCAGAACGGCAAGACCTGAGTAGTGTTATTATAATATTTTAAGGTACTAAAAGTCAAGTGAACTTCCTGTGTAAGCAACAGAGCCCAGACTGAAATAAAAATTAAATAATGAAGCTCTCAGAATGATCCTTGAAAGCAGTCAATTCAGTTTTCATTGCATCAGTTTTTATGAAGCATAGGCATCCTGGCAGCATGGGTGAGCACATGTTTGCGGAAGCATTTATGGGGCTGACTCAAGCACTTGTAAGGAAGAACAATTCACCTTTATTAGCTATGTTTTCATAACCACCTTAGTTATATTTTGACTTCGTTGCGTATGAGCTGCCTACCTGTTATAAATAGAAGAATCAAGCTCTTAGAAACAGAGTATAGCAAAACGCTCAGCCAACTTTTACATTAAATATATATATATATTTACTAAAGAAAGCTGCAAAAATGATTCAGAAGCACCTGTTTATAAAAGAAAAAAAGAAAAGAAAAAATAATAAAAAAGTGTATGTGCTCATTGCTAAAAATAAGGAAAAACCTGAAGAGTTAACGTTTCTCAGCTGAGATGAAGCGACTGAATATATGCTTCAGGCCCACCCAGACTTTGCAATAAAATGCATATATTTGAACCACCACAAAGGCAGGAGGTGAAATCCAATAATAAGGTCATTGTACTGTGGCAGTAAGCCCAACTGTGAGGTTTTGACCCAAGTGTTCACACAGCGCATGTGTCAGCATGGGATTCTGTCTGAAGATACCTTAACTAGCATTTAGGTATCGGAAGGTCCTTTCACTTAGTGACCCCATTGACCTACTTTCCAGTACTTCCTAACCCACTTGGTGCCTTAATTTGCTAGACCCTGTCCTGCTTGACCTGAATGGTCCAAGGAGTCTCCTGGGTTCAGTGTCCACCTACTGATGGCAGAGCAGGAGTTGGGGAGCAGAGCAGGTATAGCAGCTTTCTGGCTCGTATTGGTTTCTCTGGCTGTAGTTGTGGAGATGAAGCAGGTTCTGGTTGCTGTAGGTGCTCTAGGAGGAGCCCCTACAGGAGGATATAACAATCCTATAGGAAAAGTGGTTTTTTTCTTGAACTTTTGGTTCAAGTAGAACTTGATCTTTATCCAGTGTTGACTCTCCACCCAGACTTGATCTGAAGAGAGGGAACAATATTCCACATCCATTGATAACCTGTTCCAACGGATCACTATTAAAACCATTTATTAAAAATAAGCAAATTAATTCAAATTTGTGTTTTCTGACTGTCTGCTTGCAGCAATTAAATTGCCTATGAATATAAAAGAAGAAAGCTCTTTTTTTCTCACTAAATGTCTCAAAAATCAAATTCTCTTTGTTAATACTTACAAGCTATTTGCTTTTTGCAACACTACTACTCTTTTTCTGTAGGCTGTAAACCTTGATAGCACTGTCCTCCCCTGATAAGATGTAAAAAAGGAAGAGCTGTTCCACTACCTGAAGCTTCTTCACGGCATTTTCCTTGACATGCTTCAGTATGTCCAAGTCTCTCTTGTGCTGGGAAGCAGACATGGGCACAGAACTCCATGTGTGTCTCACTGGGGCTGAGCAGAGACGAAGGATCACCTAATTGTCTTGCTGGTAATGCTCTTCCTAATACAGCCCAGGAAGCTTTGGTCTTCTTCACCAGAAAGGCATGCTGCTGGCTCATGATGAGAGAAAAAGAGGAAGGAAGGAAGGAAGGGAGAGAGAAAGAGAGAGAGGAAGGAAGGAAGGAAGGAAGGAAGGAAGGAAAGAAGGAAGGAAAAGAAAGAAAGAAAGAAAGAAAGAAAGAAAGAAAGAAAGAAAGAAA
>CM021731.1:184302030-184379421 GCA_011075105.1 Heteronetta atricapilla | reverse complement strand
AAAGAAAGAAAGAAAGAAAGAAAGAAAGAAAGAAAGAAAGAAAGAAAGAAAGAAAGATCAGAACAGCTGTGTCTGAACAAATTTTGCTCATACAATCCCTCACCATGAAGAACTAAAAGGATAGTTGCCTTCATACTGTGTTAAACACTTTTACTCTGTTGTCACTGGGATATGTTAACAACCAAGTAGGAACACCCAGCAGTTGGCTTTAGAACATAATTTTTTGACAGAGCACAGTGGTGAAGAAAATCATTTCTTGTCCCTCACAGTTAGTAAATGATCGATGACAAATGAAACACAGGAACAGGAACTGAAGGTGAATGGTGAAAATCTGAAGAGCAGTTCAGGTGTATGCAATGCAGGGAAGTTTTTTAACTTTCAATGTTGTAAGCCTCATGGCAGCAGAGAACATGCCCCTGTATCTTTCATCAGTTAATGACTGATCAGCCAGCTCTTCAGCCCTGGAAATCATAACAGGAGATACTCTTACTGAGAGCTAGATCCTTTAAATGGTAATCTTTTATATCGTCTCCATACTCAAAAGAAAATACAAGATGGCTTAGACTTTTGCTGCAGTGAACCATGTTCAGAGGATGAGGTATTTTAAAACTTTTGCAGAAACCCATTCTATTCAGCATTTTTAATGTTTGCTGTTTTACAGTAAGTATGTGCCCTTAGGATAGCTCTAAAATAAGGTGCATTATTCATTGTTTGTTCAGGATAAAAACACTTAGTTTTCCTTTTCCGAACAAAGGTTGTTCATGAGGCATAACGTAATATAAACAAAGGTCCCCTCAGGACAACACATGAATAATGGAACAGAAAGTAAAGTCAGCCACCTTCCTTTCTGAATAAATCTTTAAAACGGACTTCAATATGATAGATGATGGTGATGGTGGATTGAATGTTGAACTATGCCTCTGCATTCAAGCACATAGATGCCTTAAATAAATTATATATCAGAAGAGTCTTTTCATTCTGAAAAAAAAAAAAAAAAAAGGAAAAAGGCTGCACCAAAGCATTTTCATGGTTTAGCCACCTTCCTTTATTATTCTACTGTTTAAAAAATCAATAACATCAATAGTTTTTGAAAGGTCAAACAGGATGATGTGCCCATTGACATGAGTAGTATGTCAACATTGTCTGTACTGCAGCCTAAAAACACATGGGAGTACCCACTGTATTTAAGCTGAAATGTTGCAGTGCTGATTGTACACACCGGCTGAAAATTATTTTTTAAGAACATCTTTGTTTATAAGCTGACTCTCACTAAGAAAAACAAAAGCTCAAACAGGGCAAGAATCTCTTACATAACATCCCTCCTTCCTTGAATAGGACAGTAAAACCCAAAAACATTCTGGGAATTTTGCCAGTACCTAGAAACAGAGTTTTAGGGATTGAAACCAAGCCTGCATTTCCTGAAGTATGGTGTAACTGATGCTTGTAATGACACTATCCATTTCATCAACTTATAGCAAGACAAGACAGAAAGCTAAAGTTAAAGAGTTTAATGTGAAGACACAAGATGCTCTCCTTTTTCAAGGTTTGGTATCTCTATTTTTTTTTAATCCTTGCTGCTGTTTGCTGTCTTTTCTCCATCTGCATTTTATTCCTGTATTATTTTTCAGCTCTGTTTGTGTTCATTGACAATAAAATTCGTGTAGCTGAATGAAATGCCATTTTTCAGAAGCTGACATTTTAGTTACTTTTGTTTTGCTTTTGCTACCACACATAGAAAGGGGTGAGAGAATGACAATGGGGGAATTGGAGAGTAAATAATCTCATTTGTAAAGGTTCACCAAGCAGCACAGCACAAAGAAATTAGCATGGCAGTTCTCCTGTTTGCTACAATAGCTCTTTAGTCACTTCTCTAATGTGAGAGATCTTCAGTGCACGGGAAAAAGTATTTTAAGAAAAGAGTTCACTTTTAGTAGAGATATTTTTGCCACTCATGATAGCACTCTTAAAAATAACAGCAGTCTCTGTGTTTTATTTCTACTTAACAATTAATGCCATACACAATCCCAGAGACCACACCTCCGAGGCTGTCTCAGGCATCTTCATGTTGACTGCCCTGATCAAATGTACCATATGTGACCCAAGAGGCCCTCAGGCACTAAAAATATGCCACGAGGGTTTGCCTCATCCATAAGAAGTTCCTGCTGGCCTTGGCCTTGACTCACCCGCCCCACACCCCCTGGCATGCCACCACGCCGCTCTGGGCAAGGAGCTGCTCCTGCTGCAGCCTCTCAGCATCCACGTTGATCCCCATGGTCCATGAGACAAGGGAAGGAGGAGAGCTGGGTGCTCCCAACAGCCCTGGACAAAGCGCCATCTGCCATTCTGCCATGCCAGATGCATGCCACCAAAACTCAGTCACAATTCGGGTCAGGCACATCCCAGTGCTGTGGGAGCATGGCCAAGAGTTATTCAAGGGCTATTATTCAAGGGAGAGCCAGGGAATTTCTTCTATAGGAAACTGGCTGCTGCCAGCAAGGCTGTAATGTTTTTGCATCAATCGGCAGCAGTTGGGCGCACAGCAAGGACTGCTCACGCTGCAGCTATTTAAAGGGCAACAGAGCTGTGACCACAGCATGACATCCCTATGGACCTCAGGTATTTGAGGTAGCTTTGCTATGGCCTGGCCTCTCCCCACAGGACTGTGCTGGCCCAAAACAATCCTGCTACTCAGGGTCTGCTTGCTGTCTTGGGGCTGTATTAAACTTAAAGTATTAGAGACATTTGGATTATCATCAATATCAAGAGACAAGACAAAATGAAGCCCTGTGCAAAGAGTGATTTTTAAAATAGCAAATGTAGATGGACCAATGTGCAATTTAAGTGTAAAAGACTTACTGAACACTGCACAACAGTATCCACTGTTACAGCAAAAAGTGTTAATGCTATAAATCTTATGAATCACCTATATATAGCCCTTCAGGATAAAACTCTCTTTTCACCCTAATACCTTTTTCACCCTTTCTTTGCTACTGAGGTAAATGTCAGGGTAAAGTGTTGGGATTTTGTTTGTTTGTTTGTTTTGTTTGGATGGTTGGTTTTGCTGCTTTTGTTTTCTGACGGTTCTTTCTGTAACAAAATACTTACTCAAAGGGAAGGAGTCCCTCAACTTCACTTTTGGATGTTTGGTGGTCCAGTTTCCCAGATAAAAAGGATGAGATTGGACCAGGGCTCTTCAGTTGAGGGTCTAGGAGAAATCCAAAAAGCACACTTTTGGACTCTGAAGTGTAGCTCTGGATGGCACAAGGCAGAAGTGTTTCAAATGGAACATCCGTGACATTTCTGTTACTATTTCTCCTCCTTGAACGAGTTTTGCACCTTGAGTAAGACAACAGTCATACAAGGAAGTGTCCTTCATTTGCTGACTGCCATAAATCTGGCCCTCAAAACAACAAGCAGCTCCACTCAGCCTGAGAGAAATGTTATTCCAGGATGGCGATATCTGAACACAGACGATGAACACATACGCTGAATGAATCTCCATTGTTGCTGTGTTGTGCCTCATCCTGTGGGAATGGCATTTCTGCTTCTAATATTATTCTATATCACCATATTTCATGTTCTACTAAACGAAAACAGGTCATTCACATTTAAATCTTGCAGAAAATTAGCGATGCAATCATTTTTAATTCAGCTCTGCTTGAAAATCCTTGGCGACTTGTAGTTTAGTCTATCCTGTAGAGAAGTAATGGACTACAGTAAGACTTCCAGCTGGAGGCTAACATATAATTTGTGATGCCATGGCCAAGAGAGAGGGAGAGAGAGAGAAGTTGTTTTACTTAAACCACCTGCACAACTTTTTCTGTAAGTAGAAAATGCAATTTTGCAGCAGTCCTAGGCCAACCTACCAGGCTTTTCTGCAGGGCTGCCTCTCAGTTTTATCACTGCCCTGGCTCAGCTCACCGAAGAACCAGGTGAAACCCAGCACTGCTGCAAGGGAAGGGTCAGGAATCAGCCACCAGGGATGGGGGAAAGTACAGTGGAACCACTTTTAATGGCCAACAAGATTTGTATCAGCTTAAACAGGTCATGAGACCACAGGTGGAGATTCATGTAATGCTCCTTGGAGTGGCAGCATCAGACATTTCATTATTTGTTGAAGCATTTTTAAGCAAGAGAGAAAGGATGTTCAAAAACAAAAGCCTCTCTTCCCTTCAAACCAATGTTAACAACCACCTTAAGAAAGGAGGACGAGAAAAGGAATCAAAATATTTAGTATGAAAATAACTTAAAAAAAAATCCTATGTTTTACTCTTCTTCATCTGTAGACCTGAAACCCAATACTAATGATTTTTTAGCACAAACCACTATTTTTCACTCAATTATTCCTGTGTATTCATACAAGAAACTTGGAAAGAAACTGAAAAAAGTCTTCTTTCACCTTGTAGGTCTAGTGAAATGCAAATAGTAAACAAGCAGCCACAAGTAAATTAGTTTCTTTCAGTTTTAATATTTTAAAATATTTGTAACAGAGAAAGCAGGTCATTTTTATAAAGTATGAGGTTTTATTGACAATGTCTGCTTGAAAGCAGATACATATAATAGTGCATATTTTTCATTGATATTCATAATGACACTTTCTAATGAACAGATAGTTTACAAAATCTTCCAAAATGTAATTGTATATTGCCTGGCTTCCACTAAAGCACAAATCACTGAATTCATAGTTCAGCTCAATAGACTTAAAATTTATGAAAAGATTGTCAGAGATGTTTCAAAAAGCATATATATATATATATTTTCTTAGGGATACATTCAGCTTTTGAGACACCATAGAAATATTTGTAAAGCCACTGGGAGTCAATTTCCTCTTAGTTAATTAATTTATTAATCTATTAATCACAGCAATTTTTAAAAATTTGGTTGCCAAAACCATGTTCTCATTCACTGCGTGTGGGCAGACCAAATTCTTTCAAGAAGTAGATTCAGAACTGGGTCAGGTTGCTTTGTGAGCCAGCATCTTGGTAACTTGTAGTATTACTCATGGTTTCAGGAAGTGGAAATCAACTAGAAATAAAATGGAAAATAAATTATTTGTGCCATTATTACTGTTGCCACAGAAACTTAGAAGTATAGATGTGCTTAAAGTTACAGTGTCCCCACTAAGCAGTTTATAATCTAACAAAGACAGACTTTAACTTTTACTATTCCAGGATTAAAAACAAAACAAAACAAAACAAAACAAAACAAAAACAAAGTGTTAAATTTAGCTTTCTAGTATTCAGCTTTGAACTATCTAGACTTTCTGGCACCACTGACTGAAATCCCTTCAGAATTGACTCATCCTTGATTTTCCTAAGAATGCTGAATTGAGCATATTTCTGTTTGGACCTTTTAGACCAGACCTTGCTCTCAGCATGAATAAGATGCCAGATTCTTATATTGCCAGGACCCACAAACAACATAGGAAATGTGTTTGCCTAGGTTCCACCTGCAATTAGGAAGATTTATGAATACGACTAGTATATCTCATTACTGATCTGCTCAAAGCACTATAGTACTGCGCAGATTTTCAGTGCCCAGAGGTATTTTGTTGCACTGCATGTTGGTGTGCTGCCTTCACTTTTAAAAAGCAAGTTGTTTGTGTACAGAAAACTGCATTTAGGTTTTCAGTCTTAGTTCTGAAATATTCCTACAGAGGGATATTTCAGTGCTAGCCTTGACATTTTGGTAGCAAAAAGCAGACTCAATCACATGAAAAAGTCCCATTATGCAACAAGGCTGGCACCCAGCAATCTGTATGGAAGTCAAGCAACAGGTAAATGCAAGCAAACTTGGACAGAAAGCGGTGTGCCAAATACTCAGCCTGGCATAGGAATTGGTATCTCAGGATTTTGCTAATCCAGCAGTGATCATGTGAAATCTGACTAAATGCATGCCCTACCTGGCTCCTTGCTGAGACAAACACGTTATCAATGGACTTCAGTACAATGGGTACTGAATAAAAAGTGTTTGACTGAATAGAAAAACACAAATTCAAGTGATCAACGTTGGTAATATATAACTATTTCTGACTGCAGAAGCATTTGTCTTTATCATCAAAACAGAGGGGATAAATGTGGGATTAAATTAGATATTTGATTACAGGATTATCATATCTGAAGTACCATATAAATTTATGCATCAATTCTGCACTCACTCATATTACTGAATATCTGAAACAATGCTTCTGAATTTGATGAAATTACTTTGAATTTTCAGTCATGCAAATGAGATTTTAACCTGTATTTAAACACTTGCTTCTTAAGAGCTTCACTATGGAGAAAAATAAAATAAAACTCCTTGTGTTAAAGATCCAGGCCCTTCCTTCCACACATTTACCTTCCTGAAGTAGACAGACTTTAGACTACCAAGCCTCCTGGAAACAGAAAGACAGAGGAGAGCAACGAAACAACCTCTATAAACTGCAGAGCAAACTCCCACTAAAATTAAACACAAAACGAGCATTAGGGCTCCTGAAGCCTGGAAACACATACCAGAGGAATTGTGCTAAGCATGTCTGTGCCAGAAAGGGGGCAATTCAGCTGTGTAAACAGAGGTGTCTAGAGCCTCTTGAGAAGCCAGGTGCTGTGCGTGGTCTACAGGAGAGCAGGCATCTCTGCAGGTCCTGATCTGTATCTGCAACCCCACACAGATGTCGTAGCTACCACAGGGCTCCTCAAAGGGCACCAGACATCTGTGCTGAGGCAGCTGCATCCCAGCATGCAAGAAAGTATGACTTTAAATTCGTTTTTAAGGAGGCTCTGGCATGAAACAGGCAACTATTGCTAAGTATTGACGGTAAATGAAACATGTTTAAAGGAAGCTGCCCTATCTCCTCGTTTAAAATATCTGATCACTTTTTAATCTAGGTTGGAAAAAAACAAGATCACGAAGTCCAACCATCAACCTGACCTTCTGAGACCCATCACTAAAGCACATTCTGTAGTTCTCATCTAAACATGCTCACAAGTTTTTAGGTTAATATTTTTTTGTCCATAGCACGAACAATTACATCTCCTGCCGCGAAAATTGTATTGCAATAGAAAAAAAAAAAAAAAAAGACCTTTGATAATAACCAGTTTCAAGTTAGGATGGTGAAACACTTCAGGCATTTATGTGAAATGAGCACAAACAACAGAGAGCATGAGATTATTATGGCCCTGTGCACCACATGATGACTTCAGGTAAAGAATTAATGATGTCAGAAAGGTAGCCTAGAAACTTCTGTGGCATGTTTGGGTCTGAAGGAAGAAGAAAAGGGAACCTGTGAAGATCTCTGAGTCTAGAAAGTGTGTGCTCTTATCTTTACCTCTTTGTGGCAGTTGCTCATAAGTGTTACAGCACTGCCAGCCAATTTGGGACTGCTTCATCCTCGTGCTTGCAGTCACTAGCACACCCATTAAGCAAGGTGAGATTCGCTGCTATCCATTTTGTACTGAAAGGTGTTGTGTAAGGAGGTAATTCCTTTGTACCAGAGGGATGCGGAGGAACAGGAGGAAGCAGGACGGAGGGGGCTGTGGAATTAATTTTCCACCCACAGAGAAACAAAGGCTGCAGCAGTTGCCGAAGCAGACTATTATTTACTGTTGTTTGCCTTCCTTCCAGTCCCGTGGCCTACAGTGCAAAGGAGAATGTGGTGCTCCGAATTACTGCTCAGCACCAGCGTGGCTACCTAAAAAGCTGAAACGACACAGGGTTGTGTACACGCGTGTGCCTGCAACATATGCAACCAACATATTTCAAAGGAAATCAATATCTAGGGCTGAAGTCTGCCTGCTTTGTGCTACTTCTCCAACTTCTGCTCTTTGCCCAACTGATTTATTGGGAGAAGTGTTCTGCCCTGAGGTGAAAAGGCTCTCCTGATTATTGCTTCACCATTTAGTATATTGGCAAAAGAGTTTCGTCATTTGTAATAAATGGAAAAGGCTCTGCAAGCATTGGGACAGTTGCTTAAGTCACCTAGATTATAAGCACAGACAGGACAGTATCTAATTATTTCTGTTTTCTTTATAGAGTTAATACAAATGTATGAACTATTTCTGTCTTCTTTATAGAGTTCATACAAGTGCTCGTCTTTCAGGAGCAACACACACATCCAGTTACGTTCTCTTCCACTCTTCATCAAGTCACCCGTAACTCAGCATGTCACGCCAGCCCTGTATTTTCTGCTGAGATCACTAATTCATTAATAAAGGCCTCATCTCCCACCATGGAGAAACTCAGATTACACTGATATGACACCTATGAAAGCCGGGCAGTATCGGCACTGTGAAATGTAAGTGAGAAAAGTACCATATTTGTTATTTGACTCATTGTGCAGTAATATCTAGTCAGCCCAGCAGTCCTGTGACAGCAGAACATCTGATATAAGACATACTGACAGTCAGAGACAGTGGGTGTTTCTCCAAGCTTCAAAGAGCCAATGTGTTAACCCATGCCAGGCTTACGACCATTCCTGACAGAGTCCGCAGGTGAGCATGGGAAGCTTTAGCTCTAAAATTAGGGTCTCTGTTCTCTCAAAATCTTATGTGCTGTTACAGCGGTCATGCTGCCACACACAAATCCAAGCAAGCAGACTAAAGTTAGATTCCCATATGTCTTGTTCAAGACAGAGCAAAGCCACTCTCCAGTGCAGATCACTGCATACAAAGCTGGTGTGGTACATATTTAGTGAGTAACACCCTATTCCTTATGTTTCTTAAAAACATTTTAATGTGGGGAATATCATTTCAGTGCTTAGTCTAGCATTGTAATTCCTGGTAAACAACTATAATTACTTCATTAAGGCTTATTTCCCAATCAGTTATGACCCCTGTTCACAACTGCTCTGAATCAAATCATACAATTAGAGTTGTTGTTTGTGCTCAGTGTCATTAAAAGAAAACACCTTTTTGTACCCCCTTTGCACTGGGAAAAAAAAAATGGTAAGAAAGCACAGAGGACCACACATCTGAGTCCCTTAGAGGGAGAATGTTTTATTCATTCAGACTTCAGCAACTGATTTCTTCCTTTTGGTTCCCCTGCCAGAAAAATCTGTACAATTAGATGCAAGTGAAGAGTGGAAGGCATCTGAAGATGTGTGCTCCCTTCATGGTGAATAGAAGTACTTCAAGATGTTCCTCCCTCCATGAACTGATTAAGGCCATTATCAAAACAAATTTCCTCCATAACTCCCCCAAAGACAAGTCTCCAGGTGCCATGGTGCAAAAGGGATCTTGGAGCCATCAAACTTATCCCTTTCCTCACATCTGACAGATGCTGAGCCCAGCTCCATCGTCACCGTCCGGTTCAGTCTGTCCCCACTTATCCCAACTAACAGAAACCAGCAGGAGCCAGTTAACAAATCTGAGGACTTAGTGGTGGTCAAAGTCCTCCCTGAAATCTCATTGCTTTGAACAAGGCCCTTTTGGACTGAAGACTGCAAAGCAAATGCAGAGATCCTCTCCAGCCACAGGAAAGGAAATTGAGATGGTATTTGAGAATGTAATTTCCACGCATTTCTATAATCCTGGCCTTCAGTGAAGGAAAACAGGTTTTTCTCGGGTTGCCTTAAATAAAAATATAAGGGGAAGTTCTGCCTAATATAAAATGATGTCATTCCAGATATTTACACTTTACTTAAAAATAGTTCTCAATGTCAGGAGAGAAAGGACGTGTCAGCACTTCACAATAACAACTTCCTTTTATCTCTGTGTTAATGTAGCATTTGTTGAGGTAGGAAAAGGAGTTTGCAAAATCACGTATATGACAGAACTTGTCACAACAGTTTTGAGCAAAGAGAGCTGACCTTTGAGTGTTACCAAAGAGTACATATATGCAATGCAACAGCTGAAGAGTGCTTGTACCCTGTGTACTTTGACAAGCCAGGGAAGAGTCAAGCAGAAAGGTGCTTAATGCCTTCTCCCTGATGCTATTTTGAATCATTTGATCACTTTGAAATTGTCTAAAGGTTTCCCTTGTCCTTCATTTCTAGTAGGCCATTAACTAAAGAAGTGGGAGAAGTAGGAAAGTTGAGTATTTCAAGCCATGCAAGCTGCTGTGAGAGCTGCTCTCCCTTCCAAAAGACACTGTACCACTCTGCTGCTATAACTGTACCCTAATGTCCAAACTACAAAAACTATTTGTTATAAAATTCATCAAACTGGTAAATTATCTGCTGCAACTCTGGCTGATTTTTCCAGACGTTCATTTCAAGCATGTTTCTTCGTTTCCTTGGAAACAGAAATGAAGAAACCAAGGGAACCCAGACTGCCATACTCTATCACTCTCTTTTTTGCCAGTGTACAAAATTCCTTCCCATTAAAAGTTATGCTATAAAATTTCTGTTACATGTGGCTTCTGAGTATCTGTTAAGTCTTCAGAACAGACATTTTAAAGCCAAAAGATGTGGATACAAAATTTTAGAAAAGACATCTTCAAACTCTAAAATATACTGAGCTTTAGAGAGAGCTCCCAGACAAACTGTGTGCTTTTTAAAGGGTGCAGGCCATTTTATTAAATGGCAGCCTGGCTTCCAGCCCTTCAGCCAGCATGCACACCTTGTGAGTAATCATTTCAGGCTGGAAATTCAACCTTCGGTATCCTCGTAAGAACACAGGCATTCTAATTTGCTTGCAAGGGACTTAAGTATCATTACTCATTATTATGAAGAGCTGCCACTGTCATTAGATAAATAATAGAAAACAATGCCAGGAGAGTTCAGCCAGGCCATTCCCTTCCCCTTCCATGCAGTGACCTCGCACAGACTCCAGTTTCCACAATATCTTGTCTCCTTCAGAATTTCCTTCAACTTTCAACTTCATACTTTTTTGTCCAGGTCCCCATATTCAGCAGCCCAATACTTTTTCTCAGCACAACACCTTCTTTACCTTCTTTGTCTCTCCATCAACACGTTTTTCTCCCTTCTCCCCACATTCTCTTCCACACACCTTCCTTCATCCTATCCCTTTAACCTCCCTCCAAGCCCCAGCTCCTTGTTCCTCCCAGGTTTTCAGTGCCCTGCATTTCCTCACTTCTCACAGTCTCTTCTTGCACTTCAACAGTGTTTCCCTTAATTTCACTTTCTTTCATGAAGTATATACCCCAACACATACACCTATATTCCTTCATCAATGCACACTCCTTCAACATCACATCCCTGTTAATTCACATTTTCTCTTTCATCTTACATTGCTCTTGCATCCTAGCAGCTTGTTCTAGCAAGGCTTTGATCCAGTTTAAGATATTACCGAAATAGTTGATAGATGAAATACTAAGATAATCATGTCTCTATTATAGGAAGATATTCTTTGTGTTCATAAAAACAGCTGATTTTGTTTTATGGGCAAGATGGCAGAAAAAAATGGATGATGCACACCTGCACAATTTCCTACCTCCATGAACCATGAAAATAACAATACCTGGAATAAGATCATCCTAACACCATCCTAAACCATTCTAACACATAAAATAGAGATAGACTCCTGAATATCCAGCTATATCCTTCCCAAATCTTGTAAAACATTCTTGGTGTGAAAATCTCATAGTGGGGGGGCACTTGAGAGACATGCAGTTGCTGCTGGCCCTTATCCAGTCCCTGTCTCGCATATTGCAACTTGATAGCCAACTCCCTGTTTGCGTCTGGTTCTAGCATTTGCCAGATATAGGACATTGGATAAAATGGATTTCAGTCTCTTTCTAATAGCATCAAGTATTTCAAAGACAAATGTTCCCATAAAGCACTATGCTAGCATAGCCCCTACCTTCAGCACCCAAAAGACAGGTGGGATGGAGCTGCATTCAACGGGGAGCCCCCGGTTATCAAAACCAATTTCTACAAACATCAGAAAAACAGATTTAGCCTAACCTGTGGCTTTAAGAGCAGTCCTGGTTAAATGTTATTACAAATCTGGTTGCCCTGAGGACACAGGGGCTCACTGAATCCTTTCTAAGTCACAGTTTCCCCTCTGCTCCTCTTTTGTCCCCAAAGGGTAGTCATTTTCTCCCAGCATGCGCAATCAGCAGTTACAATCAGTCCTCTGGTGGCTCAGCTGCATGGGTTTATGTATTCCAGGGAATCAGCCAAGATTTAACTTGTTCCCCACACTGCTTGCTCTCAGGGATGAATTTTGTGTTTTATAACCTTGAAATTCTTGGAAGTCAGTTGCTTTTGAGGGTTGTACGTGAAGAGATTTAACTGGGGTTCTCACACAGACGTACAACCCCACAAAATTTTGCAGGATGCTTTCCAAGAGCCTAGTGTCAACCTAGGAGATACTGAAGATTGTAAAGATAAGTAGGTGCTACAGGTAATGACAACTCCTTTCCAGTATCCCCTTGGAATACCCTCCTGTTTCTGCTAATTATACCTTACCTTCATTAATTACTTTTTATAAAGGTCAATGTCTAAAATAAAGAAGCAGATTTCTCTCATAAAATAACCCCTAGGATACAGGTCTGAGGAAATGAGATGTTTCCACACTGAAACTGACTTTCGATGAAGCCAGTTAATTGGGAAATGGAAACAACTGCAACCCCACAGTTAGGGGACTGCTGGTGCTCAGGGATATCTGTCAGGCAGTTTTCCTACAGAACATCACAGATGAGATTTCAGGGTAGACTGAAGCACTGAGCCTGTGTAAATATAGTCTTTTACCTCCTCACTTTGAATATGTATTAACTTTGAGCATATAACCTGCACAGGAAACATACGATAGGGTTTTTAAGCTGCTCTGACATTGACCCAAATATTTAGGAACTTGCATCACAGAACAACGAGAGGCACTAGAAAACAGGAGAAGTCCTATTACTCCATTCTCCCCAATGGGTCTGTGCCACATGGCAGTAACATGCAGCACAGGTGGCGTATGGACGATGTATAGACAACTCTCCCATTAGCCCGACATCCCGATAAGCACATCCTTGTCAAATAAAGAATTCTCATTCATAAGCACTCTCTGCGTTTTAACTTCAAAACTAATTGGTTTGAGTTATATTAATGTATGTTTTATGTCATACAACAATTTTGTTGCCATAGAGGTGTTTAACAGTAAGGTAGCACATCATTTATAATAGAGGAAGAACTGTAAGTATTTGTCATATAAGGCCTGGTGTTAGCCTGGAACCCCCAATGGTGTGGAGGTCATGTGAAAATTTAGTTGTTTTGTCCTGCTGTCTGTCAGCATGTGCTGACAACTTCTGAAGTCTAATCAATTTGACGAGTCAAATGGAGAACTGGGGCCTAAATCTCAAAGGCACTACGTTCTCTGAACTTTCAGGAGACTCCAGAGAGAAGTAGAAGAGACACCCCAATTAGACATACCACTAATTAATGTCACCACTTATTTCACAGTTTTATTTGAGCCTGTTATTAATTTGGAAAGATTAACGACACATGCCTGCTGACCAGCGTGTGTACAGCTCAGCACATGGATGCCCACTTGATGCCGATGCACGAGGGAAAAACTAGAGGTGACTTTGGCAGGAGGGAGACTTGTTGGAAGGATACAGGAGGAGGAATGTCTATCCCTAGAACACCAGGCCTCACCTGCTATGCTATTCAAGGAATAACTTGTTTTTTTTTGTGAGAAAATTACACCAAGCCATTTTTTCAAGACCTGTTTTCCTAAAATTGAGTAAAAGTTGGTATATATCATACTTAGAGTCACAGAATCATTAAGGTTGGAAAAGACCTTCAAGATCACCTGGTCCAACCATCCCCCTGCCACCAATGTCACCCACTAAACCACGTCCCCACGCACCACGTCCAACCTTTCCTTGAGCACCCCCAGGGACGGTGACTCCACCACCTCCCTGGGCAACCTGTACCAATGCCTTACTGCTCTTGCTGAGAAGAAATGTCTCCCTATTTCCAACTTGAACCTCCATAGCAGAGCTTGAGGCCATTCCCTCTAGTCCTATCACTAGTTATCTGTGAGAAGAGGCCAACCCCCAGCTCCCCACGCCTTTCTTTCAGGTAGGTCCCCAGCTCCCTCAGCTGCTCCTCATAGGATTTGTGCTCCAGAACCTCACCTCCGACAATATTTCTATTTCCCAAACCTAGATACTCATCATTATACAACTTGTATTCTTGAGGTCCTAGCCATACTCCTTTGCACCGCTAAAAATGACACAAAACACGATTGGTTTGAAGTCTTTATTGACTGGCTCCTTTCAGGCATGCTGTCACCACGCACATTATCCGACACTGCCGGCTGAAAACCCGCTCTTCTCATAGTTTTCCCTGCGGTTCTCGCACTGGACACCTCACGGAGCAGCGCCTTTCCCGGCAGGGAGGGCTCGTCCCCGCCGTGCCGAGCACAGCGCGCTCCCTCCCCGCTGCCCCCGGGCGGCGGCGGCAGGACCCAGGTGAGAGCGGGGCGCGGCCGAGGGAGGCGGGCTGGGCCGGCTGCCGCTGCCGACAGCCACGGAGGGGCTGGGCGGAGGGAGGCCGGGCTCAGCTTGACAGGAGCGAGGGCGGGAGGCAAGGAAGGAGGCGCCGGTGGCTGCGCTCGCCGGGCGCGGGTGAGTGAGGGAGGGAGGGAGGCGGGAGGGAGGCAGCGGGCGGCGGGTGCCCGCCCGTCCCCGCCGCCACCGGGGAGGGCAGCGGGCGGCTGAGGCGCGGTTCCCCTTTCATCCCCTCACCCTCAGCACCCCGGGGAGCCTCCAGCGGGGTCTCCCCCCTGCAGCAGCCGCTTCCTTTATTGTCTCCCCGGCCCCACAAGCAGACAAAAGCCGCTCGGCGCCGACGCCCCACCTGCAGGGGCCGGGGCCGCCCCGGGGGGGTGGCTGCCCCCTCATGCCGCCGGGTGGGGGGACACGGACGGACAGACAGCGGCTGTGCGCCGGCAAAACTTATTTTTAGATGCGCCTGCCGCCCCGATGTGGGTAAAAATAGCGTGAGTCTTGTGTAGGGAGGGGGAGAGAAAGTGATTTGGGCGGCCTCGGTGGTGGATTTTTTTATAGTGGAGGGGTGGGGGGGTATTAGTGGAGTCGTTGTTAAATCTGTCACTTCTGGTCTGAGGTGTTGGTTCAGGTGTCCTGTGCTGTCTTTATAAGTGACTGGGTTGTTTGCTTATAAAAATAGTAACTCCACGTGTATAGCTGTTTTATCTTTAAAAAGGACCAATATATATATATTAGAGGGAAAATAAATAAATAAAGCAGTAGTACAGCCAAAGAACTGCGGGTGAGATAATATCCACAGGTACGTGCTGGGTGCTTTTACTTTATCCTGAAAGCTTTAAGGTCGCACCTCTAAGGATGGCAGCGAAGGTGTCCTCACTTTGTCCTCCTCCACGGCTGTGTCTCCAGAGTGAGACGCAAGGTCTCAGCCACACACACACACACATATAATAAATATATATAAATATATGAACACCTGATTTGTGTGCACGTGGCAAGCCTTTTATAGGGTTACTTGAGGGGTTCTGAGCTGTAATTTTCTTCTGTACTGTCACTTCTGTTCAGAACATCGGCAGCATGTTAGTGATGCAGGTAGGAGTGCTAACAGGCACTCCTGTTTATCATCTTGTAAATTAGCCTTTTTAGTTTTTTTAGCTGCTGTATTTCAGCTGATCTTAGCGATAAAACAATTAGTTTTATTGAGCCAAATATTAGTACTAGTTTATACCACTTCTGTCACAAAGGAAAATTTGGAGTTTTTTTTAAAACCGGTGTAGATAATGGGAGACAGAGTGTAAATGAAAAAGGAAAAGTGTATATCCAAGAGAAAAAATGAATTTTAAGAAAAAGGCCTTAGGATTTGTTGAATCATGGAGTATTTTAGGTTGTAAAGGACCTCTGGATATCACCTACTCAAAGCAGGTCCAGTTGGATCAGGATGCTTAGGCCTTGCCAAGCTGAGTTTTAAGCATCTCCTGGGCTGGAGATCTGGAGATGCCACCACCTCTCTGGCCGTGGTGGTGTTGCTGTTTAACCACCCTTGTCCCGGTATGTTTTTTTCTTTACCTAGTGGCGATTTCCTGTGTTGCAGTTTCTTTCCTCTTGTCCAGTCCCTGGCACCTGGGCTGCATCTGTCGGTGGGTGATCGTAGCCATGTGCTTCTGTAGTCCCAGGAGCTAGTAGAAAACATACCAGTGTTTGGGACCAATGCACCAATAGCTTCGTGACATCATTCTGAGTATAATTGCAAGATTTCATATTCATAGACAGGAAATTTATTCCTTCCAAATGTTTTTTTAACACTTCCTATTTATTTGAATGCAGTTAAAGAAATTAGCATATTAATTCAATATTTGTAAATAAACATCTCAAATAATTTATTCACCTCTGTTCATTTATTTGCCGTGTGTTTGTTATCCTGCATGTGAGACAATTTGTTCCTACTTTTTACTAGAGTCCTTTTACCATTAGCAGTGTCACAAAGCTCATTGGAATGACGAAGAGTCAACTCCTTTTAATGAAAGGAAAGCTTTCAACTGTAATCTTGACATAGATTTTCCTTGAGAAGGGGTGTGCTTTGAACAATGGAGTACAACCTGTTATTACTAGGAAGTTGCCTTTGTTCTATATGGGCATTGTTTAATGCTTTAGAGAAGCCTTGGCCGATATTCATAGCGCTGTTGATGCGGTAAATGATGTGGGCGCCTTCTTTGGTTAAGTGGGGGGAAAAAAAATGTGTTTTTAGGCTGTGTGGAATAAAAATCTCCATGTTCTCCATTGTGACACATGACTGCCAAAATTACTTGTTTCTTCATTTGCATAGATTCTTAGATGTTGCTGATAATATTTCAAGAGCAGTAGAATACATTTGTAATGTGATTCATGGTGTGTCACTTCTGGACATGTCTGGGTAAAATTTCAAAACATTAGTATCACGCTGCCTAATAGCAAATACTTCAGAATAGCTCATACTTTTCCGTTAGAGCCATATCAAATAATTTATTAGAAGCAGTTTGAATGGCCGGCTGCACTGAATTTGAGGATATTTGGATTGTTTGATAAATAATTTAACTTACTTTTCCAGATAGCATCTGCCATTTTGTAATGACTGGAACACCTGACAGTTATGCTCATTGGCTTACACTAATTACAGCCACTTCAGGGAGAAATCACATCTGTGGGTGGTGTTTGTTTTTGTTTTTTGTTTTTCTTTTTTGTCTTTTCAGTTTAGTCCTGCAAGTATTACATATTCATGACATGCATAAATCTCTTCTGTAGGTTCACCAAGCTCTATAGTATATATTTGAGATTTGAAAGTTTGCCATTGGTGGTATTTTAGGGCTTTTAAAATAATATTTTCTGTTTCAAAAGTGAACTGCTTAGTTTGTTTTCTCTAGTGTGTATGAATCTCGTGTTAGCAGGTCATTGTGGTAAAGTAAACCAACTCATTCCATGTTACATTCTGATAAAATAAAACTTTTGGGGAGGGTGTAAAGGCTGCTTTATTTGATTTGACAGTATTTGAGAACGATTTGCATCGTCGCTAAGTTGGTTTATCTTGGACTGGTTGTTCAAAATCTTGGAAGGGGAGGCTTCACATGTCTGCAAGCAGATGAGGACAGCAGTGATTCATATAACAATTTTCAGTCTGAATTTCGACAAGAACACAAAACTGGGAATGCACTTGTTAGACTCATGAATGTTCTGCTTACCATAACGTGTACAGAAAGCCTGTTGATCTCTTTAAAATGATTGTTGTAGGGGAGGTTTCCATAATGCAGCTCAGAGAGTTTCAGCTTCTGTGGTCCAGGACTGAGTACAAGGACGGCTGTGCTAAATTAAACCTGGGGTCTGTGACGATGACTAATAACAGATGCATCAGTGGGAATTACAAGAACAAATTTGCATCCCACATTCAAGGTGAACCTGATGCTTTTTAGTTTGGAGTTGGCTTAGAACCCAACTAACGAAGTTTAATGGCCTCTTCAGATGGTATGCATAATTATGATAATTTTGGACATCGTTGTTGCTGATGTAATTAGCCAGCCTGTATCTGTCGCTGCTTTGGGGGGCAGCAAGTTTATGCCAGGTGTTTGCTTGCTTACTTGCTTTTGATGCCTGACTGTTCACAGATTCATGCCAAATTCACTGAAGTTTTTCCACTAAATTCAATGATTAGGGTTAATGTAACATTTAAGGGAAAAGAGATGCTTCTGCCCACATCTTGCCACTTGGAAATGCAGCGCTTCTGACACTAGCCCGGGTGTGAAACTGCCCGGGTTCAGATTCCATTTCTGTTTGTGTTGGAGCAAGGTTTGGAAGAGAAGCTGCTTTTCAAATTCCCATTATCACCAATTTTTCAGCTATTTCCAGGTTCTCCCATGGAATTGAAGGTGCTTTTGTAATTACTATTTAATACGTAGAGACTGTGCCCATGCTTCCTAGTTAGGTCTTTTGTGTTGGGCATGGGAAACTTGTGAAGTTTGTGTTCCGTCAGCTGTCCCATGGAGCATTCGAGTATTTTATACACAAACAACATCAACACACACATCTAAAATGACCCTCTAGCCTGATACTTACTAGTATCTTACTCCTGAGCTACTAGAGATCCTTATTCAGGTAAGAAGGAAGAGTCATCTATCAGCTTAACAGCCAAAAAAGCACTGTTAAAATGCAAACTGTTTCTGAACATCACTCTGTTCCACTATCCTGCTGAACGGGGGATGCTTATCATCTAACATTTATTCTTACAAGCCATTTCTGAATGGTAAAATCACATTCTGTGTGATGTGACCACGTATTTATGAACGTGGTAGAGTGGTACCAGTCAGTCTTACTCAGTAAATGGTACCTGTGAACCTAAGCATAGATTTCTTATGGTATTGCTTAGGAATTTTTGCTGACTTTTCCAAGCATTACAGCCTTTGCATGCAGCCCTGTGGATGGTTTTGAAAGGCTTACAGTTTGCTGGTGAAATTCTGCAGTACCATCTACAGGCTTCTGACAGGCTCCACGCTACCTTTGAGGACATGTACTTTTGAACTTTGATGGAAATTGCACAGTGTTGTTCCAAATAAGTGCTCCTGTGGCTTCTGCATGAGGTGGGCTGGATGGTTTTGCGTATATTTTTTCCAGAAAGAAATCCATGGCTTACATATGTGTTCCAAACTGGCCCTGAAATGACTGCCATGGTTCCTGCATTAGGGTCAGCCTGATGTAGACTGGAAATCAGTGGGCTGCTGTGCCAATCCCAAGGTACCTCCACCAGTTTAAGTGTTTGGCTGCTAATACTTGTAGCAATTTGTCATTAAAACCTGTTTTCCACTGAACACAGAGTGTTTTCAACAGGACTGCACATGCTGTTCCCTACCAGCCCTGTCACTGCTGCAGGCATCCATGGCAGGAGGCTGCTGGAGGTGTCAGCGGCAGTCGGGGGAAACAAGGGGGGAATTTCTGGTGACCGTACAGTCAAAAGGGGTAGAACTATATTTTAAATGTTGTTTTCTCCACTGGCAATTGAAATTTTCTTTCCTAATATTGCCTTGGTAATAATTGTAGATTTTATCAACTTTTTTTTTCTATACATTTTATTCATGTCAATCAAAAAATGTCCTTAGATGTTTTAAGCAGAGTCCTTAAATGTTTTAAGCAGATGCCTGAAAGCCTAAAGGCGAAAGTGTAGTATGCGTTCACTTTCATACTTAAGACTCAATTCTTGACAATCCGTACTTAAAAAAAGAAGTCTTATAAATCCCTTGTCATATTTTTAAATAAGCTGGAACAAAGTATGTGCCTCTGATGCTATGAATGCTGTTGATAAAGTCTACAGAGTACTACCTTGTAGTATGTGGTAAAGCATTTTATTTCAACTACGTAAGAGCACAGATAATTAGAGTACTTTGAGAGGAGTTTAAATACATGTGCCAGTCTTCATTGCTAAATGAGTGATTGTTAGGATGTATATTTATTTTATTCTTTGTGTCACAGTACGTGATTTCTCTTGGAGCAGAAATTGCGTAACCTCCAGATCAGGCCGTGACAGGACATGCAAGCATGGTGTAGGAATCCACTCCTGAACATCCCTCCAGAGTCAGATGGGAACTCTTCTCTTTGCTATGTATGTAAGGGAGTAAAGACATTCAGCAGTACTGTATGATACTGCTGTCTTCTGAATGAAATACTGGGTGTACTTACATAGCTAGTCGTTGGTTTTCAACTATATGCTCTTTGTATAATAGATCTCTGAAAAAGAACCTTATCTCAACTCATGGAAGGCTTTGTTTGGGAATGGAGCACTACATCCACTGTAGAAATCCTACAGATTTTCATTGTGATCATCACATCTACACCTGAGAAGCTGCTGAAAAACAGCATAGCTGGGTTTTATGTTTTCAGGGATGCAATCAGCTACTACATCTTTTTTATTACTAAATAGTTGCTTTCATCTGTCTGTATTAAAAACTAATTCCATAAGAAAGCAAAAATAATTTGCATAGATGCTGTTGGAAAAAGCGCTCTGTACTTTTGTACTTAGTATAAAGAAAATACAAACTGAGGCTTTCAGAAAGGAAAGCAAGCTGACTTTCTACTACGATACAAGACGGCTGACCTGTTGAGAGTGACACCCTTCCTGCTGCTGGTTGAGAGCTGTGCCGTTAACCTCTGTGCACGTAATGAAGTGCCACAAGTGATCCCGCGGTTAGCGTTGGCGCTGAGGGTGAAACAGGGACCAGGTAACACCCCGATATATGTCTGTAATAAACAGTGATGTATGGGATTCCCCACTTTACATAAAGTAGTTCTAACAGGCTTTACAGAACTCATCAATATCTGTTTTGTTTCTTGTTTGTTCTCTCCCGTGTGATGAGCTTTGACATGAGTTAGAAGGAAAGGTGTGTGCGTTAATTTAATCAGAATTTGCTCTGAAATTGTTTGATTGGTCCTGATTAGTCTATGGATGCACTTCCAATTTGGTTGCTATTAAGCGAACGTTTTACCTCAACATTCTGCATTTTATATCCATACAGAGTTGTATGTGTTGCTTATTTGAGATCTTGCCAGTACTGCTGCTCTGAAAGAGAGGCTATTGTGACAATTAAAAATTTTCATTAGACAACCTGTGTTAGAAGATTTAGAATAAAAAATATTTATATCATCTGCATTTTTTATAGCATTTTCATTTATATTTGCCAGTTTCTTCTGTCTCCTGATTAACTGTGGTTGTTATCAATAACAAACCTGACATCCTGTGAGGTCTGGAGCTATTCAAGCTCAGTTTCTCATGAATTCTTCTGAATTTCTTCTGAATTCTTATGGTTCATCTGATGATCAGTGGTTTTGCTGCACTGAAGGCACAGTAAAATTTCTCTCCATGTGTACTTTGCTGCTGTGTAATATGATGTGAATCCGTGCTCCTGCCTGTATCTCATTTACTGGAGCCGTTCATTGGAAGCATGTTCTTTACTTGATGGTCTGTTTCCCTAAAGCATGTAATTAGTTAACTGCATTTGAGGTCACTATTACTGGCAAAAATGGGTAGTATTTGCCAAGCAGTTGAAAACTATTGGGAGGGGAAGAGAGAGACATGTTCGCAGACCTCATGATCACATAAGCTTCTTAGCTTTAGCAAAGCAGACCTGAATTCTGTGTTTCAATTATTCTGCAACACTTGGGACTCTGATGCTCTCCTCAAGGAGATATATCTCAAAAAAATAAAATTTTATGTGCATGAGAAGTTCAAAATGTGCCAGAACCAGATAATATTTCTTGAAATGCCTGTTATCATCAGGAGACTACTAAAAGCACCAGTCTATTTTTAATTAAATGTCTGACCCACATTTCTAAAAATGATTTTTTTTTCCATAAATTCTAAGTTTTCATGGATATTTCGAAAGCTGTAATAGCTAGCGTTTATTCGGGCAAGGCATTTTGGTGAGTGTGTGTCTTGCAGCTTAATACCCTGATCCTGAAAATCTTTGCAAGAGTTTGTACGAGGAGTGTGCAGTCTCGCATGTGGGATTAGGGCATCTGTTGGAAAAAACAGCTTTAACAGTACAAATACAAAGCTCCTGCAGTTTAATAAAAATACCCCAACACAACGTTTGATTCGGTTTAGGCAGGGAGGATTTTTATGAAACGTTATTTAGGTTTTGGCCAGTTTCAGTGTCTTTTAGCCAGTTTTATCTGGAAATCTTTTTACAGAAGTCATCTTGAAATTAATCCATACTCTGCAAATCGGATATTGATTTTTCATTTGTTATGGGATGATTTCCTATTTCTTTTAATGGCAGAAAGGATAATGGAATGGCATTTTCTGTCAATAATGATTAATTATAATTAAATCTTGGCAGCACTCAGAGGGTGCTATTGACATTGACATGCTGTACATCCTCAACAGTTTTGTCTTGAACTGTAAAAAGGAGATGAGATGGGAGGGCAAAATCCAGAAGTCAAATAGAAAAGGAAAGGCAAAGATTGTAAAAATAAATGGAATTTATAAATTAAGGAAAACCGACGGATTTATGCAAAGGTATGTGAGGGTGGTGGTAGGGATTTGGATATAGAAGGGGTGGATGAAGAGCATAATAAAGGGCAAGAAATTAGTATTTAAGGGAGAAGAGGAATGGGCCAGGTAAAGCCTTTGGAAAATCAGTGTCCCAGTTGAAGTATGGCATATAACTGACTGGGTGCCTACCATTTTTAATATGTTCTTCACAGAGTCTCTGTTACTATAACTTATGTCAAACTTGCTTTTTGACTAGATTCTTGCCATTTGTTGCACGATTTCTTAGCTGGAACTAATTTGCTGGTTTTAACTGTGATTTTTAACGGTGAGAGGTGGAGCAAGGCCTTTCTGTCCCCACATAGGCTTAGGAAAGCCATGCTGCAGTGATACTCCTTCCACAGGCTAAGTATGGCAAGGAAATGGACTGTGGCCATTTACACCAGTCTCAAGAGGACGCAAGCAGGTGCCCTTCAGGACAAAAATAGTTTTGTATAGTGTTTGCAGTTAATAAAATGCTTGCTATTGTCATCTCGGAAGGTAAAAATACATAATTTGTTTCCATTTTCTTGTACGCATCCAGTGTCCTGTCTACTAGATGAAAAGCTGCCCACGTATTTAGCCCTGGCTGTTGTCCTTTGGGTCAGATTAAATGTTTTTGGAAGGAGGAGGGGACAGCAGTTGCCCTCAAGAAAGACAAGGTCCAACTGGAGCTGCTTTGGGGTGCTGCCGAGAGCAGGAGGCAGGGGCAGAGCCACCAAGCTGTCTCCTGGGAGGCCAAGAAGTGTGGGTCTGCCTCCTGCCAGGACAGGAGGCCCAAGTCAGACCCCACAGGCTGCTTCGCATCGCTGCGCTTCCAGCTCAGGGGCCAGCCCCGGGCCGTGAGGCTGACCCAGCCGTGGTGTGGAGCAGTGGAGGAGTGTTTAGATTAGATATAAGAGAGAAATTCTTCCCTCAGAGGGTGGTGAGGCCCTGGCACCAGCTGCCCAGAGAAGCTGTGGGTGCCCCATCCCTGGAGGTGCTCAAGGCCAGGCTGGATGGGGCTTTGGGCAACCTGCTCTGGTGGGAGGTGTCCCTGCCCATGGCAGGGGGGTGGGACTGGGTGGGCTTTAAGGTCCCTTCCAACCCAAAGCATCCTATGATGCTATGTTTCTGCAAATACCGTTTTTTATTGGTGTAAAGCTGTTCTAAGTGATTTGTTAGTCCCTGGAGTAGACTAAGTGGAGATTTTTCTCATAGCAAGCCACTGGAGATTGGTGATTTGCAAGTAACATCCGGAGGAAAGAACAGCTCCTGCATGGGTATCATGGCTATGGATTAGATTCGGTTCTGAGCAAATATATTGCTAAACGTTCCTATTTTTGTCCTTAAATTATAAAGCTTCAGAGATGAAGGCTGTGGTTTAGAGATTTTCTTTCTCTTTTCTCCCTTCTTTCTCTCAGGCTTTCACCTTAAAATGGGTGGGGAAACAAGACTGTTCATCTGAAGTCTGCATTAGGTTTCTGCTGTAAATGCTAGTGCAATCTATGCTAATTTAAGGCCAAAATGAACCGTCAGGAATATACTGTTATCCCTGGTAGATCGAACAGTGTGCAAGGTTTGGTGTAAATACAGCTATTTAATATCATGACACTATTGTTTCTTGCTTGCTTCCCACTTTTTTTTGAGTGAATTAGCAATTTAAATTTATAAGCATATTTAAAGAGACCTACTTTTTTATGCGTTGATAATTATAAAAACAGAAAAGGTCAAGGTTCCTTTGGTTCCTACTGTCACATTTGTCAGCGGAGGGAAACATGCTGTGGGAAGGTTGTTGTAGCTGCCCTAAGCATTTAGTCTTTTTTTTCCTCCCTCAATAATACCCGCCTAGCCATTCACATGCTAATACCTAGCTTTGAGGTATACGGTGGGAGTGTCTAAGGTTCTGCTGTCCACAAATGAGGCTCTGTTCCTGCAGCAGCCTGATTGTTTCACGTCCCTTGAGAGTATCCGCGTGCTGCCTCCAGGACCCTAGAACAACGTGAGTGATGAAGTCCCTGGTGGGGCTTAGGTCACTGACTCCATCTGAGAAACAGCAGCATTCACATGATGCCTGAAGCAATCTGTAATATTATGACTCTTCTAATTCCTGCTACTGTTCGTAAGTGAAGGAAAAGAAGAAATGGCTGAGCTGGTTTTCTCTTATTTTTCAAAGATGTAAATTGCATGGGGTGGTGGTTTTTTTTCCCCTCTGGGAGATGGAGAAGAGCAGATCCATCGTTAATGTGCCACATAAGCCATATTCACGCATTGCTGTGGCAGGCAGTTTTTATAGATGGTTTGTGGGACTGTGGAATTATTACAGCGCCAGTTAAAGTACCTAAAAATTGCAGATTAGCATTTTACTACATCATGAAAATTGTGCTTGAAAAAGAATGCAAAAAGCAATAACTAAATTGTTACCTATTTATAGGTATTAGTATTGATACTATGATAACAGTCCTGGGTAAAAAAATAGCATCAGGCTGAAAAAACACTCGCAGATTGCGAAGTACTTTGCTTCCTGGAGTTTACAGAAGGTTCTGAATAAGTGTGTTGACATATATTAGGAAGTACTTAACAAAAGGAATAAAATAAAATACACTGAGACATCAAAGTAAGCATTCATTTGTTGTGATGGCTTACTAGGTAATACAGACCCCCAATTTATTTATTTTTTTAACCCTGTGAATTAGTTGTCAGCAAAGACAGGAAGATGTGTGTTTATGTAGAGCCATTCGCTGTCCAGAAAGAACAGAAATAGAAGTTGGAGAGCAGCAACAGTGCGAAGCAGGCTTTGGAAAACCTTCCATATAAAGCAAGATGGAGAAGACTGGCACTTCTAAACTTTTTCCACTGAGAACTAGATGCAGAAGCTAGCCTTTATGAAGAAAGGGAATTGTGTGTTCTGTCTACCACTTTTAATGGAAGAGTGAAGCATGTAATGAGGTCAGAAAACCTCAAATATGTAAGAAGTTCTTTCTACGCGGTGTGTAATTAGTTTGTGCAATTAACTGACAAAAATATCTGAGCGATGAGGAGATACTGGTATTTCTACAACAAAAGATTAGATGCTTAAATGTGACCTATGTATGCAATACAGAAGTGACTTGAGTATTTTTGAAGTCCTTTCTGCTGTATAATCCTTGTGCTTCAGAACACAGGCGAAGTAGATGGAGCGACTGCAAACACACGCTTGCGATCAGAGCTGTCCACCGTCGAATTTCTTGCACCTTCTGTCAAACCATCTGCCACAGGCTAATGAATAGCCAGCGTGCTGGATTAGATGAAGCACTAATACGAGCTGTTCCGATAGCTCCCGCCTTGCTGGCAGTGGGAGCTCTGCGGTTAATGAGGCATCGAGTGAAATTGTTGAGGGCGGCGTGGCAAAGTGTTCTCGCTACGAGCACCGCGCTGCCAGATGCTGGTGAAAGAGGGGTGAAGAACCCACATCGCTGGTTTTGGGGCACGTTTCAGTGTTTTCTCATAAGCCTTCATTTCAGAGGGACATCTCAGAAACCTCTGTCCCGTGCCCATTTGAGTTTCCTGAAGCATGTCCAGATACCTGCTTAACCTCCTTCAAAATACTGAAGGAAAGTTCTCCAGTTGCTTTTTTGTCCCAGACAAGACCATGTAAAATACACCTCTAATGTCACTCACGTGAGACCTGTGCCTTCCTCAGTTGGCACCAGAGGACCAGGACTCACTGCAGCATCTCAAGCAGCACTAGATGTGTGTGTGGGGGCAACTGAATCAAGTCCATGCTGGCTGTAAAATTGTTATAAAATATCCGAGCCAAATAATCCCATTACATTCTGAAATAAGTCCTCAGAAGTATCATGAAGAAAATACTGAAGTCAGAAATTTTATAGCATTAGATGCTTTTAATGAGACTAGAAGCATTATTAAATGAATTTTTAAGATAGAGGCTGCTGTACTGTAATTCTTTTAAGATTTGTCTGTATCCTCCATGTGGCTGGAAGGAGCAATCTCATTCAACATCACTGAGTGCATGAGGCTTTAATATCAATTTGGGCCAGATCCAGTCTATTATGACAAGTAACCTTCTAGATCAAAAACATCTTAAAGTTGGAACGTTCTCCTATCTGTCTTTGAATAGATAGTGATGCCATTTTTAATCAAGTCTGAGCTACTTCATTTTGATTTAACTTCCATTTCATCTTAGCAGTCAGAATCAGCGGTACTGTGACCAGTCACTGTCTGACCTTTTCTTCTTTGTTTTCAGCTTACAAAGTTTGAAAACTGTTTGTGTGTTAATGTGCGTAGTGTGGATGGTGGCAGGGCAGAAAGGTGGGTAGGTGGTGGTTATTTTTTAAAATCAGATTAATCGAGATTTTTCTTTTTACTATTGTAGAAAAGCTCCCTCTAGCTTGCTTTATTTGGCCTTAAACTTGTAGATACCAGGACTAGAATACTGCTCTACAATTGAAGCAAAAGAACGCCAACAGTGAGTCTTCATCATGCTCCGTACGATTCAGAAAGCCTTCTGGATTTTGTTGCTGGTCAGGTGGAAAAATCTGTTAAATGGGGAAACAATCCTTTCTGGCATAGCCTTGTTGTTAATGTTCGTAAGAGTTTCACCACTTAACCAAAAAGGTTGTTGAGGCTAGCTGGGGGTTATAGGGAGAGAGAACAAACAGCATTTTTTACGTAGCATCAAGTGCCCAAGTTTGTTCAAGGGAAGATTTTTCAAGTGGCAGTTGGTTTTATTTGCTCTTATTTCAAATATTTTTTTTCTTCTCTTAGGAAGTGTTTTCTTATTTTTTTAATTAAGTCAATCTAAGTTTTATGACAAGTCTTGCCAACATGGTTTCATTTCAAGACTCTAATAGTTTTCAGTACTTCCAGCAGAAATCTGTTAGTGTTATCAATTAAAATATAGTGGTAAAGTAATAATTCCTGTAGGGGAGCTAACACTGTTCTCCTTTGGGATCAGAGTTGGTGCAGAATTTGTAACAATTGCAAGTTCAAGCACTGAAACTTTATTTTCTTAGTTGTATGACATAAAACACCAGTTACTAGAAGATGTATTTTAGTATACCATACTTCTAGACTTGCTTATAGGTTATATTTAGGAAAGTGGCTAGATTTTGAGGAAGACAACTTTCTGCTCCGTGTAGCATCCACCTCGTGTCTGGTACCAAAAGCTGAGAGCAGATGTTGGGGTTGCACACAGTATTCATGCAAAGAGGGCGTCGTGCAGAAGTGCTAATGGCAGAGCCACAGCCCATCTAGATTTGTCAGTAAACTTATATATGTGTTTTATGCAAAAGTGTTATAGGAGGCGTTTTCATGTTATCAGGTGGTGACCAGATGATGCTCTGAGGAGAGCAGTGAGGCTTTGTGTCCAAGCAGGAGCAGAGAAGCTGAAGGGAGGCGTGAGCGCGGCCCTGGTGCCCTCCCTCGCTGGCCTGGCAGCTTGTGGGCATGGAGGGAGGTGTGGGGTACACAGGGCCGATAGTTTTGTGTCTATCTACAGAAAACTGTGGTTAACCGAGTGCATTGTGAGTGTGTGGATCACTGGGGATGACTCAAAATATGATACGGAGGTGTGGTGACCTTGTCACTGATGGATGGGAAGAGATATTTTGAAAAGTGTAATTGCATGCATTTCTCAATGGTGTTTGAGGCTGCAGCTTTCTCAGGCAGGACATTAACATCAGCCTTTACTGAGGGCTTAAGATAAAGCATTTTTCTGTGGTTGAGCCTGGTTGTCAGGGACCAGCAGGATGAGGTTGCTCTGCAGGAGAACGTGAGCCATCAGCCAAGGACGGCAATGAAGAGAGTAGTCCCGCATTACCCAAGCAAGAAGAGTGGAGTAGTCTGGTGACAGTATCCAGGGGCAGCCAGCAGAGCAGCTTCATACAATGACGTAAGGGTTGAGGCTGGCAGGGCCCCTGGAGGCCCCTGGTGCCAGCCCTGCCCAAGCAGGGACACCCAGAGCAGGCTGCCCAGGACCACGTCCAGGCGGCTTTTGGAGATCCCCAAGGAGGAGACCCCACAGCCTCTCTGTCAGCCTGTGCCAGGGCTCCGTCACCCGCCCAGCACAGAAGTGCTGCCTGGTGCTCAGAGGGAGCCTCCTGGGTGCCCGGCTGTGCCCATGGCCTCCTGTCCTGGCACTGGGCACCACTGAGCAGACCCTGGCTCCGTCCTCTCTGCACCCTTCCTTCAGGGATGTAGGGACATGGATGAGATCCCCCTGAGCCTCCTCTTCTCCAGGCTGAGCAGCCCCAGCATATCCAGCCTCTGCTCACAGCAGAGATGCTCCAGTCCCTTTGTCATCTTCATGGCCCAATATTTCACTCCCTCCCGTATGTCCAGGTCTCTCTTGTAACAGAGGACCCAGAACAGGACCCAGCGCTCCAGGTGCAGCCTCACCAACACTGAGCAGAGAGGAAGGATCACCTCCCTTGACCTGCTAGCAATGCTTTGCCAAATGCAGCCACAGATACCGTTATTATTCTTAGCAGCAAGGGCACAGCGCTGGCTCCTGTTCAACTTGGTGTCCAGTTTGCCAGGCAGGTCTGTGCATAGTCAAAAAGCAGGTCCAGGACCAAGCCAGCAGGGCAGAGTCAGCAGCGTACCTGGTCAGGCACATGCCCATGTGCCGTGTGGCTCAGGCAGGGACCACAGGTAAGACTCCAAGTCTCAGTGTAGCTCCCAAGCAAAAGAGGGAAGCCCCGACAAGGTTTTCCCACCTCTTTCCCACACAGCCTTTCTCACAGCTCCCCTGCTGCAGCACAGGCAGCAAACCCCTGGGAAGGGGGGAAAGAGGAGGTACTCATGGTCCACACCCTGGCCTTTGAATATCATCTTTGTACCTGGAGGAGATGGAGGAAGGCACGGCTGACTGCAGCTGTTTGGTTCTTGGACATACTCATTGACAGCTGTGAGGCTCTGAAAATATGAATAAACTTCTACTCCAGTTTGCTTTAGTTTCCCGTTACCCTTATTTATATCAACCTTTGGGGACAGAGAAGGTGGATCCTGTGAGGCTCCACAGGTGACTCTGGAGGAAGGAGCAGCACGAGGAAACCCCTGTGACTTGCTCAGCTCCATCACAGGAGGACAACAGACACCCGCTCAGTACAAGCCTGGTAACTTGCTTTCAAGAGGCCGGAGTCCGTTCATGATCACAAAAGACGCAAAGGGAAGATTCACCAAGGCTTGCAGATCTACAGAGGACAGCAGGGTCTTACCCAAGGATGAACCACTAATAGTTTTTCTTTATAAATAATATCCATTCTACAGCAACATCCTGAAATTTCTGGTTTTGGGTCTGATAGTTTCTTCAGAAAATGAATTCCCCCTTTTTTACTTTTAACCAGGGTGAGGACAGTTATTGGTTAAGGAACATATCGCAGGGGTCGTCATTTTAACAAAGAACAATGAGGGGATGATACGGCCTTTCCCAGTTAAGTCCTTAATGACCTTTCCGCATATGCCTTTGTTTCCTTGCTGGTAATACAACTGTCAGATTTAGGCATATTAAAGAAATTTTAGAAATCACTGTCAGGATCAAAACTACATGGCTTGATCAGGTGGGGGTAAGGCAAGTGTGATTGTGTGACAGAACAGTTAAAAGGAAGGCAAGAATTGACAGGATCAAGAGTATCAGAGAAATACGGGTGGAAAAAGGTGAAGAAAAAGGGAATTAGAATGGAGGGGACAGAAAAAACTCATTGGAAAGGACAAATAGGTGGACCTAAAGCTGCTAGGAAAAGATGCATATAATTTTCCATCTTCTCAAAATAAATACATAATAATCCTAAAAAGCATGAAGAAAGGGAAAGAAAACATTGAAATAGAAGTTGTGTCTCCTATAAGTTGTCTAGTACTAGGAGGGCTCTCTGATGCGAGGACATTTTTAGTGTTCAGCTACTTACTCAGAAAAAGTGGTTTGGATCTAAATCTTAGTAGTGATTTTAAATGTTATGGTTGTTGAAAGGTGGACCGTTTCCCATATGTGTAAAATGAACTTAAAATAGATACTGCATCAGGACATAAAATTTACTCCTTTTCCATCCTGAGTTTTGCTGGTGATTATTCAAAGCTATGTATTTACGCTCGGTAAGGAAAACAGGAACTGCCTACTTCTTAGAAAAATGTTATCATCTCGATCTTGCTAAGCAAACGAAGGTTTATTGTTATCCTGGAAGCTCCACGGTTCATGGTGCAGTAAGATAGGCATGGTGCATGTCTATGTTCATGGTGTAATAAGGAGAATATCAGGTAATCCGGCAGCTAAATCTAATATTGGTTTACAGATTCACTGATTAAGGCTAGGAAATGAAGAATAGTGTTGCCATGGTGAAGCTATACGATAAAGCCCAAGAAGAACAAGGTAGTGAATAATTGATACATGTCTAAGATTAGAAACGATCATTTACAGTGTGCTCTTTGGTATTCATGTTTGGTTTTTACTTGAAAAGCCTCCGAGAAACATATTAGCATAGACTTGTGTTAGGTTTTTGCATAAACTTTTAACCAAAGCACCCATGGCTCGTGTGTAAGAGTACACGAGTGTGCAGTTACTGCACTGCTAAGATTGAGAATTGAAGCCTGAAACAAGAAGTTCAAAACTGTGAAGCTTTTAATATGGAATTTTACCAGGTCACACATATTCCTGTATTTGATAAAAATACAACAGAAATAAGTGACAACATGTGCCATAGGATTCAGTAGGACAGGTGGTAACCCTGTGTCTGTGTGCTTACCTCCTTGTGGTTTTAGGCTTGTTTAAAATAGCTCTAATTTAATTTTTTTAAGCTTTAGATGAGAAATAATTTGATAAAGTGTCCTAGGCCATCTTGAATTAAGGAACAGTACATATGAGTGTCCTGATAAAGCTGAAAGACCCACACACGTTGAGAAAAGGACAGCGATCTGCCGGCTGTTGCTAGAGGTTCATTTCTCTGATGGGAAGTAATAGAAAGCTATTTTCTGGGATAAACACAGTAGATCTGCTGGAGCAAAAACTGAAGGCATCGTGCCTTTATAAACAGTTTTGCTTAATAAATGTGTCATTTATTTTTATAAACGTTATGATTGAAGTCAGTGATTGTACGCAAGAGTTCTGAATACTGTCCAGCTGCCCCGTGGCAAACTTCACTTGTCATAAGTTCTTTTTTAGCAATCCGGGTAGTAAGAGGTATTTTTCATTAGTAAGTAGCCCTGTTAAAATAAATAAAATACACGCAATTGGCTTGCATGCAACAGTCCTGAGGTTGGTGGTGGTGTTTTTCTGCTTGCAAGTTGAATATGATTAATCTTTTTTTTGTCTAAATAATGTGAAGTAATCTCCACAAAAGTACCATATATATAATTTCAAATATGTTTGTTTTCATTATTTTAATGCATTAAAGCTTGCAATCCATCTTAGAGTATAAATGCCCCATTAAAGCAAACACCTCTTCTTGTTCCCTAGGGTATGTTATAATCAGGTTATGACCATATATTTACAATTTAAAAATGAGTTTATCCAGTGTGCATCTCAACAGCTTCCTCTCCAGATTAATTGCTTCTTAACTGAGACGTTGTAAGAAAGAATCCAAACTAATTCAATATTTACTGTGAAACAGCGATGGCAAACACCAGGGGATAGATCTGACAGATGCTTCAAAGATGGATGGCAAATACCAGCATCAGGCTCCATTGCAGTTACTTTATCACCCAGAACAAGAAGGAGCTGGATATAACACATAAGAAAAAGTTCAGATTTGCAGGGCACGATGAGGTGTGCTTTGTGTCCTATGTTAATTTCTAAAACTGCACACGCTCACAGCACATCTTTCTGCTTCAAAATAACTATACTACCATTAAACCCTGCAAATGAAGCAACACATACAAGCTGGGAGGAAAAAGAGATGGGTTGTCTTTCTTGAGCACAATGACAGAGGGTCATGGAAGGACTAAATGCGTATAAATGTGGTCAGAATCATTGTCAGCTGGCTAAAAAGCTGATTAAACATTCCTCTGTCTTGCAGGTAAACATTATTAAAGAGTATGTTGTCGGATCTGATGACAGCTGTCTGTCCCAGAACTGAATCAAATGTCTAACTCCAAAGTCACCAAAGGAAGTTTTGCCATGGTCTGCATAGAAGAAATAATATTCAAAACCTTTATGCTTTTAATGGCTTCATTCTATGCAGAAAGATTTGAAAATGGATTCGTACTTCCCAGGGAGGAAGCTCGGAGCTGCTCGTCTGAAGCAATGAGCCATGTGTCTGGAACAGCAAGGCTTTGCATAATGGGCTCCTCCTCGAAAAAGATCGTGATGTAGTTGCTGCTGGAATAATTGTGTTCTTTCTGCATTTATTCAGCATTGCATTAGATAATTAGAAAACTGTTGTATTGGAAAAAAAGAAGAAAAGGTTGGATTTTCCAGTTTGTTGAGGGTCTCAGACATAGATGCCCTACCTACTTCTGATTTCCCCCGTGCAATGGGAATGATATCAGGCCCTCTACCCCCTGCTAGTTTGGCTCTGAGCACTCGTGTATGGCTCAGACTGCTGATCAGTGGGAAGACAGAAGGTGGAGGAGCCTACACGTCAGAGGTTTGCAGAGACAGCTGATGTGGGACAGGGTTTGAGACTGACTGGTCAATTCCATAATTGTGTTATAAAATTACACGCAACGAGAGAAAGCTGCCTATAATTGCACAAATATTGTGGAGACAGTTATTTTCCTTAACTAGTTTTTTGGAAACGTTGAAGTAACGTCTCAGGAAAAAATGGGGTTATCAAAGCCTGGCTGCTTATGTGCACAGGCTTCCCACGAAGACAAAGGCGGGTATTTTATTTTTTAATAGATTAATGAATGGTTCCGCCTGTATTTCAGCTGCCTGGTATTCGCTTCTTTTCCATTTCCATGGAGCCTAGATTTTTATTTCTATGCCTAATTTTCCTATAGGCTCCTGAGAAGCAGTAAGTGATGTCCTTACACGTTACCATCCATATGTTGTACACAAGAAAACATTAGCATGCAAGTTGCATGCATTTGTTAATAGCCGTTCACACTATTTCCTTGTTCGTGGTTTCTTGCAGAAAAGCAGATAGTGCTGACTGTTGCAAAGCAGATAGCTGGGGTTTCTCTTTCAACACTTGAAACTACATTACTGAGGTAACTTTCTCCTTAAGTTTTTCCACCTGTGTCGGCTTGTTTTTTTTTTTTTTTTTTTTTTTTTAAATATACAATGATACAGGCATTTGTCAGAAGCTGCACCACCCCAGAGGAGGAAGAGATCTGGACCTCCCTCCAAGCAGAGTGTAGAAAAAAGAAGGCATCAAGAGCTCTGCTCAGCAGTAATGCTTTTGAGAAAAGGATATTTGGTGGAGATAGATGTTCATTTTGTTTTGTTAGCGTAACTTTTGAATAGTGTTCTCTGCTTAATTCTGAAGCAGTTTGCTGGCAGTATGATTAACAGTGGTTTATTGTACGGCTGAAGAAAGCAATATTGATTGCAAGTATAAAGGCGCATTTAGAGATGCTTTCTGAATTGTTTAGTCTTCCTAAATGAAGTCATCTTTTACAGAATTTTGCAACTGAAGGTCTTTTTTTAAAAAAAAATTTACCCTATTGTTTTGGCAGTTTTTGTGATTCTTATTTAGAGCTCTTCTTCGAGATTATGTCACACGCATGAGAGCTAGAAAGTGTACTAAAGGTATTGCTCAGTACTCTCATTATCAGGTTTGGACATCTGAAATTTGGTTTGGTATTTTTTTTTTGGTAGATTACGTTTGGAAACTTTGGCTCCAATAGCTCAAAATATTCACCTCGCATTGGGATTGGCTTGGGGGGGTGGGCATTAAATATGATAATAAGTAAGCGGGCAGCAAACCGATTGGTATTCCGAACTAAAAAAGACATTTACATGCTACTTCTCTTGCTGCCTTAATTATTCCCTCTGAAGTCCTTTATGTTTGCTTTACTATAGAGGCATGACAAGTGGCTGAGTCAATTGCACGTGTAGAACCTGTAAGTTGAAAGGAGGCCTTGCGTGGTTGTTATTTATCTGTTACTAAATTCCTATGTAATTCTTCTATATGAAATAATAAAGAATGGAGATGGAAAGAAAAAAAAAGTAATGCTGTACGACAGAATTTGTCTGTTAGACAAAGGAGATTTAAACTAAATTAAAGAGATGGCTTATTTTATCATATAAAGAAAAGGTACTGCCTGCAGTCTGGGTTCTGTTTGTTTTTTCCTTAAGCTACTTAGCTGGAAAAAAAACTTTACATACATGATTATCAGAAAAGGTTGTCTGGAAAATACATTTCTGTTCTACCTTTCTGATGCCCATCTTTCAGCTTGTTCTTCCTGCTGGTGTCTGCAATAAAAAGTTCAGGTCTAAGTCTCCTTGCTCAGGATGCTTTGTGCAGATTGCCTAAGAGTTTCATCCAGAGATTATTTGTTGAAGATTGTAGTGCCTGGGTCACTGAAGTTGACTGTGTAACTGAATAACCAAAACCAGTAAGGAGGGAGATCAGAAAAAAAAGCAAAACTTTTTGATGTCAGTTTAGAGACCAAATCGAATTAAAACTAACAAAACAAAAATAGTAGTTCCTGTCGAAAAACTATTGCCCACAGCCCACAGCCATATTACAGAAGCCTGCTGAAATATATCAGATTTTTATCCCCAATTAAAAGTATGATTATTTTCATAAGAGGATTAGTTTTTCATATTTGTGTTTGAATGCACCTCCCCCCTGGCTTTCTTCACCAAACCAAAATTGGACACAGGGCTGGTCGTGCTTGCAATAGGACACAAAACTCTTCCAAGAAGACATCATTGTGCTGGTATCACGTGCCAGAAGTGTGCTGAGGCATTGTGTTGATCTGTAGTAACATCAGATTCTCCAGGACCAACATCCTATTAATCTTCCTTTTCAGCCATGTATAGAAAGCTCCTTACCTTTTAACAAATTAAGTGCTTTCCCCTCGTTATTTTGACTTAAAAAGCAATGAGTCCACAGCTAGGCAATCACTTCCACTAGGAGTAAATCAGTGCTGATGCTGGAAACATCAGATCCCTTCATCCTGCATCTCTGCCTTGGTCCTGCAGCTCCCTTGTGCTGGCTGTGCTCAAGTCTTCCTGACAAAAGATGAAGGGTTGGGGTGGTGGTGTTGCTTTGTGTTATTTATTTATTTGTTTGTTTGTTTTTGGTTTGGGGTGTTAGGATTTTTTTGTTTGTGGTGGGTTTTTCCTGTGGTAATCCTCTATGTCAGGTTTTAGTGCCTTAAAAAAAGAAATCTGATTCAGTCTTCCTTACTTTTGAAATCCTTGACAAAAACAGGCTATTCAAGACTTAGGGACGCTTTTGACATAAAATTTGCATAGTAGGAGTTTCAAGAAGATCTCATAAAATAGCCAGAGATGGGAGAGATTAAAAACAGAATGGGATGGTGTTTATTGATATTAATTTCCAAAGTTTTCATCGGTCTGGAGCTCTCTGGAGAGCCAGCGGGGAGCTATCAGTAACCATCGTGGGAGGCAGCAATCCAAGTACTGCTGCAGCACAGGCAGACAAGGCGATCCCAGCCCTCACTTTACAGGTTTTAGTAGTTGAGATGTTTATTCTGCATCGCTTAATGTATTAATAGAAAAGAAGACAAGTAAATGGTTTTAGGACTGTGGAATGTTATTAGCAAACTCCCTTTGCTGATAGTGGTGTGCGCGTGCAGTCAGTTGGAAAGACGAACATTTGTGTCACAAATTGGATACATGTTAAAATAAAAAAATAATTAGAAAAAAGTCACTTTATCTATGTTTGGTAAGAAACACTGTCAGATGGAGCTGTAGGGATTGTATACGGATGCATTAGAGGATAGTGCCTTAAGAGTATTGGTGTTCATCAATCTGTGGCAGCGTGAAAGGCGCGTCTCAGACGCTTCATGGAGCACATGCATCTAGGGCCAGGAGGAGCTCCTTACCATACAAAGGAGCACAGCTATCAGGAAGGGCTCCCGTACAAAAAAACGTGTGTGTTGGGCTAAGATTTGAGGCATAAATAAGGACTAATACTGGTCGTCTGTCAGAGTATGAGGACAAAGCAGGGGAACGGGAGGTGGACGCGCAGGGTTATTCCATTATGCAGGAATGTTCGAGCTGCCTTTTTGGGCTGTTTGCACCAGCTGCAGGCTGGTTGGCAAACCCAAGTGAGAGGCACCACGACTTGCTAGATACAGGCAAGTGATAGAGCTCTGCCTCTACTGGCACCCAAACTGAACACTTCACACTGTGCTGCGTAGGAAGAACAGATTTGAAGCAAGTGTAGGTATTCTAGACATGGCAATGTCCATGGGCTGAGTGTATCCCTACTGCCTAGGATGTAGTTTCTTCCTTCTGCCTTAAATACTTCTAAAAATGAAAAATACAGGTCTTTTTATTTATTTATTTATTTATTTGAATAAAAGTGGATAACTTTCCCAGCTAAGCTTATTCTCACCATGGTACTTAATCAGTTCTAGACATCATAGGAAGGGAAAGACAAAATAAGAGGAGCAGGGCAGGGGAAGCATCAAGTAGAATCATTTTTATGAACAATGAAAGTGGTAGATGGCCAAATAGGTGGTGTTTTTTTTTTTTGTGTGTGTGTGTGTGTGTGTGTTTAATAATGTTAGAAGTACTGCTTTCCTTGATTGTATCACAGAATATCGTTATTACATGTCAAAAAGAATCTGTTTTATCATGTAATTGTGTCCAATTTTAAACAGCATAAGTTTAGAAAATTATTTTTTTTTTAATTTTAATCCTAAAATTCAGTCAACAGTGATTTTAATGTTCACTTTTTTTTTTTTTTTTAATTTAACATCTCAACATAAAGATACTGATACTCAAACTTTTCTCTGCAAGTATTTAAAATAAACGGCTATTTTGCCAGTAATTTTTTAACACGAAATGTTGGTAAGTTGAAATGATTCAGTGGGAGGGGAAGGTTAGTGCCAGAATAGCAAAGTATTTACATGATTCTCTGCAGGGATTAACCTGTTCTCTGCATAAATTATTTCTCCTAATAATCATTATCATATGATGATCTCAGAACTAATTACAGCTTTGGGTGGGAAATATTTTAGCTGCCTTTGATTTATTCTTCTGTGTTGCTTTTTACCTTTTTTTTTTTTTTTTAACTAAGTTACATTTCTGATTCAGAAAAACGGTATTTTCCCTTGTACCCACCAGTTCCTTCATCTCTTTTTCCTTTTTCCCTCGCTTTTAGTGGCAAAACGTGAGTGGTGCAGTTGCTGTTTTGAACCCCACCCTTGGATTTACAGGGTATACGAACCCCATTGCGTAAGAAACCTGTTACTGAGCAGGCTGCTGCAGCCCTAACCAGCCGGCTAGTGAGCAGCCAAGTTTTAAAGGAAATAATTTCTAACGTTTACTGTTTGGAATCAGACCTTTCACAGATGGAAAAAAAAAAATAAAAGGAAAGGATAAATTTGTTTTAAAATAACAAAACAGCTAAAGAAATGTTTGCCAGCAGGATAAAGCAAGACTATGAGCGCCTGAAAATACCTGACAAAATAATAACTGCTGAAATGGGGTGATAACATCATGAATTGCAAATGCTTGATTGTGTTTCTTCAGTTCTGAGGTTTGTGGATGTGGATTCACTTTGGGTTCACCTCTGCCTTCCAGACCGGTTGATGGCCTCAAATGAACTGCGCAGATTTCCTGAAATCATTTCAGTTTTCTTCTGTGCAATAAATATTTGACTCTAATAACTGCGATCTTGACGTTCCAAGCCAAATTGATTTCTCCATCCCTGTTAAGTGGTAAAATATAACCTACACAAAGTAGAAGTGTGCGTGTAAATATTTGAAATAGGCTAGTAAATCTTTCTCACAAACAGTACTACAAATTTCCTTGGCAAAAGTTTGTGTGCATTTCAGTGTGCTCTGGAGAGCCTCATCTGACCATCGGTTTTTATTAACGCCATTTTAAAGCTGATAAACACAGAAATATTAGGAGAGAATCATGTGGAGCTGCACGTGGGGAAGGAGAGAAGCAGAGAGGAGGGCCTGGATAGGTGGTAAAATAACGGGGGGCAGATAGGATGCTGTGAAAACAAAACTAAGCAGATAGGAAATGGTAGAGAAAGCTTAAAGATGCAAAGTTAAGAGACGGCATTAGGAGAAGGGTTGTGATAACCGATGGCATTTCTAAGACTAATTTTTTTCCCTGTCATTAAACTTAAGGTCGGCTGAGAAAAGCTGTTTTGTTCATCCTGGTTAATTCTGGTATGAATTCTGGGCAGTGTTGGGTTCGGGACTGAGCTGTAGGTAGTGACTCGAGAAGGAGGTAGAGGATTGAGCTGTAGGTAGTGACTCGAGCAGTATGATGTAGGATTGAAGCTGTAGGTAATGACTTGAGCAGGAGGTTGGAGGACTGATAAATGGCCAGGCAGCAGCTCTTCTCCTCAGCACAGTGGGACATGGGCTGCTTTCTGCTCTCCGCTGGCGGAGGGCCCACAGTAGCCACAGCAGCCCCACTCGCCCCTGGGATGGCTTTGCTCAGGGGCAGCCCCCAGCCCTCCTGCTTCCCCCAAGCCCGAGGACACCCCATCTTCTCCATCCTGGCCCAGGTGCTTTGCCCTCCTTCCCCAGCGGCCCCCGGTGCAGCCGCACAGTTGCGAAGCCTTGAGCCGGCGCGGCTGCGGGGCCGAGGGCCTGAGGGCCTCCGCCCCTGGAAGCTGCACCATCTGGCCGCTCACCACAACGCCGCATGCAGAGTTTATATTTAGATCACCTTGTATCTGGCATCTGGACTTGTATTTATATGTGTGCTCAATGACTACGTGCTTCGAGTACTTTTTTTTTTTTTATTTTTTTTTTTTTTTTTTTGTGGGCGCTGTTCTCCATAACGTATCCATTCGAAGTTCTCGGTTGCCACTGTAAAAAGTTGTTCCAGAAAAATCGTTGTGCTTTCTGTCATTCCTGTTGTTTGTACGGGTGGGAGCTGCATATGAGGTGCCACGTAGTGTCTATCAGAAACACCAGATGGGCTAATGCCCGATGTGTCCAGCAACACTGAGTACTGTGGTAGTAAGCAACTTTGTGCTGTGTATTTCAAGCTTTTATTGCAGTAGGGTTGGTTGTTTTTTTTTGGGGGGGGGGGGGGGGAGGGGGGGGGATAATATATTTATTTGCTTTTAGTATATGTTTCTGTATAAAAGTCTCTTTGTGATAGCTTAAGGACAAAAACAAGTGACGCTTCTGAGGACACAACGTAGCGTGCTGCAAGGTGGCCAACAGAGGGTGCTGAAGTGATGCAGCTGTGGCCTTCACCAGCGATCCTAATTCCCGAAGAACAATGTGTATTTTGACAAACCTCCTTGTTTTGGGATGTTTTACCGGACAGCTGTAAGTTTTTGTGAAATGCAGTCTGTTCGCTGCATTTTCTGTGAATTTAATGCCATAATTTCCAGTAAATTCTTGAATATTTTATATTACAGAGATTATTTCAGAAATGGCCTTTAAGAAGTAATACTTCTAATAAAAACATGCACCCACCTAGAGCATTTATTACTTTTCTTTACCTTTAAAAAGAGTTAAAAATTAAAATCCTGCATTTTTTCATAAGATCAAGTTGGGCCCAGTGTAATTACCAATAATCCCTTTAATTTATGCAAATAAAAAGTTGGACAATGTATGGCAAAGTTGTGCAACACTTTGCATTTAAACCATTTATATCCATGCTGTACTCTCTTTCAATGTGCCCATTTTTCTGTTTATCCTTACACAGGGTCTGGTTTCTGCACTGGTTGTGAAGGAGACTGTGCCCTTTATATACTGGTTTGAAAGGGTGGTGTGTGTCTGCACATGGTTGTAACTTTTGGCTGGAGACTGCTTGGTTCAGATTGCCCCTGTTCTTTGAAGTAATGCATGTCCATGAAAGTCAGTATTTACAGCAGTGCCTGAGAGTCTGTTAAGGAAAATACTCCCTTGCTTTCCTCCGGACCCTTCTCCTCCTCCCCACAAAGTGACAGCTAATGGCTTCAGGCTGCAAGAGATTGAAAAGTGCCATTTATTACATGGATATGCGAAAACAGGTTATTGCTTTTAATAAACAGGAGGTACATTATTACACAGATGTGATGTATGACAGATTAAATCCAATGCCATATTGAAGATAACCCAAACTATTCAATTTTATTGGGATTTTTTTTTTGTGGTTGGTTTAAAACTCAATAACCCATTTTTGTGCAAAAATCTAATCCATCTCTGACAGCATCTCACAGATGTGAATGGACTTCTCAGCAGGGAGATGAGGAACTAGAGTAGTTACAGGAACCTGTCAGATCTACTGTATGTCAGTTCTCATTTTTCAAAACCAAAAAACCCATCTAGACACTGGGGGCCTTACCTTTAAATTAGAGCTTGAGTGTAACTCAGAAAAAGAGCAAAATTTGCAGAAAGTTTGACAAAGCAGATCTGAGCCTTTACTGTTGTATCTCTGTGACTTTTGACTCAGCTGCCAGGGTCTGATAGTTTTCTTAGCATTCAGGAAACTTGAATTGTTAACGATAAATGTGGAACAAGAGAAGGAACAAAATTATCCAGACTTACAGGAATGCTTCTTAAGATGTGGGGAGAGCTACAATTGTGTTTTTGTGGAAGACAATTGCAAACGATTATCCAGAAGGAAAAAATCACCAAAGAGAGAGAAATAAAAATGTTTAAGCCCTTTAATAATGTACTGTGAAATAGTGCGGGTGGTTTCTGTTGTTAGGGGAAGGGTGAGGAGAGGAAACAGGTTGTAATACACTGCCTTACGAGATAGCAGAAAACAGACTCTCATTTATTAATATCAGATCTTTAAATGAAGCACCCAGTCAAGCATTTATCTGGGCTTACCATGTCAAGTAACATTGGAGTTGGACTCCTGTTGCCTGCCATGGACGTAGACACTTGGATGGAGATATGTTGTTCAAGAGGCTGTTCTGGCTGCACTGTGGTTGTTGTCCTTAGAGGTTGTGAATCTCTGTCCTTGGAGATGCTTTAACAGATGCTTTCGTTGGGCAAGTTCCTGAGCAACTGGATCTCATACAGAAGTTAGCCGAGCTTTGAGCAGGAGGTTGGAGTACTGTGTTCAGTTCTTCAGAGTACTGTGTCCAGTTCTGGGCTCCCCAGTACAAGAAAGATTGGGATCTTCTGGAAAGAGTCCAGTGGAGGGCCACAAAGATGATACAGGGCCTGGAGCATCTCCCCTATGAGGAAAGGCTGAAAGACCTGGGTGATGAAGCACTGGAACAGGCTGCCCAGGGAGGTTGTGGAGTCTCCTTTGGAGATATTCAAGGCCTGTCTGGACGCCTACCTGGGCAGCCTGCTCTAGGGAACCTGCTTTGGCAGTGGGGGTGGACCTGGTGATCTCTTGAGGTCCCTTCCTATTCTGTAATTCTGTGATTCTGTTGGATGAGAAAACCATTGGAGGTCCATTCCAATCTTGCTTGTTCTATGAGACTGTAGAAGGACTGATGCAAGGAGATTGCTGGCTCACTCACTAAGAAAACAAACGTGCTCTGGGCATCTAAGTATTTTCCTCAAAATACAGATACCTCCTTTGAAATGGGAGGCTTTTGGCTCCTAGGCACTTGGCTTTTGGAAGCAACCGAGATGTCTTACTCATGTCACAGATTTATGTAGCATTCAAACTGTCTTTGTGGTAGCTAAATTTGTGCTGGATTGATAATCCTGCATTATGGGCTTCTTGTCTGCGATGGACATCATCACAGAACAGCTCTCCAAAGTGCGGTCCTCAGATGTGCTGCCAGTGGCTTTGAACACTGATGCGGTGCAGGTGGTATTAGCTGATATTAGACTGGATTTAAATATTGGCTGCTAGATTCCTATAATTGCACCCAATAAAAATATCATCTATATGTAGTCCTAATAGAGACCTTGCAGTTATCACAAATAACAAAAGTAGATTCCTACTCTCAACATTTTTGTTTGTCAAAGGCTGCACTCTATTTACTTATGCCTAAGGAATTACAGCATAACTCAATTTCTGCTATTGCTTGCAGCTTCTGACCAGAAATCCACAAGAAAAATAATTGAAAAAAAGTCTAGTTCATATTGTCAACGCTAAAGGCAGGTTGTCATTTAAGTAACTTACAATATTTGTATATAGATTTTCTCCAGTTGTTTTATATCTGTTTATGTCAAGAGGATGAATTCCTGGTAAGAAAGTATGCAGTCATTCTTTGAACAGCACATATTATGAAATATGTGGTAAATAAATACAATTTTAAGGTTACGTTTTAAGACTTGGATTCTTTGTATTCTATACTGGGAGTAGTATATATCATGTTGTCCAGGGGACTGAAGTTTAACATGACTGTGATTTTTTTTCCTAGGTAGTTGTGACAGTGCACAATGCAGAACAGTGATCTCCAGGAAGCAAGCAAGACAGCATCCATACTGCTTGCAATTAACCCATCTCTGCCTGAACTAGAAAACTGTTAATGGAAACTACACTGCAAAATTAAAGCAGTAAGACAGATTGCTACTGGAAACTGGCGCTTCAAGGAAAGGTAAGGCTTTGTTTTAAGGTTTTAGGCTTCCTAAACCTGCATGAGCTTTTTGTTAGCAAGAATCGTAATGCATTCATAAGAGAATAAAATTTACTTCTTATTGAATAAATGTGGCGACTATTAGCCATTTTTCAGTAAATATTTTAAAATGTTTTGCATGGGTGGAAAATACAAAACATTATGCATTTTGAGATTTGGAAGCTTTCATATATGGTTCTTGCTGAAAAGGATTGTGTATGTGAATTTAAGTATTTGTCAATGGCAGGTTTGGGTGATCATTCTTAGGGACTCAAGTTAAAATTGAATTGCAAACCTGTATTAAGACCATCACATGCAGCATGAGATTATGCACATAGCATGCTACAAGCATTTATCAACTCATTGCCATAACATCAGTAAAAGTTTGCAAACTGTTACCAGGAGCTGAAGAAACTTGTGGTTTTTAATTAGTGTGCTGCAGTGCAAGTGTTTTGTTAAAGCCTTCCTGGGACTGAAATTCCAAACAGACAAATGTTGGCTGTATTTGGTTTTGTAAATACCGATACTTTTGAAAACAGATGAATAAGCATTTTGCATGTATACTTATTAAGTATCTGAAATAAGTGCAATTGCTAATGTGCATTTATATCTCAAGGAACCAGGAGAAAAATAGAAAACAACATGAGCAAAAATTCATTAGCCTCCTTCTCTTAAACAAACCAAATATTTTTTTCCTACTAAAGGGTTGGATAGTTTTTAACCCATCATTATTAAGCCCTAGTTAGTCCTTCTGTCATATAAAAAATAAGATTTAATTGAGTCAGTTAATTTTGCTCAGTAATTAGCTGTAAGTCACAGTAAATTATATTGTTAGCAGTATTTCTTCTGGAGTACTGGCTTCCATAGTGCTCCCAGTTCTATTCCACTGAAAAGTGAATTATTTTGTTTTGCTTTTAAACAGCAGTAGTATAAAGGCACTTGACAAGGACAGAGACTTTTCAGTCTGAGTAGTTATCTTTTTGTTCTTTGTTGATTGCTTAAATACAGATTTTTCCTTTTTGGCTTTTTGAGATTTCTAGATCATGGTTTTAAATGCATTGGGACAATTATATCATTTATTATTTAATATACTTTCTTGTAGTTTGTTTGTTTTTAATCCAAGACAATGCAGATCAAAACAAGCAGACAGATATATATGGATGAGTACAGAGATCTGTATGTGTGTGATATATGTTCTAGACTTACATGGCCATTATGAAGCAGGGGATTTTCATTGCCTAGATATGAGCTGTTCTGTGCAGGAAGGCTGCATACATGCATGCTGACAAGAGAAGGGCTCCATATGGCTGAGTCTGTGAATTCAGTCTGACTTGTGGTAGGGCTCTAAATCACATCCGTACAGCAGCATGTGCATTTGCAACCCTGCTGTACCATTGTAGCGTGCGGAAATTCATGTGTCAGTCACTGGAGGGTATAAAGGAGACGTCCAATCCATACAAAATAATGCAGTCACAGTAGGAAACCAGTGTTCTACACAAAAGATTGGGCACGTATCGTTATGCCATGTGAGCCAGAAGGGAATGCATGACTCTGGTCTGGAAATGTACAACTATATGCAATTATGGGCTCTCAGCTGGGAAATGAGCGCTGTCTCCTAGACTACCTCTCAACTGTAATTCTAGGACCTCCTATGTTCCAGTTAGGCAAACTCGATAAAGATTAGATTTGATCGTTTCTGGACTGGTTTACCTGCTTTACTGTGCCTTGAAAGAACTGATTGTACTAATTCCTCTCCTTCACAAACCAATTTAAGAAGGCAAAACCTCTCAGCAGTTCAGTTAGTGGATTCTGAGTGGAAATAGTATCTCGTAGTAGCAGTCTTCCCACACCAATGAATACAAATTTGGCATATCTACAAGTTTTGGCATATTTACAAGACACAGCAGGTGTCTTGTAAACATCCTCGAACTCAAAGTTGGAGTTACATGAACATGCAAACATATTCATGGGCCTTTGTTTCCTAAAAGGGAGATGAGACCAACTGACTTGATGTGCTCTTGTGAAATCTTGTCTTTTACAATGTAGAGAAAATCCTAGTGCATGGAGGAAATTATTTGGTTCCATTTAATTAGAACAGTGTTTGTTTTTTAATTGCACTGGTAATAATGCCACATATCAGACAAAAATAGTAGTAGTGAAGTCTGATGAATGTTGGTATTACTTTTCCTTACGTTCCTGCAGGTTTTGAAGAATGATGTTGCTGACATCAGCAAGAGAATATTAGGGGTGATTGTGTCTGTTGCTACTCATAAACATGATTGCCTTACTTCCTCTTATTTATTTTAATGTTGTGTTAGAAAATTCCGCTCTAGGATCAGATTTGTTTGGTCTGAGGATATTTTTAGGAGTGTATTTGTCCAGTGCTAACTAAACTTAATTCTGTGTCTCTGGCTTTTGGAAGTAAAGACTGAAAACTGTCTACTGAGACCCACTGAGGCATGTGACAAGCTATCTGGCAGTAATCTAGGAATGCAATTAAATGTGTTCAGTTATGTGCCTTGTTTGTTAGGTTAGAGTCTTAAAATCATGCAAGGTGGAGGCCTAGGACATGAGAACTCACCCATTTTATCTTACAGTAGTGCTTTGACTTAATTTTTAAAAGTTTGAGAAAATCCATCATTTCTTCACTCAGATAATTTTGAAGCCTCTCAGTTGTTATTTTACTTCTGATAGCAAGCATTGGTTTATTGTGTGTAAAATAAAAATGCAAATCCTAGCAGCTGTACATTCAGAAAGGTTTTTCTTTTCTTCAGTTTCCTTTTTTTTTGGAAAGGCTTTAAATATGTTACAGCCCAGGAATCCAGTTCTGCAATTGCCTAAGCTGAACACATATATCCATGGATTATAGCACTTTAATATGCAGATCAAAAGCTGGTGGATGAGATTTTTAAACAGGGCTGGACTGATGCAGGGGAAATGCTAGGTGTCCGAGAACTGAGGTGAAGCACACATAGACCCGTAGTTAAAAGAAAAGGAAGAACTAAAAATAAACTTGTTTTGCTATTTTTAGAGTTTCCTGCTGGTTGCTTAAAAATCCCTGAGCTTAAAAGGTCTTACTTACAGTTCAGTATCTTTCAGACAGTCATTTCAAACTAGTGCAGAGAACCAAATGAAGCCTGACAATTGGAATTTGGGGGAGGCAATATCATTTTTTCCCTAATTAAAAAAAAAAAAAAAAAGTGTTCTGGGAAACAGATCAGCATTCATCATGTTGTAGCCAACCATATTGGTATTGACTTGAACAAGGTAAATAACATTTTTAGGATTGATGTGCATCATTCCTAATTACTATTAATAATTGTTTTTGTTTTTCTTTGCATGTTAAATACTGTAATAGTTTGTGCAAGGAGATTGTCAATATTAAACCCAAAAGAGCTCCTCAGAATCTTTGCAGCTGTAAATGTGTGAAAGCTTGAGTGTTTAAATTATTTGTTTCATGTGTATGCTTTTTACCTCCTTAAAAATAAAAAAGAGGGGGGGGGAGTGTTGGGAGACATGCATCTGGTATTAAAGAAAATATTTTTGGTTTAGGAGTATGCATAGTGTGTAAGGTATCACAAAATAGGCAACAATTCTTGTTGAAACAGCAAATACTTTAAAAATTCACAAGATGAACAACAAAATCACAGAAAGTGTGCCCTTAACTCCAAAGTAAATATTTTACCAAATAGGTTTTTGATATAAGGAACAAAATGTACAAGGAACAGCACGTGATACAGACCTAGTACAACATTTTAAACACCTTTTAAGCTTCCTGACTTTTCCCATGCTTATATTTAGATAAAGTTTATATGGTTCAAATCAGTACTATTTTGCTTGGATTAAAATGGTTAACATTTTCCCTATGTGGATGGTTGATTTGGGGGGTTTCTTAAGTGTCAGAATTAACTAACTCTTTCTTGTGCATGTTCTTCCATACAGTAGAATAAAGGAAAGGCCTTAATTCTCCATTCTTCCCTATAGAGAAATGAGCTAAAAAGTCCAAAGACACAGATACAATTTTTTTTTTTCCTTCAGTGCTGATGTGTTATTTTGGGATACATGCTGACCTACTTTTTGTGTTTCCAGAAAGAAAGCTAAAAAATTTTGGCTAGGGTTGCAGAAAGGTTTTGATTTATTTTTTCAGGGGATTTTTATACATCCGCTTACATAAACACACCCACACCCGTGTGTTGGCTAATGTGGGTGTTGGTGTATGCTAGCAAATCAAGATTGCCACTTTTTGTAAAATTTCAATAATAACAGCAGCAGAGACCTAGACACCTGCCTTTTGAGGGTTTGATAGGAAGATGCCATTCTAGTGGTGCAGTTAGTTTTTCAGTTACGTGATACAATAGAAATCTTTCAATTCCATATAGAAACATGCAAATTTACTTCAAAATCTTATTTTTTTTTTCCATTTTCTTCACCATTATCTTAGAAACCGGATGGTAGAACCCATTTAAATCGTTCACATTGTGCATCCCATTGTTCACCAGTCTGACCATCAAAGAATGTTCATCCCATTAGGTTGCCATTCCCAATTAAAATAACAACACACACAGTTTGGGGATTGTATGAACAAATTATGAGAGAACAAATAATGAGAGATGAAGACCTGCTCCAGCTGAGGGCAGAATAAATTCATCAGCCCTGGCATCACTGCACTCACATGTGGGCCCTTCCCAGCAGAGCAGGTCTGCTGGTGGAAGAAGATTCTTCTCAGCTTATGAGGACTGTAGTCCAGCAAGTCTTGCTGTGGCGTTCCTCTCATCTAACTTTTACGACCATACAAAGATTGAGCATCTGTAAGCCTCTGTAAAAGTCTGCAGTTGATGGGAAAAGACAATTATCCCTACCCTAAGCCAGGTGAGATACATTCAGCCGTGCAGAGCTCCATCCCTCCCTCCTTGTTAGCTATGGGTAGAGTTCAGACTTCGGCAATTTCATCTTTGAATGTCCCCAGCAAGATGAGAGAAATCAAATCGTTTTTCTTTGCATATACCACGCCTATGGTAAGGAGTTTGTTGAACATCTGTACTGTAGTTCTCCTGAGAGAGGCCTCGAAGTACCATGAATGACAGGTCTTGTACTTCTCTGACTGACAGACGAGAGTTTTATGACCTAGTTAAGCTAACTTGTGGGTATGGTATACGTATATTTTTCTAAGGCATTTGTTTTGATACTTCTTTTTAGATTTTAACATAAAGACCATATTCAGCACTTTTCAAAAACTCTGCCGCGCAAATCTTCATTTTTAAGTGATAATTAGCTCTGTGTATGAGTTACGTTAAGAAACCTATAGATTCAAAGCTTCTGGCGGCATTTTTTAGTATTTGGGTGGTGTACAGCTTTTGCTTAAGAAGCCTTTTGCAGTGCTGCTACTTCCCATGTTGTCTGATGGTGAGGCCCTGGCACAGGCTGCCCAGAGAAGCTGTGGATGCCCCATCCCTGGAGGTGCTCAAGGCCAGGCTGGATGGGGCTTTGGGCAACCTGCTCTGGTGGGAGGTGTCCCTGCCCATGGCAGGGGGGTGGGACTGGGTGGGCTTTAAGGTCCCTTCCAACCCAAACTATCCTGTGATCCTGTGATCGTGGGCCAGCTATTCCCAAAAACTAACTTGAACCTTGCACTGTTCAGTAGAGTTAGTGGGGAGCCAGAGATTTCTCTAGGAGGTTAATTGAGAGCCCTGTTCAGGTTTCAGCTCTGAAGAGATCACCAGGCAAAACTGGTTCTAGGCTTCCAGGCTAAAGTTAGGCTTTGTAATTTAATTCCTAATAGTCTCCAATACTTTCCAAAAGGCTATCTTTAACTAGCAGGAAAAATGCTAGCTGTATCCAGTTAGTCTAGCTGACCATCACTTACCCTTACCTCTTGTTCTTATGTTCTTTGGCTGTTTTCTGTGCTGTGCAAGCACGTGTCCTGCTCTTACTGCTTGACAAACATATCCGGGCATCCCATTTCAGCTGAAATGATATCAAAACTTCCCACATTTCTGTGTTTCTAATCTGTGTAGGAACCAAGAGGATCTCGGTATTTTTAGGTCCCCTTGGTTCCTCCCTCTCCCCAGATATTTATTAGTTTTGCACTCTATGCTGAAAGAGCTGTTCCCCCAGTATTCTGCTGTCTGGATTCGGGACTTGGAAGTAAAACCCCAAATCATTTTCTCCACCTCAGAAAGACAAAAGTGATATGCCCAACTGTATGAAACACCATAAGCAAGTCTGATCACTGCTATCGTACTTATCGCTTCCACCGCTGAAAGTTTTTCTCTGATGCCGAGTCACTTCATCAGCTAAATTTATAGTGTTAACCTGACAGTAGTGCTTATCTACAAAAAATGTAAGGGTAATGATTCTTAATGCAAATGGATTGAAGGATTTATCTTACTGATACATGTGTTCCTGAAAATAATTAGTTGCTATAGTGCCATCACTTTTTCTTGAATGCTTGCATAATTACGGAAGTGTTTAGGAATGTATTTTTCATTTTTTGCCTGTCCTGGAGACTGGTAACAACTTGACTTTCCCAGAGATAAGCCAAATCATGGTATTCTATACTATCACAGGCAATAGTTCTTCAAATTCCTCATGAAGCTTGTCTGAAATGTCAGAGAAATGTCAGAAAATTGCAATTTATCCAAGCTATGTGAGCATAGAGCAACAGGGCTGCGCATTCCGTATTTGAGTATCTTTGAATCTAGGTTAATTTCAGGATGATAATCCTAAGAGCTCTCAATGACCTACGGTACACCTCAAAAATTTATGCTTTCTCAGGATTTTGCCACTCTCCTTAATTTAGAGGTTATAAAACCCGGGTCTGAACTTGCAGGAGGCAGAAGAAAGGCAGCGTTCTTGCATCTTCCTGGACTGTGCATTTAATTACTGGAAGAATTCGGCTGGAGTCTCGCTGTGCTTTGGGAGTGTTGCAGGATTTATCTACCTTGGCAAGATTTTTCCTCTCTAACTAAGCTCTTAATTGACTTTATGTGAAATAAATGCCCCAGTTTTGAAACCTTATACAGAGATAACAGTGAAAGGCAGTAAGGAGTGGAAGGGTGTTTCTCGGCGAGCTGAGATATGTGTTGATTAATGTTCACAGTCAGCAGGCAAACAGGTGTCTTAAAATACGTGCTCGCTACACTGAGTTTCTGACTTAAAGTAAACTGTGCGATAACCCAGGTCGACATTAACACTGTGTTTTTCTCACATGTTTTCATACTTGTTACTAGTTAGAATAAGGTTGTGCAATCTTTTTAAAACTTAGCAGTTGTGCAGCCAACGTTGAGGGAATTAACTCTCCCTTTTTTGTTGCTCCAAGAGTGATCTTTATTTTGTATTTCATTGCATACAGTAGTATGTAGGATTTAAAAAATAAAACGGTGTTTATCTTGAGTGTTGTGCCACCGCAGCTGTGTGCAGGGAGAGGCTTTCAACAACACAGTCCCAAAAGGCAGCATCTGTTAAACACATGATCTGTTTTGTCTTTTTGGCTGTAATACAGAGCTTGCAATGGGGATGCAACTATTCTCTTCTTCTATTACTGTTTTGAAATGCGCCTGCTGTCATTCTTGCAAATTAACAATTGTCAAATTAATCTTAATTGTAGTTAACTCAGGCCAGTACATAGTCATAAAGAATCTCAACCAATTTTTAAATGCTTTTCCAGTTCATTCTTGTTCTGCTTGTATTAATAATAATGGTGTCCACTTAGGGTCCTAATCTGAATAATCATAGGAAAACTGAATAACCAGAATAAATCTGTACAGGTTTTTTAGTCACATCTATGAAGATACACAGACACACTCCTTTAAATCTAACACTGGTGTGCAGACTCTACAAACCATGCCAGGTTTGTAGCAGCGTAATACAGGATATAGTATTTTTTTCTAGTCATGTTCAGGAACAATATTTCAGTCATGCCTTGGATGCCACTTTGTCATAAAGCTGATTCTTTAAAAAGTCCGTGGAAAATAATGAGTAAAACTGGGAGCTTTTAATTGCGGTAGTTTAAAAAAATTCTGCTTTTTAACTAGTTAGGTGCTGATGCATCTTCATGAAACCAAGTGGAGGAAAGAAGACCCTACAATTTCTCTGAATTCATGTAAGTCTATACAGGGAATTTTATTTTCCTTTTCATGTTCTGTTTTATTTTTTCCCATTTTTCTGTCTTCAAGTGTGAAAAGCTTAAAGTTTTTCCCTTGACCTTAATGCTTGCTTTAAGGACGAGCCCTTAAGGAGTTTGCCGAGCAGCGCTTGCCATTGCTCGAGGCAGCACGGTGCATCAGTTACTTGCCGTTGGCCACTGTTTCCTGTGGTTTGGGGAGGCTGTTTCCTCACATCCTCTTCTTTCTCCTATTTTTTCATTTCACCCATGGCTGTCATATTTTATCTCTGAGTATGGAAAACAATAATTGGGAAAAAAAGTACCTTTCATATTTGGGAAGCTCTTCCCGTCATTGCTTTCTTTCACTTTTTCCATGACAGAGTATCAGGAGCAGAGCTCCACACTGCTTCTAAATCCACGTTTATGTATTGGTGTAGAGAGACTTTCCCTCAGCCTCTCTCATTTTATGCTGATGATTCTTGGCGTATGGTAGATACCAGAGAGGGAGGGAGGAAGAGAGGTCTGTTGTAGCTAGAGATGTGTAGAAGTTCTGAAGGAAATGATGCCATACTTAGGTTCCTACATAAAGATTTTAAAAACCTAGTTTTTTTTTGCACTATGGCATCACTATTTGGCAAAGCGTGAGCCACATGTTTTCTAATTCAGGTGTGGTTTAGCGAGGTGACAGAACTCTGTTTTAAGACTTAAAATGTTTATTTTTACACACCTATGTAGGCAGAAAAACTCTTTTAATGAAAGAAGTACCTTGCAGCTTTGCTGTCAGATTAAATAAGTGGATCTTATTAATAGCATCCAAATGCAAAATCACAAAAGTTTAATGTTGTAAAATTAAATTGTAAAAGCTAGGTCCTGTATGTCTAGTATTAGAGGTTTATTGATAAACCAGAGTACAGAGGGAGATGTTAGTGTGTATGATTTTTGCTGCTGTAGGTGAACAAGAAGTAGTCCTAGGCTGGCAACATGGCTCTGACTTTAGCACCTAGTCTTGCTTTAAACAAGGAGGTTTTTTAAAAATACAGTCGCTGTTTGATGCCATTACCAGCAGAACGTGGCTCTGAATGTTTGAATTCTGCAGATGAGGCTGTAGGCTTCAAGCTCGCTGCCCATGAGCACAGCGCGGTATAGGCAACTTTTCCAGGAGGGGATTCGCAGGAGCTTCTGCTGTCGATACTCACACATGATGGTGTAAGTGGACAAGAAATGGCAAGCCATGACGACTTCTTGTGCAGGGAAGAGAGCTGTTGGTTCCCAGAGAGATGATGGTGTCTGGTGCAGGACATGTTCAGTTCATGCCTGTGCATGTACAGGCACCTGCTCTGGTGTGTGAGTCAAGTCCACTTTCTTTTTGCCTGCTTTAGAGGGAGCTCCTACTCCAGTTTCAAAGTCAAGCCCAGAGAAATTAGATTTTCAGTTTTATTTGAATAATTGGCAGAAGAATTTGTGACTTCACACGGGGACAGGGTTAGACTTGGAGCCACAGATGAGTGAGATCCATGTCTGATCAACCATTGCTTGAAGGAGAATTGATTGCTGGTGGTTTTTAAAACAGGTTTGTAAGTTTGAGGAGGCTCTGGAAGTCTCTGCTTATCGGTGGTTACATGAGGCTATCAGCCCTTTTGGGGGCGGAGGGGCATCCTGTAGCTGTGAAGAAGAACTTGTCCTTGGCACACCTCTTAGCTTACAGAGGTTCTACCAAGTATGTGGAAAACAAACAGAATGAACTGGGCACCCACGTTTCTCTTCAATCTTTATTTGTAAATGTAATTCCTGATTATTAGTCATGGGTCATGAATTTTTTTTAATACTTGAAATTAAGAGTCTTTGTTTCTGAAGCTTGCTGATGTGTTTCAGTGAATCCTGCAGTGCTGTGCCTGTTTGCTGTCATTAGGGAGAAAAAGCAAAGAAAAAAAATTCATTGAGAGTGGAAATATGTGATCATAAACATATCAAGGGGTGGGGGCTGGATGAAGTCTGTGGTATTCATAAAGCTGATTTTAGCTGGTCTTTTTACAGATCTTATAATAATCTCTAGAAAAACTTTAATATTCGTATGATGCTCACTTTTACCTTATTATTACAACTACTTCAAAATGATGATTATATCTGCAGAGTGACAGGTTCTTCTTATGCACTGTTCTTCTTATCCCCTGGAAATAATACATTTCTTCGTTATTTTAACAGTTTTCTTTAGTGAATTGACTGTTACGGGCTCTGACTTATGAAACAAGATGGTATGCTTAGATAGTTCTACTGTTCACAAGTGTTACATCTATTTTAATTCTGTTTGGTCTTAACTGGAACATAGTCTGGTCAGATGCTGTTCCAATAGGAATTTGATCTCAATATAAATGTAATAAATTTAATCCGTATTAAACTCTTAACATTGTTTAAAACTTCTTGAAATTAGCATATTTGGAATATTTGTGTCTGCACCTGGAGGTAATCTGCACATCTGTGCTTTGTGATGCTGTAGCAATGTCACACTGGTTCCTGTGTACCGCTCCCTTTTGTGGCAGGGCTTAGGGGCCGAAACTCCTGTCCTCAGGGTTGTGGCTCGGTCAGGCCTTCACAGCAGCTGCTAAGGATGTGTCCCCGTGTTTGCAGGAGCTCTAGCTGCAGCTGTGTAACCTCTGTTTTCCTGTCAGTTGGTATCACTCTTGGGACAGTTTCATAAATAGTTCTGAGTATGCTGAAATACAGCCAAGTATACAGAAAGCAAACGGAGTGTTTCCCTAACAAGTGGCACTTCAGAGCTAGGGAGAGAATGAAGTTAAGTCAAAGCGTATATAAATCTGTATATTACGCTTCCTGTAAAAGGGGATGCACTGACAGCGTGCCAGACAAATAGCTTTAAGCCTCTGTGGGTGCCAGATATCAAGAATACAGGCACGGTTCTGACTCTCCTGCAAGTGTAACAGCTATGAAAAAGAATAGCTTGCTGGCTGATGAAGATGGAATGCATTTGTCATCGTAGACAAGAATTAAGATGCAGATTGAAGACCACTTTTGTCTCCAGGGAAAACTAAGGAGAGGCTCACACCTTGCAGTTTGTGTGCTTCTTTGTCCAGTACCATTGCTTTAGGAGATGCCTTTGTGATTGCCAGATGAAACTGAGAGCGCTGGTTTAGAAAAGCAGTCGAATAAAACCAGGAGGTGTTTCTGTCGCTGTTAGGAATCGATCTGCATTTATCGTATTGTTACTAAAACTCTAGAATTACTACAACAAAGTGTGGCTTTCCTATTCAGAGCAACGTGCCATGCAGGTAAGTGAAGATTTCTGTGGACAACGGGGAGAAGGTGGAAAGCTGCAGGTTTAGCATGTAACATACTTCGAGCTGATAATGAGCAATAAAGGTTAGCTACACCTGGCTGCTCAGACCACTGCACTTCTGATGTCCAGGTTTGTCCCAGTGTGAGAGTGTGATGAAACTTAGGCCAACAGGAGCCTGGACAGTAATGCTTGCTGATATTCTGGAATCTAATCCCACTGGATCCAATATAGTTCTTCCCTATTTTTTTTCCACCCCAAAAGCACAACTATTAGAAGAACAAATTGTAGCTCTTGGACTAGATGATGTGGGATGATGACAACATTGGTTTAGAATTTAAATGGTGCTGGAGAGAAGGCAGTCTGCACTCTGAAGATCTGGGTACATGGGTTCCACCTAGATCCAAATTAAAGTGGAAGTTGAATGGTCAGAATCCCCCCTTAGTGAATGGCACACAATGTGTTTCATTATGTGGATTCAGGAATAGTATCTAGACTCAAAACAGGAACAGCTATTAAAGAGCTCCATGTTTTCACTGGATCCAAAGGCTGGTGATAGTTGTTATCTTTGTTTTGTTTGTGCAGGTAATGATATAACACCGGGTGCTAGCCGTGGGTTTCAAGATCACATCCTTGTGTCAGGTTGTAACATACAGCCCGTTAAGACCTTAGGCACTGACATTCAGTCAGGATGTGAAGGAAGCAAAGTGACCATGACTCAAAATGAAATATTCATAGACGCAAAGAGAGCGGCATAGCAGAATTTTCTCTCCTGCCCTATTCTCAGTCTGATACTTAAATCAAAGTGCTTTCTGATATACTTCCGTATTTTTTTGCTTACTATGTAGAAAAGGGATGTGAAGCTTGATTTAGGTCTGTCCCATTGCATTACACCCTTACTAAAGGATGAGATACATTTTGGCCCACTTGCTTCCTTCCTCTTCATTAATAAAATTTCATGTAACACAGCGTCCAGAGTCCTGTGCAAGGGACTGTTTCTGCCTCAGGGCATCCCCATCTATCTGTGCTTCATCTCATCCAGCCCTGAATCATATGCAAATTTCCCATGTTGGAATTTTAAAAAGTCTGTATATTATTAATAATCCATATCTATATTTGCCTAACTGTCCATGAGAAGCAGACTTTTCATCATCCTTTAGTTTTCATGACAAGCAAAGAAGAACACTGGATTTCCCAGATCTCTGGGATCACTTCAGACGGTGGCCTCACACAACGGCAAATACAGAATAAACTCTTCGTAATGGAAGGAATTTTTCATTAAAACTGCCCTCTCTAAAAAATTCCAAATATTTTGACTTTTTTCATCTATATCTTTAATACTTTTATAGTTGTAATAGAAACTGAAAGTACTTTTCAGTTTTAATAGAAACTGCAATGGATTATCATTATTTCACAGATCTGTGCTAAAAAAAAATTAATTTATGTAAAAATAGTGAACGCTCAGAAGTGGTCTTAAGTAGAAAAATGTCTCTGAAATTTGTAGTCTTCTTATTTGTAGCTTGCTTGTAGTGTATATGCTTTCTGCTCACCGTGCAACAGAAATACAGAGACATCTGTCATGCTTTGTTCAGGACTCATGCTATGTCCTACGAAGTAAAATTCCTTTGTACCCTCTAGGTCTCTCTCCTGTGATTGTATGCAGAGCATAGGCCTAACATACCAGATTGCAGTGCATTAATAACAAGCATGGTTTTGTAATTGAGTGTTACAGCCGTGCGGATTCTGGGAAGTTCCACCCACAGCCTTTGATCTTTGGAAAATCCCCAGCCTCTGGATTGTCACTCGGGCAAAGCTGCGTGTCCTGACTGCTCAGGGGCCACTTGCAAGGAGCCTTCACCGCCACTTTGGTTCCTGAGCTGTTCCTGTTTATGCTGGTGCCTGCCAGAAAAACTCCTGTTTCCAGGGTTTGCGCTGCTTTTCTGCTGGAGGAGGATCAACTTTCGAGTCCTTGTGAAGATAAGGCTCTAGCAGCTATCATGTAATGAGAACATCAGTGTGAAGTGAAATTATTACAAATGTGTATTAGCATATGAATTGTTCTGCTTATGAAATACTGTGACGTGAGTCAGCTTCCCTTGTTAGTATGGGAAGTGCATATCAAACATCAAGGGACTAGGATTGTTTTAGAACCAGATTACACATTAACTCTCTCTTTTATTTGTTGTTGACAAACAACAATATGACTACATGCTTATCTTCTTTCAGCTGAAAGAAAATGCAATTGAAACGCTAGGCCAAACCTCCTGTCGATATTAATCTATTAAAATCAGTATGCCAACATAGCAAGCAACTCTGAAAATGCCATGTTCTCTGCTTAATGTTTTGTCTGCTTGTGTTCAAGGTAGGTGAGGAATTGTCTGGGTTCGATGCTTATTTCGGTTTTCTGTAACTCTAATTAAATATTATCTCTCACAAATTAAAATGGTGAATGTAGTGCTGCAGTGCACGATACGACCAGCCTCTAATACTCTCGTTTAGCTTGCTCTAAGGTCAGATGTAGCCTGGCAACTCGGTACCAATGATGCTGTTCTATGAGTCCAGTGGTTGCTACCAGGGTAGAAATTAATGTGGATCTAAAATGATCTCTTTAGTGTCTTTGAGAGCACAACCATGACTGCTGTTCCTCTTATACCTACTTGTGAAAAATAATGCTTGACTTGAGGGAGAAATTTTTTGGAAGCGAAGGCTGTATTAAATCCAGGCTCTTTGTTTCTAGCAGCATTGGACTGTGGGATAAATGGGTTAATTCAAGCAGAGGATCTCTCAGCTGTTCACACCCTATGCATTAAGACAGCCAGGTTATTCCGGGGAATTAAACCAGTCATGTTTGAGTAGCAGTTGAAGGGCTTGAACAGCTGTACATATTCTTCACTTTCTGATTCCCTGTTTTTAATTCTTGCACAGTTTAACTTTCATGTTTGAAATAAAAAAAAACAAATGACTTCGTAGCATGTCATATGTTTATAGATCTGTGACTGTTCCACCATGGGTAGGGGATGAGACCTAGGTAATAAGTGCATTTGAGAAATGAGGGGAGAAAAAAAAAAAAAAAAAAAAAAAAAAAAAAAAAGTGTTTCTGAATTGATTTCTAGCACTTAGCAGTCTCTTTAGAGCAAGCAGATGCCCAAGAACTCTCAGCTCGATTGTTATTAACTTGATTTCTTCAGACGTTTCTGACACCTGTAGCACCCACCCAAAATGCAGCATGTAGCTTGTGTATTGCTTTTGTAATCTTAGTCTTACAAGGATTTTAACCAGATGTAAGCTGGCACTGTCAGTAGAAGAAATGATCCACATATCCCTTTCCTGGCTGCTTATTCCTGCCTTTTTGTCCTTTGTGGCAGCGTGGCTAAAAAGACAGACAGAAAGAAAAGGTTGGCCTGGATTTGTTCTGTGGCCTCACAAAAGTGGGAGCTAATGTAACAAGGAGGGAGGCTTCACGGGCTACAGGCAAGAGGAAGGATGGGACTCGATTTATTTTTTTATTTTATTGAGTTGTGCTGGCTTAAAATGTTGGTGCAGCTCAGACTTCCCTTTCCTGCCACAGCAGTTCCTCCAACGTATGTGCCGATGTGGCCTCATCCTCGCATGGCAGTATTTATGTCCCGTTCTAATCTGGTGCGTATAGTCCGATGGGAAGGCCTGTGAATAAAATGTACACCAGTGTGGGCATTACTTTACCACACCAGATGGAAATTTGTTGGGGTGGCAGATTTCCTCCCATAGTATAGTTTTTCTGAGCCTGCCTCTGCTGGCTGACACGTTGAGAACACTTTTTAGGAACACTTTTATTTATTTCTACTGTTGATGAGCAAGAAGATTTTCCTCAGCTGAAAGCACAAATAACAGCTCTAATAGAGTCATAATAACGTTAACGTGGGTAACTGCACATGAAATATAACTAGATTTGCTGCCATACTATTCAACAAAAGGTAATGATCATTTCACCTGTGGGAAGACTTATTTTCTGAGACCTGGACCATGCTAAATCTGTAGCGTTAAATGTGTATTTCTGCAGTACAGAGAATAGTTCAAACACAAATCATTTATCAAATATCACTTTCCTTTATCTTTCGTTTAACAAGCTTTAATAAAAAAACAGTCATAGAAACTGCAGAGAATAAAATTTGGTAGTCTGCTGGAGGCATGGGGTATGATGTCCTGATTTAGCCTTTGACCGTAAGGGATAAATCTGACAATCAGTTTGCTAAATTGGGCTTTATCATTATTATGCTGTGCTTTCAAAATTGTAAGAAAATACTGAACTGCACAGAACCTACTAGAGAAGCATGAGCCTTTGCCACCTTGAAAGCATAGCCAAATTATATTTCCTGTGCTTTGTTTGTCATTGTTTGAGCACTTACGTGGTTTGGCACCAAACTTAACACAATGATTACTTCATTCTAGGAATCTCTTCTGAAATACCTTGTTTAAACCTTTGAGGGGATAAATAAATAATCCTTCTCCTTTATCTTCTATGCTCAAGCAACTGTAATAGATTAATGACACCTTTTTTTCATATTAACCATGTCGATTAGTCCTACTCTATTATAATTTTGGTGGTTTACTCAGCAATTAATTATTTTAATGTTTTAAATAAAAGGTTTAGTGAAACGTAATTCCTTCAACTATGCTGTAGCCTTCTAAGAATATATATTAGAGACTGGAGAATAAAATATGTACATACAATTTTCAATTATTAACTTACTTCTGAAAATAATTCAGCCACTTGAATCTCTATTTTGTTCTGGATTCCTAGATGTATATGATAGGAGCTTTGTGACTAATTGCATAAATGTTAACACATTTATTTCCACACATCATGCTTGCGGTTTGGGGGGGGGGGGGGGTGTTTTGTTTTGTTTCGTTTCTCCCTCTTGTTTTATTTCTATTTATAAAAGTGCAAAGCTTCCATCTTCAAGTAGAAAATTGGAGATCTGCGAGAGGTAACTATCACTACACCACTTATGGAGAAGAATCTCAAATTTTACCAAGAGTGTTCTTTTCCTTTCTATCCATAACTGAAGCTCAAAATCTCATTTATTTATTTATTGTTTATTTTGAATGCTCGGTGCTTCTGCTGTATTTCTTGGGTCTTATAATTAAGAGACAGCTCTTCAAAGAGCTCTCCCCCATCTCAAGTTCTGTTCTTTTGTATTGTACTGTAACTTACTCTAGTGGTCTCATTTGGGAGTAGACTACAATTTTTTATATGTTTCCCTCAAAGGTGAGAAAATCTCCAACAGAAGATACATAAACTAAATCACTAGAAGAGTTAGGCCACTAAAATAGCACTTAGGGACCCAAGTCCAACCACTTTCAGACACCACCTGTAGCCTCAGCTTCTGTTCTGCTGCCTACACCTGATCCTACACTAAGTATTTTCAGGTTTTAGACTATTTGCACTTACAAATTGTTAGGTCTGCGTGAATTCTCAGAGTACGTTTCCTAGAGTGCATCCTAAAAAAGCAACTCAAGGATGAAATGCGTTGGGTTTTCATCTGTCCCATCCAGGACTGCCACCATAAGGCCACTCGGGTAAACCCATCATAGATTCCTGTGTGCCGCTGCTGGATCAAGGCCTTCGACCCTACAGGTTCCCCTAGTTCAAAAGAGCGCGGTGCCTATTGTGCCTTCGAGCATCCCAGCAGTGCTTCCTCCTTTTGGTATTGTTGCACATGGCATGAATATTGATGGAGCTGGAGAAGGTAAGACTGTATAGTGCAGCAGTTGTGCCACTCAGCTAGAATATGGGACAGTTTCAAGTCACGCTTCTAATGAATATTTAATTATTTATACGTTGTGGAACAGTTTCAGCAAGAAAAGTTAAGAGCTCTTTCCAGAATATCCTGGTGCTTAGGTCACTTACTGAAGATGTTGAAATTTTATTTAACGCTGCCGTCAAATTTCAATTTAAAGCTCCTCAAATGTCAATTCTTGCATTTGGTACTTGTAGTTTTTCAGTCGTCACACATGGTTGAAATAATATGCTCAGATTTAAGCACCTTCTGTTGTATTGAAGAGCTTTTGATTCAGTAACTTTGCTTTAGTTGGACCATTGGGAACGGTCCCAGTGTTTCTTATGGTCCCTGAATATTTCTTACGTTGATTGAGTCCAAGCTGAAAAATCTAGTGGAACTGGGAAAGAAGGGAGGGGGAAAGGAAACTTTCTCTGACCTGTTTTTTTAATATATATTTTTTTGATTAACTGGAAAAAAAGAGGATAAGGCATACAAATTCTACAGATTTGAAGGTCGTGATAGAAATGGCCTCTAACAGTGAAGACCTGTGCCTAGAGCAATTTTTAGAATGGACCCAAGCAATCTAGGTATACAATTCCCTTTGGTTACAACCTAATTCTGACCTAACCTATTTTGGAGTCCAGTGGGGTTTTCAAAAGCTTATTTCTGCATATAAACAGAGCTCAAGATCATTTTACTACTTGAAATTCAGAAATAATCACTTTGTTACCTGCAGTCAGCATTTATTTGGTTTAAATTGGTTTGGTTTAAATAATCAGCTTGTTCTGAATGCAGGGTGCAGTGTATTTGAGATTGGATTCTTACATTCATAATTTCAACTTCCAGCCAAATACAGATTATTTTCTAGAGGAAGAAGAAAAATCTAGCAGACTATTTACATCTTTCTGCATTTCTAACGCAATAAAATGTTTTAAAAAGCTAGTATCTACATAAATCATAAATAAATAATCATAATCTACATAATCATAAATAATTATATCATTTCCTGGCTTTCCTTCCAAAAGTGTAGGTGAATTGTTTATTACTTGTCAACAATAATAAAAGGTTTTACAGAATTCCACACAAAAACTTTATCTGGAGCAGCCAAACTCATGATCATTACACCAGTCATGAAATGTACCCCATCTTTTGGAAAGAAATTAAAGCTTTCATATTTTAAGTGTTTTAAAAGTCAAGGAAAAATCAACTTCTAGCTTCAGTTGTTAAAATCTGGTTGCCTTAAGTATCCATAGTTGAAGCATTAGCTGCTGACACTTCAAATTACCACTCTGCTTATTCACTTCACTCTTTATTTAACACAAAAATGCTCATACATACGAGATTTGTTAGTTTTAACTTAGTAATGAATTTTGTCTCATCTATGATAGAATTCTAAGTCAGAAAATTAGCAGTTTCATGGAAAGTGTCAGGATTTGCCTTTTTTTCTTTTTAATGTTTGGAGAAAGGAAAACTGTATTCATGGGAGGCTCAGAAGATAACTGGGATAACTGGAACTACAAAAACAACAAAAAAAATGTACAAACCTCCCATAAGTACCATGGCTTTTATTTAGACGGAGAATTTACGGACCACCTTCTTCTTATGCATGTTGAAATGGCTCAGGTTTAGTGGCCAGCAGTTACATATACAGAAAATCAGTCACACTGATGGCTCTTTGATTTTGATTCCAATAAGGAAATAACACCCTTGTTTCTTAAGGAAAGGAATAAATAAGCTTAAGTAATTGTGGCTGTAAAAACTTTGAAGTTTTGGATTTGTTTACCAGTCTAAAAATGTAACATTGACAAAGGACAGGGCTAAGAACCTGAACACACTGCTTGGGTAGCTCGGGTTGTTCCTTTCCCAGGCAAGTCCCAAGGCAGTTGACTGGGTTGGTTTTTGTTTCGCTTTTTCTCTCACTCTTTTATTTTTATTTTTTTAAGGTTTAGCATCACCTGTTTTGCTCGCCAAGACAATGAAGTATTAATGAACCGATCTGACAAATGCAGTTGGTAAAACACAACCACTAGCCCTAGACAGTGCCTGTTACTGAAGTGTTATTTTCCCCTTTGCGCAGGCTGTGCTGCTGGGTTCAGGTTTGTTGAACTTCCGAATTACCTCAAACCTTTCAAAGTAATGATTTCGGCGTGTCTCCTCCCCGTGCAGTTGAAGTGATGCAAGGAGGGGCGATGCAGTAACCCTACACCTGTTGCAGCACACGCCTATCAACTCGCTAAACTTCCCAGGCAAGTGCTGAGCTGGGCATGAGAACATCTCTGAGATTGCCTGGGTCCAGAGCCACTAGTCATAAGCCTTGTGGATGTGCAGGTTGGCTTTGCGCAGGGGTGGCTTTACAAGTTAATGCTCTATAATGGCAGTCGACGACAGCAACTTGTACTCTAGGACTAGGAGTAAACTGAATTCCTGTCCGAATCGTTACAAATCAGCACGACGGAGTAGCCTACCACCAGACATCCTGCTAGAAAATGACTTTAAAGGAAAGTTGCAAAGAAATATTAAGAATATAGAGCCTATACATCCCAGGCGCCCTAAGAAAAGACCTTCTATATTTTCAGGTAGGAAATGCTGTGTTAATGGTGTGTCGGTACAATATCTTTTAAAACTTTTTGGTAATATTTGAGAAATTCAGTGGCTGACTCCAGTGAGAGCTTATTCTGTTTTAAAACCTAAGGCAGTCTTCACAGATAGATTTAATAAAGTGCCATTTATGTTACATTATGTCACCTTTAAAGTGATGGAACCAAAACATAAAATAAAATCCCTTGATATTTTTGGTTTCATTTGCTTGCTTGTGGGGATTTTTTTTAATACTTGGCATTTAAAGGGAATCAGTTGCTTCTCTAGAGCTTAAACTCTGCATTTTGCTTAACCCCACTTATAAGCAATTCAATCAGTAAATGCAGTACAGGTTTATAGCTCTCTTGCTGCTCTAAAGTTCTCTCATTTAATTTTCTGGGGGAGGGTAGTTGGGGATATGTGGACTTCCTCAGTGTAGCTGACTTTTTTTTTTTTGTGTAGCCAGAAATTAACATCACTAAATACTCAAATGCATACTTTGAATTCCTGTCTTGCACTGGAGCCTGTAATGTTTGTAGTTAATAGTTCAGTTTAACTCCCTGGTTGTTAAGAATATGAGCAAGGTGTAAGAGTGCTTACAGTGAAGCTAATGGCAGTCATTTTTTTTTTTTTTGGTAATTTTTAAAAATTTGAAAAATGCCTAAAAATGGGCAACAGATTAGTACAAAGACAAAGGATTTGTTGCCAAACAATCAGATCATCTTTATGAGGAGGACTTAAAAGATTTTGTAGGGGGAAAAAAAAAAAGAATACCAGCTCATCCCTACAAAAAGTGAAGGTGTTTCTGTGAAGCAAACAGAGAAAGTGAAATCCTCTGTTGAAACAAAAATGTACAGGTTTTAAATTTAGGTTTAAGCTTCCACATGGAGATGTTGATGTTAAAATTTGGGGGTGGGGGGAGATAGTACAGTCATACAGATTCTTGAAGAGCTATAGTATATGAAAAGGTGGTACTGACTATTTAAATACTACTGTTATTATACTTCTTCATAACAGCTAAACTTATAAGGGTATCTCCTCATTCTTCTTGTGAGCTGAAGGAATGGGAATGCAATGTTAAGAGATGACACAGGGCAGTACCATTTGTGTGGGATTTAGAACCTCAGTTAACACACTTGTTATACAAAGGTATAATTGTCATACAACACCTTAGGAAATTAAGCATTTTTCCTTGGTCATATTCTACGTCCCAATATAAATAATAATAATAATAATAATAAAGCCTCCTTGTTTCTTAAGTCAGGTGACTCAGACATGCCCAAGGCTCCTGTGCTTCCCAGTGCCTGAACAGGCTCTTCCTGAGGTGATGTGGCCTGGTGGGGACTGGGAAAAGGCATTATTTGGGGCAGGATACAGCTTCTCTTCTGGTTTTATTCCTATCTTTTCTTCTCCTTAATTATCTGTCTTTTTTACCTCCTGCATCTTTTTCTCCTTTTTCTCCTGTACATCAGCCTTTTTTGATAGAAAAAACATCCTGAACAGCCTTGTGTTTGCTCTCCAATGTCCTTACTCTCCTGAGCCCACCCAGATTTCTCCTGAAGTCTGTGGTCTGAAGGTTTACATTCAAAAAAATGCGGTTCTTCTCTCTCACTGTTCTCTTTCCGCCCTCCCAAATTGCCACGCTAGTAGTAGTAATACTCCATAGTTTGTGCTGCGTCAGATCCGAGCCCTTGAATGTGGCTGGTGTGTCTGGCACGCTGCCATTGCACTTAGGAAATCCACTGCAGCCCTGTTACTGTACACTCAAGGGCACTTCGCTCAGAGGTAATGCAAATTGCGTGCTGCTGTAAGCAATTGATGGAGCATGATGGAAAGATGGGTGTAGCCTTTCATTTGGCAGGTCAGCAGTATGCATGGGAGAAGCTGCACTTGATTTGCTTTTGAAAATAGGTTAACGAAGTAAGCTCGAAGTTGTCTAGACCTTTGTGCTGTGGATGTGGATTGGGATGGAAATAGAGCTACGTGCTGATACACGTGCCGTGCAGTCTGTTGGGTCACTGCTGAAGCAGAAGCTTTCTGAAGAATGAAATGAGTCATGCTTCCTTTCTTCAACCTAGGCATACATAACTATATCTATTTAAAAGTTGTATCATTCTGACTTTTTTCACCTTCTTTTAATTCCAGTGTCTAATCTTAGTCTTTTATTTCACCATGAAACTGTCTCAGTTTTAGGACATGCTTGCAATTTAGTCTGACTGCTTGTACATCTTGTTCTCCTTCCTTTTTTTCTTGTACATCTTGTTCTCCTCTCCTTATTTTCTACCTTAAAGAGTCTAAGTAATAAAACAGTGAACAGAGACACACAAAGGCATTTAGTTGCAAGGCATATGGGTCAGTTCATACAATATTTTGCTGTTTTACTTTTTTTTTTTTTTAACTTACAGCTAGCAACTTACTGTTTAGAAATGAAAGCTGAAACTCTGGAGGAGAGTGGCATGTCTGTCTGTCCTGTTGTGATGAAGTTAGCCGTTCACGTGCTCCTAGACAGGACTATCCAAACAAAGGTGTCAGGGGTTGTTGTGTTCTTTCTATGTGGCTAGATAAGGGGAACTGTGCCGTTGAGGAGAAACCATGGCATTGCCAAAGGGGTGCACTGAACAGAGATAGGGGCACAAGTAATCACAATCAACATCATAGGGCCATTTAGTATCAAGAGAGAGCTTTGTAACCTTATAGGATTAGCTGAATTCGTATGGGTATGCTAACAGGCACTCAGCTCATACTGCCATGCCTGGGACGGAGCCTTACTGTGCAAGACCATACAAAAATGAGTGGTGCCTTGGCCCAACCTGATGACAAAGGTGTAGCTTGTTAGTGGTACACTAAAAACATAGTCAGCCATAAATGGGCCTTAGGAGACCATGTCTTTGTAGAGCTACCTAGGAAATAAAATTGAACTAGCGGAAGGGGCCTGAATTTAAAATGGATGAGCTAAACATCATTAAACAACTGTGCGACCTCAGCCTGAAGAAAACTAGTCTGTGTTTACTAAGAAATTAGTTTTAATCTAGGGAAATGTAGGGTGAATTTTTGTTTTTGTTGTTTATTTATTTATTTATTTATTTATTGGAAGAAAGCTGTAGATACTGCTGTTGTTTGAGCTTCTTGTATTTATATTTTATACATTGCAAAAGTGCATGAGATTTTGTTTGGTGAAAAAACTTTTTTTTTTTAAAAAAAAGCGAATTCTTATTGTGTGCTGGGCATGTTTCTTTAAGTAAGTACCATTGAAAATCTAGTACTGTTATTAGTGTATTGTTGTTTTTTTCCTTCCATGTTTTGACGTGCAAGTAGCCTGTGGTGTTGTTGAATAATGCTTGTTGATAGTTTCAAAGGACAGGAGGTAAGAAAAACGCTATGGATTTTCTGCCTCTCCCAGGAGCAGTCACACCTCCATCTCGTGGCCTATGCCAGTGACTCAGGTGTTGTCTTCACAGCCAGTGCCAGCTCTACCTAGTCAGTGGGACAACTAACACATTGCCTCTACTTTTGTAGAAACATCGTGGTTTTGCTGTGACTTAATCTAACCAAGGTCAGTGGTTAACAGCACTTTAGCTACTGAAAGTAAGATTGTGATTGTAGGTTGCTGGTCTCTGTTTTTTACACCAGAATAGACAGTATTTTTTAACAAATTCACTGCTTTTTCTTTCAGTGAAAGTATTGTCGCAGTTAGAAGTCTTGAGGCACTCTCTCAAAGCATTTCTGGAGTTCAGACCAGCATACAGTCTAGCAAAGTCACTTTCTAAAATAAGTAAGTTGACCTGACACCGCATTTGTATGTAAATTAAAATACTGAACATAATGGAAGAAAGAAGGGTTTTATATATACAAAAAAGATTTAGAAGTTATTCAACAGTGATACCAGTAAATTATTTATTTTTTTATGAGACATTGGGTAAAGCAGTCTGACTCTTTTTTTGATCCTTTTGATTGGCAACATTAATTGGGAAAGGCTTGCCAAAATCTAATTACTTCTAATAAGGATGTTTAAAATCATGGGTACAGTTTGTGTCTTGATTCAAATGAGTTATAATGATCTGTGATCAGTATTTTAATTTGTTGAAGATTTGAATATCCTGTCTCTTCTTGGAATAAATTACACTGCATGGAAACACCATATACTTGTAATCTGCACAGAACAATTTCTATTCTTTTATGGTAACCTTTATGTCACCCTGCCCATTAAAGTTTGGTAGAATGGCTTCTGCTGGTGCTGCATTTTACAAGTATCATCCACTGACAGCAGAAGGGAAGGCAAGAATGACATGTCCCAAAGTTCTTCACTTCCCTTTCTGACTTTTTAAAAAAAAAAAAAAAAATACTTGTTTTTCATATCTTATTTGTTTCTTATATTGGAATGGATAGCATTAGTTCTCTATGTTACTGCAGTTTTTGTATCCTTATGCTAAGATAATTCACCATGTTAACAAATTGGTACACAGGTGATTGAGTGAGCACTTGCCCACTCATTGATCTGGGTGAGCGACCACTTTTTCGTTAATAGAAATTAAAGAATTAATAACTTGCTTTTTTCATGGCCTTCTGAATCTTTCTCACTTATGTATTCCAGTGTACATTACTTAGTATGCCATTCAGCATTTTCGTTCTTGAATGTTTTTCTTTAAGTGTCATTTTCGTCAGAAAGGATGGGTTGATGATTCAGAGGCCAGGTCAGGATTCTGCATTTTGAAAAGTCTGATGTAATGTGTGCACGTCGTCAAACTTGTTTTCTTTCTTCATGGGTTCGCTGGTATTTTATGGACTGTGTAGACTGACTTCCCAATGCTCTTGCAGGATGGTGATGAAGATGATGATACTTTGTATTGGGGACATAAAAGAAACTTTCTGTTTTCCATTGGAGAGTGACTTGAGGGTGATGCTGAAGGGGAAGATAGAGAGGAAAGTGAGGTTAAGATACATATGCTTCCTTCTGCTGTTGTGACATGGATTTTTTTTCTGATACTTGTTTTTTAAAATATCAAAACAAACAGCTACTGTTTTATTGCCACCTAGTTTCCAGATGAAGATTTTGCTGTATTGCTACCATCTGCTATTATAGACATTAAGACCTTGCTTTAAAGCACTCTGATGCTTGAGTGAACAAAACCCACTGTGCACACAGTAACATATTGCAAATCATGTAATTTCTAAGGGTTTATATACTTCACTGTCCTGAAGGACCTTGTGAAGCAATTACAGCATTTGCTTCCTGATTTCAAAAAAAGTTTCTTCATGTGCTGCCTTAGAATGTGAAAAAGAATGTGGTTTAGTAACATGGTTTGCCTGTCTGACCCTTTGTTCTTCTGCTATGTGCTATCTAGAAGATAATGATTAAAGGGTAGAGCAAAACCTTAAAACTTGTGCTGATTGCTTTCCATCTGGGAAACATAAAAGGCTCCTCCTTTAGTACAGTTGTATTATTTTGAGGGAGTGGTGAATTAGTATTCAACACTGGTTTCATCTCAAAAAAAAGTATGTTAATATAAAATATATTGGAATTTAAAATAGAATATCAGCATCCTATCAAATTACTATGAAATGTTAGCAAAATAGAAAACATACAAGAACAAGCCAGTTGTTCTTTACATTAAATGGTAAAAGCCGTAACTACATTTTGTGTGCAGTAATTGTGTGAAGGTTTGTTAACATTGATATTTGCATCTTATTTTTAAGTAAATCTTTTTTTGGCTGTGGTAAGACAAGATTCTATTGTCTCCTCTTTCTCTGGTTTAAGAGGCACCCTAAAGGGCAGACTTGCCATAAAAATATGCCCACCTTTGTCCCTTAAAGAATTACTTTAGTGCTAATGGATTATAATAATCATCTACAATAATCCCTTTTTATAGCATTGAGAAATATATATGATTTAATTACAGGAAAGATAGATATTACTTTTAAAGCCTTACAGAGATGCTTCTGCTGTAATCCAAAGCGTTATCAGCCAAGACAAATGTTTCAGAAGAATTAGACTTAGAGGTTATCATAATGGCTTTGATTTACCATCTTCGTGATCTATATTTTGTTCCTCTTCTGAAGGGTAATCTTCACATAAGCTAACGTAGTTAATGACTTTGAATTGTGTTCTCTTGACAGTCAGATAGGCCTATGGACTGCATATAAATCACTCAATATATACATCTTGTAAAGTGCTTGCTTACGTGCAGGTACTTTGCAAGCTTGCTCGATGCATTTGGTAGGTAACTGTTCTCCTTTCATCTACCTATACTTTACCTAGCCTTAGATACTCAATAGGAGCATGCAGTATGCAAGCAAAATCATCTGATAATCTCAGAATCCTGGAAGTAAAAATTCTTAATATTTTATTCACTTCTGTTTCTCTGCTGTCATACAGTATCTGAATTTTTAAGGTGGTGGTAAAGGAATAGTTTTAAAAATGTGTGTGTGTGTTTAGGAGCTTCTGAAAATATTTGATTTCTAGAAGAATAAAATAAATCTGTATTTTATTCATCTGTTTAGGTTCAGAAACTCACAATTTTTCCTGAAGATTGATATAGACAATAAAATTCATCTTAATTACAAAATACTGTGTAATGAAAACTCTCTGAATGTAGCTAGAGTTAGCTGGAAGAATTTAAGTGCTGCTTCTCTTGTTGAAGATGCCTTGATCATGAAAAGAAATCCATATAAACCAGCTATGGGCTGACAGATACTGAGTTCATATAGAGAGATTTTTCTAAAGAATAAATTACGTCAACTGTATTCCTCGTATTAAAAGTCTTTATTGCTAGTAATCAAGAGTCATTCCAGTATTTAATGGAATACTCTTTTTGAATACTTTTATCAAGTATTTAATGGGCTACTCTTTGAATGGAACATCAACTTTATGAATTTAGGGGATTGGATCTTATATGAGGAATCTGACTTAAGGATTTCAAGACATTCTTTGTCATATTTGGGTTGTATGAGGATTTTTTTTGTTTTTATACTACCCGAGGGTACTGCTTGTGAGGTTTTGTTCTGTGTCTTTGGAATTACTACTTCGGAAATTTTACTGTCTCTAATGACAATATGCTGTAGTTCCAGAACACATTAACATGCATCCCCGTGTTGTTGTGAATTACCTTCTTTTCCTAATAAACCTTTTGTAGGGGTAATCTTTGAGATGCAAACAGTGAAGGGTTAGCAAAATAATTTTTAATCATAACATTTAGTGTACCTATTGGTACAAAGAGGGGCAGTCAATAAATGCCATTTTTCATATTGCAACCTTGCTTGTCCTGTGTCTTTCACATTGTTTAAAATCTCTCGTAAGTTCAGCCTGTCTCTTCTCTCCCATTCCTCATATTCAAGTCAGAGAAACCACTCTCTAGGAAAGCTGCCCCACTTCATCACCATTTTGTCTGGACCACCACTGACTCCCGTGACAGTTCTTAGACACAGTTCAGAGGTTAGCAAGATGGCAAGAATGGAGAGTTGGATGTTGCCACTGTCTCATTTTCTGTATGCATGTAGACTGTTTCATGCAATCAGGCCTTGTGGCCAAAGAAAGCCTGAAAGTATTAAGAGGCATGTGTATCCTTTGTGGTTTAACATAGCTGAGTCAGCAGTCTGGCCAGAAAGACATACATTTATTGACTATAAAGGTCATTAAAACTCAGTACCAGTTTGTTCAATGAGTCACTCTGAAGTACTTTCAAGGGAACTTGTTTAGTTTTATCATGGACGGTTATTGACTCCTGTATAGAGGATCGTTTGAATGTTACCTTTCCACTACATGCTGTGGCCCTGCTACAAATTAAAAAGTCTAATCTGCAGAAGAGGTTTCACTATCACACATAGATATCATTGCAGAAGAAGGATGACAAGAAAAGCAGAATACCAGAAACCAAATGAAGTTAACAACGTGCATTTTGGGGGTCTGAAATGAATTGCATTTTCTACCAAGTAGATTGAAGATAAACAAAGCATATATGTAAAAGTCACTGTATGTCCAGTTCTAAATTCATTCTGGATCTAGAAAATCAGAATTTCTCTCTTTAGAAGCTAATAATAGTGTCACTCAAGGCTAGATTTGTCATAATAAATGTTATGTGATTCTTCAGAGACAGTACTGTTACACTTTTGTCCTTTACCTGATTTCAGGGTTAAGGATATTTAATTATTTCACAAAATCTTAATTTATACTTGATAAAGAAATCTGCATAATCTGATTGTTATGTTTTGATTCTTCCAACTTGAAAGACTGCCCTGGAAGAGCTCTGAGTTGAATGTGTAAAACAACAGCAGGAAGAATTAAGGCAATTGAGATGGAAAAGACCAAGGTACTTAATGCCTTCTTTGCCCCAGTCTTCACTGGGAAGATTGGCCTTCAGGAATCCCAGAAATCAGTAGGAAAGCTTGGAGCATGGCAGACTTACCCTCTAACCCTTGGGAGAGGGGTAGCAGGTTAGGGACCACTCTAAACAAACTGGACAGACATGAGTCTACGAGACCCGATAGGATGCAACCACAAGTGCTGAGGAAGCTGGCCAAGTCATTGTGAGGCCGGTCCTGAAAGCTCACGTCCGCTGGGGCAGGTTACTGAGGGCTGGAATAAAGCAGATGCGAGTCTGGTCTTCAAGCTAAGCAAAAACCAGGATTCAGGGGCTTACAGGCTAGTCAGCCTCCTCACCTTGATCTCTGGAAAAGTGACAGAGCAAATAATCCTGGAACCAGTTCCCTGATGCAGAAGTAGATGACAGGGAGAAGTCATGTTCATATGGAGGAAGTATCGTGCTTGACCAACTCAGTAACCTTCTACAGTAAGATAATTGGCTTGGTGGATGATGGGAGCGGAGGTGATGATGTTTATCTCAACCTTAGAAAGGCTTTTTAATGGTATTTCCTGTAACATCCCCATAGACAAATTAATGAAATAGAAACTAGATGAAGGGACAGTGAGATGGGTTGAAAACTGAGCTGCCAGGCTGAAAGGGTTGTTTTTAGTGACACGAAGTCTAGCTGGAGGTCAGTCACTACCAGCATGCCCCAGAGGTCAGGACTGGGGCCATACTGTTTAATAGGAATCTGATGAAGCTCAATAAAAGGAAAAGTACTCCTGTTCTGCTCAGTGTGTCCCCTAATACTTCTACCAGTACTTTGGTTCATAACCCATTCTGTGTTACTGGAGGTCATAACAATTCTCTTACTCCACTTTCCAAAACTTGTGGTGGTTGTGGAATTTCCTGATTCTTCTTTCTGTTGACAATCTTGCCCAGTGCATGTTATCAGAAAACCATCATCTACTTTTTTGCTTTTTTTGTGTGTGAAAGATAAATGATAAAACTGTCAAAACAATCCTATAGACCTACATTAAATTTCATTGTGCGTTGCCTGTAGACAATGGCTGTCATTGCAGGAGTGGCAGACACCTTTCTTTTTCTCATCTCCTTTGTTTTCCTCCACTCCAGATCCCTGGGGGGGGATGGGAAAAGGAGCTTCCATATACAGCAGTATTGCTCCATCCTCACAACAGAGTTCTAGAGGTCCTTATCTGATTTGTCATCTTAAAGAAAAAGGAAGGGTTTGTTTGTTTTTACTTCTTTAATAGATAGCTTCAGATACTTGCAATAATCCCACTTGCACGTATAGGCTGCTAAATTTAGCATCTAAATCAGTGTTTGGGGACATGAATATTGTGTAGCATTAGGTTGGGCTTCAAGCTGAGGACAGTGAGAAATGGCTTTGGGCTCTCCCAGTAGCTTGGTTTTACACCTTCAGGCTTGCTAGTCACTGCAGAGGAGCAGTCTGATGAGAAAGCCAGCATCACTCTTTCTGGGGTTATAACTAGGAATGCTTTCTGATCTGGACAGCCGGGTGGAACTCATCTTTCCAAAGCCAGACATTTGCTGAATAGGTGTCCCTTTACGGTCACTGGAGAGAAGTGGGTCCTGTTAGGGCTTAATCTATGTGATCTGTTGTAGATGTCAACATTAAATGGGCTGAATCAGCCCTGATTTTCATATACTACTTAGAAGATGTCCAAGCTGAGTAACTGAATTTGAGGCGGTTATGTTGTAAACACCCTTATTTAATCAAATAAATCCTACCTCGGCAGCCTGCCTTTGGCTTTTCTATTTTAGCCAAGCAAGGTATCGTGTACAGACACATAAAGAGGGTGAAAGGGTAAATTCTTCTCTGCTTCCATTCTTTCGTATGATGATGTTACCAAGTGTTTCTCCTGTGCAAACAATATTGCTAGCCCACACGCTGATGATTCATAAGCCAAGCTCTCAAAAACGTGACAGGATCTTTTCTGAAATCTCACATTTAAAAATAATAAAGCATGGGCTTTGTGCTTCTCAGTCGTAAGTTATTGTGGTCTTTTTAAAATAATTATTAGTTATAATGCTTGTTTGTATTCATCAGCACTCGTTTCATTTTATTTTTGATGAAGCATTATCGATCCTTTTGCATACTACATGATGTTTCCCAACACAAAATTCAGACACCTTGAGCATAAAGTACTTCTTTATACAAAACAGTATTTTTGGCATTCCATCAGTTGTGTGGGTCATATCCAGCAGGTTTTTTGTCAGCCAGGGTGTTGTGCTGAGGTGCCTCACGTGCAGAAGATACAAGCTGTCACTAGCACGGCTGCCGATTGCCATTGCTGCTAGTTGCCAGCTGCTTTAAGTAACTTCTCATGGGTGTTCAATCATACTGGTGTCATGCAGTGTGACATCCTTACTTCCCCATCCTGTAGACATATAAATATTGTACACAATAATAATATAATACATATATATGTATATTATATAATTGTATGTATATGTAAAAATTTCATAGTCTTACATCCATACCCATGCATACCTAACAGAGTCCTGGAAAACACAAAAATACAAAATACATTCTTGCGTAGTATTTACTTAAGAGTGTAAATGAGAGACCAGGCTTACAAGTAGTGGTAAGGACAAATGAGACCTCTAACATTATTCTGGGACAGTGTTGTTTTATCAGCTAGCTTCTAGGGAAGCTTCCCCCAAAACCGACAGGATGGCATTGTCGTCTTTCATTTGTGGCTCCTGTTTTGAGCAACCTTAGAATAAATGAATGTCACAGAAAGTGTTCTGCATTTAATTACAGTGAATCTGTGTAACACTGGCAATATGTACAGCAGTACAATATGTCCTTGCTGTGAAGATAGCCCCTGAGTACCAGAAGATACCCAGATGTTGTGTTCTAGAATGACCTTCCAAAGAGCTGAGGAATTTGTTTGTTTGAAGGCTCTATTGTTTTGTGAAGAGCAAAATAAGATTCTGCTCAGAATTTTTGTGGATGATCTTGATGTAAACAAACTACACTGAAGAGGGGTTAAAATTAGTTGTGTGTATTTACAACATGAATGACAGTTACGTTCATTACAATATCTTATGTTCAAATTAATATTCCTTAGCATGCTCAGTGCTATTTCTGTGCATCAGGTGCTGAATGCAACGTATTACGAGCACGCTTCTTTTTAACAACCATTGAGTTGTTCAGTGTTTGTTCTAAGATGAATTTGAAGAGGTTGCTGCAAGGATGTTCCTTTCCGTATCCCCAAAGAAGCATATTAAAAGGGAAAACTATGTATAAACATATATCGTGATAAGTGAATCATATCTGAGATAATTTGTGGTTAGCTTTTTATTATTTATTTATTTATTTTCAAAGATCACAGTATCTTCATGTGTTCAGCAGCTCAGATTCACTTCAGGTACAGGTTGTCAGCTATGTGTCCATGGGAACATTTACACTGAAGAACTGATTAACAGAGGATCTTTTGGCTATGTGTGCTCCCTTTTTCTCGGGAGCTGACTTTTTTCACTTCAGTGTTCCATTAGCTAGATTCTGCCTTGCTGGCAGAGCAAGTCTTTGTGGGCTATTTTACCGCCAGTGTTTATCCCATGGCAGAAAGCTTCACCAAATCCATGTAAATTTACTTTTATATACCCATACCCCAGAACTGTAGAGTGGATTTTGCTTTAAGATTCTCTATGTATTTGGTTAGTTAGTAAAGCTTGTTTATTTTTCTCATTACGTCATTCTCAATCTGTTTTTGTTTTTGTCTTACGCAGAGTAGGCAACATGGGATTCTCTTTCAGCTTAATGTCATAATCTGCTGACAAAACCTCACAGAAACAAATATGAGTTGTGCTGGTTGCTCTTTAATAACAGCGTACAGCCAGTTGTCCACATAGATGGATATCTTAGTGTAAATATTTTGATGTGACTGTATGTTATTGAGAATTATTAGAAAGTATTGCGTATGTATGTGCATGTGAGATGTTACGTTTGCATCGTATAGGTGTTTGTGGAGTCAGTTCTAGTCTATGTTAGCATTTGCAAATGGTTTAATTTGGATCTAGTGTACCTATAATAGCTCTGAGCTGCCGGAAGGGTGTTGCTGTTTTGTCTGGCAACTCTGAATTTACTGTAAGTGGACCAGAAGTAAATAAATTCTCTGTTCTGACCTATGCAGGAGATCTGACTGATTATAGCGGTCCGTTGTGGCTCTTAAAACCTTTAAGCTCATCGTTTGGCAGTGTTGCTTGCAATTAGGTCCTAGAATGCGTCTGTTCCTGGAGCAGCCAAAGTTTAGCAATGGCACAGCCAGAGGGGTAGCTTGGAAGAACATTCTTCAGTAAAACACAGTGCCTGTTGTAGGTGGTTGGAAACACAAATTAGCAGTGTTGGGAAAGCTATTTGACCCTGTAATACCTATGAAAGTGTATCTTTGTTGTTTTTTTTTCACCAATAAAAAAAAAAAAAGAAAAATGTTTTCCTTCACTTCTTTCCCCATCTGAACATCCATACATCCATGCAGCCTTGTTTGTGTTGATGATAGTGACAGTACGCCTCTGTGATGAGACTCATAGCTGCACTGGTCAGCTGAAGCCCACTGTAGCCCCTACCATATTTCCCAAAATACACAAACACTGCCCAGGTCAAACTTCTGCTCCAAACTAGTGCCAGCCTAAGGGACCTGATGGAAATGTGGGGGGAAGGAAGAGGATGGGAGGACTTCACACCTTTTCCATCAGTAGCACAATTTTAGACCGATTTAAGTCAAACATGACCCCAAACACACCCTAAGTCAAATCTGTAATGTTACTGGAAGAGGAAGAAATATTCTCACATTCTTGGGGAAGTTTCAGCTTTGGATGCTGGCCATGCTGATGCTATGCTTGAAGTTCACTGAATTAGTCAGGAGCTTGTGATGACCTCCCTCGATCTGTGAGAGAGTTCAGGCAAGGTTCACGCATCAGAGACCTGCGTGAGGCGGCAGGATACGGTGTCACCAAGCGCTGCTGCTCCAGCACGAGCTCCGATTCCACACCCAGGAGCACAGCTCCCCGCACCACAGCCCCGAGGGCTCGGTGCCCCCACAGCTCCAGTGAGAGGCCTCAGAGCAGGGGGATCCTGGCTGTTTTTTAGGATCGATGTTCTGTATTGAACTAGGCTGTTAGGAAATTTAACTGATAAAGACTTACACATCATTTCGCGTTCTACAGATTTACGCATCTTACTCAAATACTGGCGTAAGTATCCCGTGTCAGTGGATTTTCAGATATATGCCCTTTACCTTGGATTTCATTTCACAGATCGGAAGCCAATCCAGAGGTGAAGCGGAAGGAGCCCATTTTCCTCATCCCATCTATTGAAAGAAAAAGCATGGAGGAGGATGAGAGCTCATTTTAATAAATATAAAAACATGGGTTTAGATTTTCAAAGCCTTTAACAATGCAGGAGATAAACAGCTATTAGGAGTTCGATCCTTACCCAGACTAGGCACTTAATAATCTACAAAGCAACTGTTAGAAATTTCAGGAGCTAAATACCTGTGAAAACCGAGCCAGTGGTGACTCAGTGTCATTAATCATTTTAAGTGTAGTTAAAGGAACTGTAATTACCACTGTCTTTGCTAGGAAAACATTCAGTTTTAAGTGTGACATCTTTGTGTGCATTCTTCCCTGGGTACTAAGCCTGAAATAATGTTTTCTCAGTAAAATAGGAAGCAGACTTAAAGGTTTTTTTTTGTGTATTTTTCCACTGAATTGCAATTTCCATTCAAACCTAGCATGAGAGAAGTTTAGAGTAACATTACCCTCTTAAGCAGGTAGTATACATCATTTGCCTTTTTCTGCAATAAGCAGGCAGCCATGTCAGAACCTGTATTTCACAGAAAACCAAGACATTGTTTTCTAGGTTAGCGAGAAGGGACAGACTCTGACGGATACAAAGGACCCAATTACGAAGGCTGCATGTGCTTAACGTTGCCACTTTGAAGAAACCGGTGCTTCTGGAGAGAAACAGCAAGTCAAAGGATGCTGGAGCTCTATCTTTATGGCCTGGGCCCAGCTGGTAATGTTGGTGTTGTAAAACCTTCAGCACTGCCCTTGCACAAGTGCTCATCTGTTAAAACTTAGTATGTTGAGGGAAAAACAACAAAAACAACAGCAAAGAAAAACTCTGTCTGTAATTGAGTTCTCTCCTCCCACAGGTTACTTTGCAAGGTGAAACAGCATGTGCTACACGCTTATAGCAAAAAAGTTTTCTTCCATACGCTTTAAAAACATACTGAAAATATTTTGCAAGTCAGAACGAGTGTTCTTATGTAAGACCAGTGAGTTGTTTTTTTTTTTTTTTTTTTTTTTAAACCAGAGTCTTCTCTCCTATCT